>JAREIK010003505.1:889845-1388493 GCA_029783825.1 Sapria himalayana | reverse complement strand
GGCAGGTGATATTGATTCCAGGAAGTCCGTTTCAGGATTCTTGATGACTTTTGCAGGGGGAGACGTGTCCTGGCAATCGAAGCTGCAAAAGTGCGTGGCGCTATCTACCACAGAAGCTGAGTACATTGCAATCACTGAGGGTTGCAAGGAGGCTTTGTGGATGAAGAGATTCCTTGAGGAATTGGGTTTGCGCCAACAGAAGTATGTCGTATTCAGCGATAGCCAGAATGCTATTCACCTCTCCAAGAACTCGTCATTTCATTCGAGGTCCAAGCACATTGAAGTGAGGTATCATTGGATTCGAGACGTTCTCGAGTCAAAGCAGTTGCACTTGGCGAAAGTGCACACCAGTGAGAATGGTTCGGATATGTTGACGAAGACTTTGCCGAAAGAGAAGCTTGAGGCTTGTCGACGAAGAGCGGGCTTGTTGGAGCCCACCGGATGAGCCGGAGGGGGAGTTTGTTGGGTCCGGTCCATCTTCGGGTCAAACTAATAAAAGAAAAAAAAACGCAGCGAAGAACGATCTTCCCTGTCGGTGAGTTTTTTTTCCTTTCGTTCGTTTCTTCTTCTGTTCTAGGCGGCGCAAATCTTGGGCGTCGGTTGGCACTCGCTGGTTGTGACCGGGAGAATTGACTCGAAGAACTCGAGCTTCTATATATATTGAACCTCAAGTATTTCTCTTCTCCAAGCACTGTATTGCCATCTCTGCCACGAATTCATATCTTCCCGACACCATCTTCTTCAACAGCCTTGTCCATTGCTAAGTATTTTCTCCTCATAGGAAGCTTCTGATACATGGTGCATGTACGAACAGAGATATAAGCATATCACAGAGTAGAGATTCTTCTTCTGGGATTCCACAGTACATTGTGCAGATAGTAAACACGTGCATTTCTGGGTGCACTCCTTCAAATATTTCATCAGCCTATCATCTTCTTCTGGAAACCATAGTTTCTTTCAAAATTTTTTTTTTTCAGCCTCATTTATTTTTAATGATTATTTCTGCTCTTGGTTCTTGCCTTTCTTCATTATAGTCTTAGTCTCTCTCTCTTGTGTTCTCTCTTCTTCTTCCTATTTATATTTGCCCTACAATTCTTTCTACATAAGAGAACTAATCAAATAAAGTCCCAATTCAATGAATAGTGACTTGGTTTTATTCTCACTTACTTTATTATCTTTTAATACATGGTCTTACCATATTAGACTTGGATAAAAAAATATCTTTTCCCTTTGGGCAGGGTAACCTTGTGCATCTCATGTACTAGGGGCATACGCCCAATTGAGAGACCAAGTTATCTATAGTTGTGTTTATATCATATTTATAGCATATCCCTCAAGTTGAATTATTTCCAACTAACTTTATTCTAGCTTCAAACTTCAAAGTGTTAACCTATTTGGCATTCACTTATTTTAGTTACCTTAGTTCAATATTTGAATAAAGTAAGTCATGAGTAATATTTAATAATACATCTTGACCCTAATGACCAGAGGCAGAGAGTTAATGGTCTGACTACATACCTTTTCATAGACTTATAAGTAAATTAACATTTCTTTTTTTATTTTCTACATCCCACTTGATTCATACCACTGGATAAGTGTAGCTCTCCCTAGATTAGATATGTCAGATCTAGCCCCATTGTAAAACAATTTTGTCTCGAGACTCATTAGTCATCAATCATTCCATTAGAAATATTCTTAAAGTGTTGTATATGTAATTGTTTTTATTTAATAATCTATTTGTATAACAAAATATTTTTCTATTTTAATATTTTCATGTAAGTGCAGGAAAGGAAATATTAAAAGCTCGGGATGCAGCAGCAGTAGCATAATAACGGATGTCCCGCTGACTGGTCAGCGGGCCGAAATTTTTAGAGCAGAGTCTGACCCATCTCATGATCCGACCCGCTACGGTTAAATGAACCGGATGTTTTTTTTAATATAAAATGATTTGTAATTTTAATTTTCGGGCGGCTGTTTTTGACTCGTGGAACTGTTTATCGTCCTTCTCTTCTCTCTGCGCGAATTTTCGCGACTACTGTGTACTGCATACTGTAAGACATTTCTGTTTGGTTTTAATCTGTAACGCATAAGCATTTTCTGGTGAATGTAGCTAGTCGTACTGAGCGACTAGCGAACCACGTTATTTCCTGTGTTGATTTCTCATTTTTGATTTTGTCGTGGATGCTTGCTGGATTGAGATATATTGCTTGTTTTCTGTGTTTCTGTTGTTTTCTATTTCTTAATCTCACTACCGTGGAAGCGCAATTACCCAACATAAATATATTTTACTTTGGGAAAAATATTAGAGTAATGATCTTTACAAGTGGTCGTAGAAATACCCTTTCTTTATTAGGAATAATGAATACTCTATTGACTTATCAACTACCTTCAAACACCTCAAAATCTATCCAATCATCTAGCTATGAGTGATCTCTGAGATACAATATTAAATAAAGTCAAAGCACATCCCAATATCTAAGGCAAACATGATTATCTCAAGTCTAATGAAACTTTCACCATTGTTATGACGAGATTATCATCTTTAATTGAATCAAGCATACTTTAGTGGAAGTGCCAACTGCTAACTAGTTGGCCCCATTCTGGCAAGCATACCAAATGTATCCACATATTATGACACAAATTTTTCTTCTTTTTTTCCAAAATGATGTTCACCCTTATGAGGTGATGTTTGCAGGAAAAACCTAATTTTCTACCTCAAATTCTAGAAATCTTGAAGTTATTTTTTTAATCATTTCAACTCAATCATGTCATTCATTATGGAGGAATAGAAATAAGCTTAATTCCTCCCATCAAATCTGCAAAACTTTATTCACTCGAAAGAAATAATATTGTTAGCTCCTCAAAAAAAAAAAAACCAAACTCTTGCATAATCATAACTTGAGATAATAGAGTCTCATTTTTGGGCACTTCTCTTGCCTTATTCAAAAGAGCAAAACACAAAGTTATACTTAAGTCTTCTACAAGATCAGCCACTAATGGTAGACAATAAAACTCACTTTTAAAAATAATAAGTTTTTCACCAACTTATAATATGCCTCATCCCTTGTGACAATTAATTATAACCCAAAATTATAATAACTAATCAATTCCAAGGATTACATCATATATAAAAAATAAGGATTGCATCATATTTAAAAATAAAAGATAAACATAAATAGACAATCACCAAAATAAAGTTCACAATTTTCACACAACTTACTAACCAAAATTGAATAATCTAACAAAGCATTAACAAACAATAAGAAAAAAAATGAATGAGAAGTACCAGTGTTAAAAAAATACATTTCCATATATTATAAACATGAAATTTTCTTCTATCTCAGCATTTATAAAATGCTCCTCCTCCATGATAGGCAAGATGGTGAAATCTCATCTCTGAGCCATTAGTATCTTCTTCATAATCTTTGTTATATTATGAAGTACTAGGAGTAGAGAGACCCAATTGATTAGGGTGAGCCAAACCTTGAAGGCTCATGACTAAGCTAAAAATAATACTCCTCATCATAGATCTAATTTATTGTGGTCTAACTTGCTAGGATGACTAAGGTCGATTCCTTCTTATGTACCCTTCTTGGTCACAATCAAAATATTTTATTATGTTAAAACATGATCATCCCAAAACAATTACCACCGCATGGCTCAATAGAAGAATTTAACTCTAAGAAATATGAGCATAGCAAGAAGATTATGATCTCTCTTCTGATAAAAATAACAAGAAAATTTACATTTTTGGTATGATATGAACTTTTTCTTTCTATTATCATGAATATTTGAAGTGTCATTCCCCTCTTGTTCTACCAATATAGTTTTTGTACAAGCTCATCATACTCATGAAGGTGTAAAGAAAGTATTTTTGAACATAGATAATTTTTTAGCCCTTTTTTGAAACATTGAGCTCACTTGCTCTCTATATCAATCATATAAGAAGCAAAATGTGCTAGTTGATAAATCTATGCCTCATACCCAGCCATATTTATTACATTTCATGAGCTCTATGAAATTTTGGGTCTTTCCTCTTCCAATAGATTCACTGAAGTACTTAATATTAATGTGGTCTTCAAATATAGCCCATGTAAAATGGGCTATGTCCCAGAAGCTTAGTGATACATTCTCACCAAAGGTATGCTTCTCTAATGAATAGGAAAGTTACCATGAGAACCTTGAGGATTACAAGGACCCCTATGTTCTCCATTTTCTTCTTTATCAAACACAACTAAGATTCCATTTCTAAAGAATCAGGCACACCATTAAAATAAAAAAAATCATATGTAGAAAACTCATTTTAATACAATACCTTTCAATGCATTTCCTTCTACTCTAGTACCAACTGAGGACTAATCGGTGTTATTCCTTTGATAACCAACTTCACCAATAACCATACTTGGAAAAACAAAATTGAATACCTCACACTCCAAGGAGTGTCAAAAATAAACGCAAAAGTACTTATTACTTCAAGCACACAAGCAAGTAAGTCAAAATGACTTAATAGTTAATGCACACATAATACAACTCTGGAAACATGACATTTGATTAACACAAAATGTATCATGACCACATGAATTCCCACTAGAGAGATTCAATGAGCTAGGTTTTATTAATTTAATTTTAAAAGATTGAAAATACCTTAAAATCCAATTCGAGGGAAATTTGCATTTAAATGTTGGACTTTTGTAAATTTAGTAAATTATTTATAAAATACATGTAAAAATAAATGAAATATTGTTTATTAAAAATATGGATCTAAAACAAAAAAAATTATATTGAAAAATGAAGAAAAATAAATATTGTGAATAATATTGCATACATTTTGTGGTAAATACATACAAATGGATAATAGTTTGTATAGAAACAACCTCAAAAATTTAGACAGTGGATAATAGAAAATATAGCCAATATTTTTTATAGAAATCAAAACACAAACAACCTCAAAAATTTAGGTTGAAGCGGATTAAAACAAAAAAAAAACAAAATCTCTTACATATAACTATTTAAAATGGATCAAATTATAGAGAATATCATGAATATGCATAAATAATCAAATAAAAATAGTCACATTCAAAGGTAAAGTCAATTACTCAAAATTATTCATATGGGCAAATACATAACAAGATTTCAAATAAAATTCAATTAAAAGCTCAACAAAAATCTTCAAGTAGATCTACAAGCTCCAAAATTGAAATTGATCATCAATATTTTTTTCACCTAGAGAAAATAAGGGTGAGCAACATTTCCTCGAGCAAGATTGGTCAAAATGCTCCGTAGAAAAATCTCAAGAATACATAGAAAAATTCATGATTCACTTTCATAGTCACATATATTTTTCAATATATAATTTAGGAGTTTAAAAATATGTTTTGAAAAATCAATACATATATTTATATATATACTTGGCCATACGAATTAATGAAACCATAATATGTGTGTAAGTTCTCAAAAGATTCATTTTTCAATCTCATTCCATTTTCGCAAACATGCATAATTTATGCATACCAAAAATTCACTAACCCACAATAAAAAAAATTAACCTATTAGCCAGCCTAGCTATCACCCCCACTAGGAAAACCACACACACCCATTCCTATGACGAAGACCATGAGTGATTTACTAGTTTCCATGCTGATAACACCACCTCCATATAGCGAAACTCTACCACAAGTGCACAAAAGGGATTAGCATCAATCCCCAATGGAATAACTAATCCCAACTTTCATTAAGATCTTGTAGTTTTAGTCCTTCATGTCCTTGCTATGACAAATAGTCACGTTGGGGCCTCATATCCAAAACATTCATTTTTTCAAAAATGTTCAAATTCCATTTAAAATATCATATAGATATATAGCTTCAAAGTATTTCTTATAGAGTAATGCACATGCATATAAGCATATTCCCATTTTAAAATTTATCATATAGTTCATCAACCATGATTTTTAAAAATATATACTTATAATCATATACTATTTTACTATATTTGGAAAAATAATTTTCTCTAAAACATACCAAAACAAATAAGTTTTTAAATTTATCAAAAAATCACGTGTCAAATTTATGAGTTTTCATAAATTAATCATATATATTAATAAATGATATAAATTTGATGAAACTCATTTTAAAAAAGTCAAACAAAAAATTTATAATCATACATAATACCACACATCAAAAATATATAGGTAACTACAATACAAATATGAAAATTTTAAATTAGTTTCAAGAGATTTCCTACCTTAACCAAGTTTTTCTAAACTATAAATATCAATCATAACCCCTATATTTCAATCCAAGCTCTATAACCATAAATCAAACTCAAACAAAAATAAAAAGAAAATAGGATTGAGTGTTTAGGCATGCCAAGACCAATTTAAGAATAAAGCAAGAAAAATAAAAATATTTTAAATAACCCTAAGCCCTAACCTTCCTTGTCAAGATTACAACCATTCCATGAATATTTTTGGTTGAAATAAAGAATTTATTGAGCTTGATCACTTTATAAATTAAATTTTCATCTAAAATTTAAAAATTTTGTGTTTTATTTTATTGATTTTGATAGATAAATAAGGAGATCTAAAGATATCAAACAAAAAAAAAAAAGAAAATAAAATAAAAGAATGCATGAAATATAAAGAGAGATTACATAAATGATGATTTGAATATATGACCACATTTAAAAAGACCAAATTACTCCTAGGATCAAACTGACCTAACTCTCTCTAAAACTTCAATCTAACAAATATAAATTCATAAAAGTCAATACACACAATTGTATATTCGATCACATTTAAAAAATACCAAAAATAAATAATTGAAAAATTGAAAATACAAATATATATTGTATGAGTTTGAATAGAAATTCAAATATGTACAGTGTACTATGCTATGAATACTTGTGCATAGATGAATAAATGACAAAAATCATCACGCGAATAGTTAGTGTTGAAATTGATCTCCGTAAAAGTTAATTATCAAGAAAAAATCTATAAGCATTATTTAAAAAATAAGATTATTTGTCATTTTTTTTCACAAAAATGGCACGACACATTCTTGCTAGTCAGGGCCATGCCATTGTGTTGTGACAGACACGATACGATATGATTCTCATGTCGTGCTAGGCACGACATGAGAATCTTCTAGCCAGCCTAGCACGTCATTGGCACAACTGAGTGTAGGGCCATGCCAAACCAGTTGAACCATCTCTACAGAATTCACTGCATGAAAACATAATGGTTTACAAGGCTAATTATTTGCAATCGATCATCTAAGCAAGATTTGGCTTATGTGATCAGATTCATTTAAAAATAATAACTCATCCCGTTGAGAGGTTATTCGATAGGAATTTACCCATGACATTTAGCTGGTCCTAGGTCCTAGGGCCAGTGGACCATGTCACTAGGCTAGGCATACGGGTTGCACCTAGCTCGGCATGAGGCATGACTCGAGTTGGCCCAGCACGGCACGAACCATGCCATTGGGTTGCATGGCCTAGGACTAAGCATGATTACGGACTATGTTGTGTTGGGCCAAGAATGGCTGACTTGGGCCATGTCCGAACTCCCTAGCCTGATTGAATCCTTTGCCTAGCTAGATCCTAAACATCAAGAATAATTTCAAAACTATTTATTAGTCCAATAAACAGGTTAATTAATTTTTATCTTGAGATTTAATCTTAAGTTACATTTTTGAAAAATCCAAATACTATGGAATACACTATATTTTTATAATTTTCCAAATATAATTTATGGCCTTTTAAATTAAATTATGTTTGATTTTAATTTAAATTAGTGACTTTTAATTTAACTCAATTAAAGTTAGAATAAGTTTTAAAAAGTATCAAAAACAAAAAAATTTTACTTTGAATATATATATATATATATATATCCAAATAACTATTCTTCCAAACTTACTAAATATATATTTGTGCATCATGTATATATTATGTTCATTTTTGACAGATATACCTAATTTCTTTTATGTATATACTTTTTGATTTTAGTAAATAATACACTTGCGCACGTAAAATATCATACGAAATTAATAAAGTCTAATTATTTACAATCACAATTCATAAACTCTTAAAATAGTAAAGTAAAATAAAAATTACCTGATAATTGGCTGATTCATGTTTATGTTTTCAGTATAATTCCAAGCCCCGTGCATAATGGGTACATCACATGAACTACTACATGAACTCTGAATGATCCTCTTCTAGAACTTGGTGCAACCAAAAATTTTTAAGAGGCTTTGGAAATCAAACTCTTTCCAAATATTCTTCCTGGTCATCCTGGGGCCCTCCCTTTCTCATTATTATGCATATAAATCTTACAAGGTTTTTTTTATCCTTTTGAACGTAAATGTACAATACGTGGACAATATTCTCCCAAAAACACCGGCTTGTTGCTCCATTCTCAAAGAATCCTTACAAAGATCTTCTTTATCCTCTCAGTAAGGTCTTTTATTAAGAATCCTTACAAAGATGGGGACAACCCCCCTCTGTAAAAAAATAGGACATCTCTATCTTCTTTACCCAAGGACAGGGCATGTTCCCATGTGGATGCTTCCATGTATAAAGCCGATAAAATGGGCTCATCCCATTTCATTTCCGAATGAGATGCCCCCCTCATTAAGAACATAAAGTTTGGGCATGAAATTTTCTCTTTTATTATGCTTGGGCCCACGCCATTCCATATTTAGTAAAAAAATTGGCGCCCAGCTCCATTTTTCAATCTGGAAAAATGGGATGCCCCACACATTTCCACTTAATCTTAAAAAAATCAACCGTGATATATTATTAAAATCATAATATTTTTTTATTTAAAAAATTACTAAGGGTAGTCTTTTCTAAAGTGAGCACCCCCTTAACATTAAAAAAATCAAACTTTATCCTAATTAAATAAAATAAAATGTTTTGTCACACCACATTAATTTTAACCAAAAATTTAATTAAGCCACCCATTTAATTAAAATATAGTGGTCTACACAAACTCATGCATACATAACAATCTCCTCAATCGTATTTGTCCAGATCATGATAAGCCCATGATTTGAATTTAAAATATCCATATCACAAGGAGTTCAATTTTCTCCTTTAGAACCCAAAACAAATTCTTGTTCCTCATACAAGAATTAATTTCCGAAAAAATTAATTTTCCATTAGAATTAAATTAATTAAAAGACGTGTCAATTTTTTTCTGGTGGAAAAATTAGACAATTTTGACTTGATCACCTTGATTTCAAAGTGAATTATTATTTCTTATGAACAAAATAACTTAATTATTAAAACATAAAAATGTCTAATCATCCAAAAACTTAATTAACCCATTGTTTGGACTTTATGAGGGTTTAAAACTTATATTTAATTGACTTGATCATAAAACTTAGTTGAACGAGAACTTCTCATTCAGTATAACTTTATAATTATATTGGTTATATAAGTAATAAAGTCAACATAAATCTAGATATCAATCCCATAGAGATTGATCATAACACTAAACTGGTGACTATATGAGTTAAATAAATATACATAGTTTTAGGGAGTATACCCATACTCTAGGGTTGACACATATACTTGTATATGATTATGTTTCTCAAAATTTAGTCAATATCATATTTATATGTTGGATGAAGGATATATTATTTTGAAAATGTCCATATACCCTCTTGGTATACAAGATAGTCATTGTTTGTTAGACTATTATTACCAAGAACGATCTCATCATAGTTTTTCTCTCGATATTTCAACACCAAAGTGACACATCATTTTATACAAGAGTCATTATCATATATACTATTTTTAGCCAATATATCAACTATTTTAATAATTATTTTCAGTATATACTTTTATTCTTAAGTCTCTTATTATCTCAATTACTTGAGATAATGAGATACTAATTTATTTTGTACTTTTTTCTTCATAAGCACAATACTCATGATAATTAAATGTCTTCCCATTAATTTCACCCATGGAAGTCATACAAGCTAGAATGATATGTAGGGTTGTCACCACCATTCAAGTTTCCCTCACCAGTGTGTACCACATGACATACCTATCAACTTCTTCCATAATTAATACTTGACTCTCACACTATGATAAAACTTCTATGTAATATATTCTACCTAACTCTCATATTACTCTAAGATTTGTCCTTCTAGATATTTCATAATAGATTAATTTTTAAAAAGTTCATCATACCTTAACTTTAGGTTTTCACATGTTGATTTATCTCACATATTAAAATTACAAAGGTTTCATTTTTTTATATTCAAAATACAAGAGTGTTTCCTTTGATTACATATCACTATCAACCATAACTAGCATGATAAACTGATTTATTCATGAAAATCCTAATTTTTAGTTCTAAATTGTATACATATCCAATAATATCCGAACACAAGATTAACATAAACATAAATACATAAATTCAAATATTTATCACCATATAAATACATTACTAATCCTAGAATTAAATTTACATGGACATTGGGTGTAAAATCATCTGAGATATTTTGGAAGTATTTTTATGGATTATAGGGCTCCCAATAAATACGCAAACTAATTTATAAACATAAAACCATAATTCCAATAGATGTTGCTTGTTGTCCATCTTGGATTTATCATTAATTGGGATTAACTATGCATCACTTATGGTTTCATGTGTCGTTACCCTTATCTTCTCTTTCTCACTTTTATTTCTTCTCTAAGTATTGCTTTTATATTTTTGGGGATTCATGTGATATTCTAAGTTGGAAGTCATATTACATAATTGAGATTATGACTTTGTTATATCTTCGAATATTTTTGGTGCACAACTATTGTGGTATAAAAGATGACCATGACTAATGCTTAAGTCTATGTAACACAAAGGCACTATATTAAAAATGGCTATGCCTTTGATCATGACTTTATGAGCAAAATATTATGGGATTGGAATTATCACTAATGAGTAATTGTTCACTAGGATATAGAGTCATGATACTACAAATTTACTACATCTTTGGTCTTGGATCATTGAACAAAATGTTGCGACACTAGAATTAGTTTCTATAACACAAAGTCACGATGATTGAATTGCCTATGACTTTGGTATTGACTCAATAAACAAAATGTCAGTGTTGAAATTGACTACAATTGAATAATTTCTTTCTAGAATAAAAATTTATGGTGAAAAATAGTATTGTGATTCATAACCCTTGATGTTTTGGTTATGTATTGAATAAGTCATGACTTTAAAATATGTCGCAACTACTTGTGTCATTGGGATACCTGGTTGCCTAGACATGAAAATAATGCTACAACCATTAAGTGATTTAAATATAGTATAGTTTTGACTCCATTATAATATTAGAACCACATTGATATGTTGCATAGTGAGATGATTATGTTAACTTGACGATAGAATAATATAATACAAAGAATGACATGACTATTTTGGTAGAATTATAGTAAAGAAAGGATGTTGCAACTACTTAAGGCTACTATGGAAGGTATATATATATATATATATATATTGTGACAACACTACAACAAAAAACATATTCAAAGACGCTTAAAAAGCATTATTAGTGATAATTCATGTCGTTTATCGAAAGTGTCATTCGCTAGCCTGTCATAATAAGTATTTGCCTATAATGTCGTTTTTTAGAAGTGTCGTTGAAAAAAATCTCGACGCTAAAAAAACTGTCATTGTTTATTATACCAATCTACCTTGACACACAGAGAAATGTCATTATTTGTTGTATCAATCTTAAATTATTTGAATACAATGACACTTAGTAAAAGTGTCAATGAAGATATTGATTTAATTAAATATCAATTTAATAATTGTTATAAATATATTTTCACCTGTTATTATAATAATGCATGCACATAAGAAAAACTAATGTTCCAATCCATACCAAGATTTTAGTTTTTAATTACAATGGGGAACACCGAACATGTACTTCTTATATTTCATAAACAAAAAAAAATATCACAATTTCAACATTCGTTTCTTTAATTCAATTTAAATTTTCTTATATATGCAACCCAATCGTGCCTTATCTCCAAGAAACTACTTCATGCTAGCTTGGCTAAGCTGAAAGTTAATTTCCAAAAAAGGAAACCTACATACAAAAAGATGAACTATAATCAATTACACTTGCAGAAAAAAAATATTAGAGAGCATTGGAAAATAAAAATGAAGGTATGATAACAACATATCATGAAAATAATTTATATAACAAATGACATATATGATTAAAAAAAATTTAACAACAACAAAAACAAAGTTAATAGTATTGGGTAAAATATAAAGCAAGAGATTTATCAATTATAACATAAAAGTTGATCAATTATGTTAAAATACAAAATAATAATAATTCATTAAAAACATATATGTATGTAGTGAGTTGAAAGATCTCACAAACTACTTGAAGAAACACTACAAAAACTAATTAAATTTAATAAAATGAAAAGTTAAATTACAAGCCATCTTCCTAATACTTTAAAAAAACTCGATTAGATTCTATGTAATGTAATTTCAAGTTCTATTGATTACACAAATATAGTAATCCATCAACTTATAGTTTTAGATTCATTAATAAAATAAAAGGCTATGTAATAAAAAAAATTATGCCTTGAAAAAATCATTGTGTTTTATAAGGGTGACAATGTAATTTACAATGTTGTGGTAAAGTATTGAAGCCAAAAGTCAAAATCTCTATATTTTCCATAGCCAATAAACAAAAAAAAGCTATAGTTGACAACGAAAACAAAAGATAATATGATAACAATAAAGTTCCAATTGCATATTCCATTTTAAAATATTTAATAGAAAGAAAGAAGTAATAAACTTGATATCATTATGAAAAATACCTTTATTATCACAATTGTTCATGGACCATTCCAAAGTTAGCAGATCTTCTAACTTCACCAAAAAAAAGTTTCCCTTTAGACACCTATGAATCATGCATACAATATACTAACTTAATTCAACTATTAGAAATTAGAGAAATATCATGAATGTGGAAGGAAAATATTAAAATGTCTTCAAATGATTATGTCAAATAATTTACCTTCAGTCATAATTTGGTTCAAAAGAGAGATAAAGTATGAACCTCATCAAAAGTTATAGTTGGTATGCCAAATTTTGTTCATGCTTCAATACAAAAAGGTGTTCACAAAGCTTTTCAAACCGAGGAAAGTATTAATTGAGTCACCAACATCACCAATTTAGATCGTACTTCATTCAACTTATCTTTATTGTATGATCTTATCCCATTAAACTATTGAAAAGTAAAGTAATAGTTTCATCAATTACATTGGAAAATAAAATAAACATTGATATATTGAGAACCAACAAATCAACACATACCTTTGTTGTAAGACATCCTTGATCGAGAATAATATCTCTCATATATCTCATCACATAATATCCACATTCAACACTACCTGGTTGTCTCGGGCACTAAATGGATAAAAAAAAATCATTATATATATATATGAAGTTACTTGCAAGTCATATTGTATTAAGTTTAAAATTAAGAAAAAGACACTAAATATTTTATTACTCAGTTTATATGAGTTATTTACCCCTAATACAACCCAATTTGGCTCTCTTTTTGACGATTTATGTTTTTTAAGTGGATGAATTCTTAGAGCCCTGCATGAAGAAAATAAATTTTTGTTACCAACTATGCTTCATTCTATAATATTAAGGGAAAATCTTACTTATTAACAATGTCTTTAAGATCATCTGAAGGTTGATGATGCAAGGAATCAAGATAATAGGCGATCAAAGTCCTTATGTCAAGTACCACCAACACCCAATGACAACTATAAAATTAACATTAGTGTAACTACATATCAATTATAATTTGATAAATATGCATACTTATAAGTTTACTTATGTTTAATAACTTACCCTAGGTTATATGGAATAAAAATAAAATCAGCATTATTTACATTCATCAACCGATTAGTTATAACCCTTGACCTATTTTTCTTGCTTCCTTCTCCCATTTTAGCTTTGGAAAGCAAGGTCGGATTTACAAAAATAAATCAATCTGCCTCTTTAGCATCAACCATCTTTTTATGCAAGTGCCTAATTTAATTTCACACAAAATTTAAAAGTTTTAATATTTTAATGTAACTGAAATTAATTACAATTCTCATTATGAAAAATTAAAGCATAAATAAGATAGTTAAAATATATGAAAAACATATTAAATGTTTCTTTTATCATATATAAAACATAAGGCAATTAGATGACACATCTGTTGATGAAATTATGATATCCATATCTTCTTTCAAGAGGAATGTCTTAAAAGACTCTCCAAAAATATCTTTTATGATTTCTACTGCATGTGCCTTCTCATCCTTTAACAACAGCCCAACAAATGTAGCAAAGTTCTTGATATCTACAGGGTTCTCATCCTTAAAATTCAATGTTGTCTCTTTATTCCTCTGTTTCTTAAATTTCTTTGAATCCTATCAAACATAAAATATCATTGTATATATAAGAATTGTCCTAAATAAAATAGTTTTTTTATTCTAACAAGAAATTTTTTATTTTAAATAAAAGCACATACCTGGATGAGATGAGTAGTAAGAATGACTAATTGGGTAGGCCATAAAATTTGATGCCCAATAGCATCTCCAATAGTGGTAATTTGGCTTGGAATAGGTATAAAAAGTAATGCATTTGGATCATAAGAAATATCCACAACAACACAGAAGTTAGCACCACCTTCAAGTACCATTGTTCCAGCTGCAACTACATTTTCTTTTGTCCATATGACTAATTGACAATTCCTAACCTATAAAATGAAACAATATTGTTTAGTTATATGCAATCATCTAAAGTTGATAATTTCCAAGTAGGAAAGAATTAGTTAGACAAAATTGAGTTATCATAACTTAATGAGCTTATTAATATAATTTATTATACAAACACATATTGTAACATTACTTCTATATAGGAATTAATCAACTAGTTAAGTTGATATGAAAATTATGAGTTTGTGTTAACACATTTTTATTATAGAACATAATATTAATTACAACTTACCTTGTTTGCTTTTAGCATTGGAGGAGTATGGTCATCTACTCGACGTTTTGGTTGCTCAATACTTTTAGGAAGGACAATATGTTTTTGGAGCATATTAGAGCTACCAACATCAGATTGAGGTGCGGTGGGTACCATCTGAGAGAGTTGGAATAAAATTTTTGCCTCAAACTTTGATTGTCGCTCTTGCGATTCTTTCATAAATTCTCGCAAAGCACGATCTGCCATAGAATGAAAATATTGTCGTGGTGTATAATGATTTCCTTTAGCTCGTACTCGACCACAATATTCAGGAGTTCCCAATGCTTCAGTAAGTATGCCATTTCCATTGAAACTCAAACTACTTTCTTATGACTGTTGCAACATCTTATCATGATACACAATGATGTTATAAAATTTAATGTCATATTGGTTAATATAAATAAGTTATTAACATAAATGAAATATATGTTACATAACTTATACTTACAATCTTCTCCACTACCGGAATGACCACATCATCATACGTGCCATTTTTTTCTCCATTACTTTCTTCCATAATACACTTCTATCAATGGCTTTAGTAAAGGCAATTGCTACCAACTTTTAAAATATTGAAATGTAATATAATGAGTCTCTAGTCAAATTCAACATAAAAAAAAGATAAATTAATATCTTTAACTTACCATCTCTTCCTCAAGATCAGCATATCCCTTCCTACTAAGATGATGATTATAAATATATTTTTTCCTTCTTTCTTTTTGAACTTGTCTAAACTCATACAAATTTTATTTTATATTAAGTAAATAAAAAATGAGTATATGACATGAAAATAATTAAAAATTTACCTGAAATCTTTGAGACAATCTTTCTTTGACAAGAATTGTCCAATCTTTATCTTTAATAAAACTATATTCAGCTGGTGGTTTTTTAATAAGCTCTAGTTGGTCTTTGAGAGGAATGATATACTTTGCAGTCAATATTTTCTTGAATGATCTAAAGCACCCGCCCATTGAATTCATACAATTCCTTCTACTTTTATAATGCAATGTAAATGCAGCCTAGAAGTAATGAACATAGTTATTAGTTGTTAAAAAAATTTGCAAATAGAATTAAAAAACATTATAGATAGAAAAAAAATACAAGTTTACCTCAATGGAGTCCCATAATTTATTCTTCAATTGCTTAGGTACATGGTGCCAAGTGCTATATCTAATTGGGACCATGGTGCCATGTGCTATATCTAATTGGGACCATAGTACATGCCAATATGTCTAAATAACTTGTGAGATGCACAACAGCTTGTCCAACATAAACACCATCAACATTATACTTTACTGCAAGTTTTATTCCTTTGCTCCTATTCTTGATAATCTTTATAGTTGCTTTATTTTGTTGTTCTGTATCCATACCTATCATAAAAATAATTATAATATTTAAATAAAAGTACTAAAATATCTAACAAAAATTTAAAGAATAAAAAATTAACTAATTAAAGGCATTACCTAATCAGCTGCTTTGCATAAAATATAATACTGTCAATATTTTGAATAATGTCAACCTGACATTAACTAAAATTGAAAGCATAACGATCATCTAATAACAAAGATGAATAAATTAACTAGTAAGCATACATTTACACTACAAAAAACTATAATAGCATATCAATTCACAATTCCATAATAAAGCTACAATTTGGTTACATATATGATTTGTTTTCAACTCAAATTCCCTCACAATCGAATACAAATTTGATCAGAGACATCTATTGCATCAAATAATTCAACATGTGGCAAAGAATATATGACTGGATTGTGTTCAATAGAAATGTCTATAGGATCATCATTATTTGCTCTTTCTGTGAAGTCTTGTTGAGGAGTCGACAAAACAATTGACCATTTTGGATTAAGCTCATCTTGTACATATAAGACTTTCTTAGCTTGTGAGGCTAATATGAACGGATCTAACTTATGAGCCACTCTGCTAAAGTCAACTAAGATAAACCCAAGATCATCAACTTTGATTCCATTCTTATTATCAACCCAATCATACTTGAAGATTGTAATTCTGAATATAGTATAATCAAGGTCTCAAATCTCAGTAATAACTCCATAGAAACAATGTTCCCTAAAAATATGATTTTTATCCTTAGCACTAGCAATTTGCATGGTCGTTACTATAATACTAACTCCACTATTTTGGGTAGCTAGTAAATCATTACACTCATTGGTATTATATTGACACCCATTGATGACATAACCATTATACTTCATCACATAATGGCTTGGACCATCAGCTATCCATTTAAGGGTTTCAGATACAGGTTCGTTATTTCCAATTGCAACTTCAACCTATAGAAATATATTCCAGTTATCATTTATATGTTACCCATTAATGTAAAAGATATGGAAAATTTAAGAAACTATTGTAGTACCTTTTGTCGTAACCAAAAGGTAAAAGTACAAGCTTGATCATTCTGTAACCACTTTTGCCTTTTTGATTAACATGGATATCTCATTTTCAGCCATTGCATATGCTCTCTATGAAGTCATGTATAATAATTAAATAATTAGAGTAATATATTATATGTACAAAAAATAAAGAAACAAAAAGTTAGTGGTGCTTACTCAATATAAGGTTGGACAATTGAGGTATTTTCCAACATATAATGATGTACTTGTAACCATAAATTAGAATCGGCATTCATAGTAAGACCTCCAAATATTGGTGCCCCGACTTTTTGGTCAATGTTTGAACTATTAGGAATTCCAATTGCATCCACATTTGATAAGTACTCTGTACAAAACTCGATTCATTCTTCTACAATATAGCATTCATCAATACAACCTTCAGGTCGAGTACGATTTCGTACATAGACTTTTAACACTTTCATAAACATTTCAAATGGGTACATCCACCTAAAGTAAACTGGTCCATAGAGTCTCAATTCTCTTACAAGATGCACAGTAAGATGCACCATGATATCAAAGAATGAAGGTGAGAAGTACTTTTCAAACAAGCATAATATCACCACTATCTCATTTTGTAACTCATCTAATGAAGGAATATCAACAACTTTACTACAGAAAGCATTGAAAAAGAAACTCAATCTAAAAATGGCATTCCTCACATGCTTGGGCAAGATATAACGTAATAAAACCGGCAAAAATTGTTGCATTAATGCATGATAGTCATGGGATTTTAATCCATAAAGTTTTAAGTCTTCCATTGACACGAGGTTTCGAAGGTTAGAACAATATCCATATGTAACCTTCAATTGCGAAAGTGTTTGGAAAAACACATTTTTTTCCATTGTAGAAAGTGTATAACATGCATGAGGGAGATATGTTCTCTTCGATTCAAACCTTGGTGCCAATTCACTTCTTAAGACCATTTCTACAAGATCTAAGCGAGAATTAAGCTCATCCTTTGTCTTACCTACAATGTTGAGTAAGGTACCAATAATGCTCTCACAAACATTTTTCTCAATATGCATTACATCCAAATTATGACGAACATGAAGATATTTCCAATACTCAAGATCAAAGAATATGAACTTCTTTTTCCAACAATTTGTATTGTTGATTTCAGATTTTCCTAGATTAATCTTTTTTCCCCCATGAATTACAAATTCCATTAATTTTTTTAATATTTCCTTGCCAGTCAATATTTGTGGAGGTGACCGAAACTCTTGTTTTCCATCAAATGCTTTCTTTTGTTTCCTATATGGATGGTTTCTTGGAAAAAATCATATATGTCCAATATAAGAGTTCTTTTTTCCATGCTTTAACCTACAAGAATATGTTTCTTCTCTACATATTGGATAACCGTAATATCATTTAACTGTGCAGCCTGACATATTTCCATATGCATGAAAATTATTGATTGTCCATAATAGAACAGCTCTTAATGTAAAGAATTCTTGTTGATGTGCATCATAAATTTGAACTCTGACCTCCTACAATGTTATTAGATCTTCTATTAGTAGTGCTAAATAGACATCAATGTCATTGCTAGGTTGTCGTGGACCTGAAATTAATAAAGATAACATCATAAATTTTCTTTTCATGCATAACCATGGAGGAAGGTTGTAAATTATCATGAGAATGATCAAAAAAACTATGTTTGCTATTAAATGAACTGTGAGGATTTATGCCATCTGCAGAAATTATAAGTCTCAAGTTTCTAGGTTCTAAGGAAAACTCAGGCCATCTGCGATCAACTTGCTTCCATGATGGTGAATCTAATGGATGATGCATTTTCCCATCAAAATTGCTTTCTTCAACATGACATATGAGCTCTTTTGCAATTTTTGATGATTAAAATATTCTTCTAAATCTTGGAATTGGAGAAAAATACCACATTACTTTCGCAGGAACTCCTTTTCTCCTCTTATTTCTTGTGTTATCTATCTTCCACCTCGAAGTTCCACAGGTAGGACATAAGGATGCATCTTTCAACTCCTTTCAATAAAGTACACAATCATTTGGGCATGGATGTATTTTCTCAAATTCCATTCCCAAAAAATTTAATGTCTTTTTCGCTTCATACATAGACAAAGACAATTCATTGTTTAAAAACAACATATCTCCAAGTTTTTGTAAAAGCTCTGAAAAGCTATTATTAGACCACCCAAAACATGCTTTCAAGTTGTATAATTTGATCAAGGCAGACAATCTTGTAAAGTTTCTGCAACCATGATATAATGGTTTTTCAACATCTTGTAGTAATCTTGCAAACAATTCATGATCATATTGACAATCATCATGTGCAGCTTGAACCATTTCTATTGTACTACGTTGATCATCAAATTGAAGTCTATCATAATGTTCTGCTCTTATGGTAGGTGGGCCACTTGGAGCTGCCTCTCCATGCCAATACCATGTATGGTAACTTTGATCAATTCCAAAGAAAAACAAATGGTCTCAAATCTTTTGAGGAGTATGGAATATCATATTACCACATTGTAAGCATGGACATTTAATGGAGGTTTTATTTTCAGAATTTTGTATTACAAATGCAACAAAACATTCAACTTCATCTTCATATTCCTTCGATCTTCTATCCTTTGAGATCCATGAATGATCCATTTTAAAGAACAGATTATTTCCAATAGTGATCAAACTTCAAATAAAAGAACATATCAACACTCTAATGTTATTCATTTAGCAACCTCTTTTTTATCTGTTAAAAGAAAATTCAATAATCAATTTAATAAAATATTTATAAGCATGTCAGATATAAGATAGAAGGGATGAGAATTACTATTCTAATCATGTTGACTTTGTTTACATAGATCTACCCTTATAGAATAACATACTGAATATTTATAAATTTAAACAATCCAATTATATATATATATATATATATATATATGTATGTATGTATATATATATTTATATTATTGCCTAGGAGTAGTAAATTCAAAAAGATGTATAATCACATTACAACAAGTGTATATAAATATTAACATATATAATATCAAGTTATGTTATTTGTTTTATGCTAACATTTCTAACATCATAAATTAGGGAATGGTTCCTATCCCATATAGGAATACATAATTTCTATGTGTCAACCACCAATGTACTTAGATTCATTTTTTAAATTGATTACATATCGCATTAATTTTAGAATACTAACTTTTTTCGAATCATTTACAAGATTAACTTACACTTATTCTATCGTAAGCTTATTTCAAATATATTACTTTTATTAGGAAAGCCTAAGAATCAACTTTCAACTTATAGCAACATCTAAGTAGTCAAAATACTATGAAGGAAATTGAATAAAAATAATTAATTTTGATTATTTAAAGTTCACATAAGTAATTGTCCCACAAAATAAACAATAAGGCAACCAAAATTTTTATTATTATCTAACATATCATAATAGCCTAAATGATGATGATTATTATTATTTTTACTATAATTATATCATTATGTTAATATTATCTTTCACAAAAAAATGATTATATATATATATATATATATATTCCAACCAAGGATAACTTTTTACTTATATATATCCCAACTAAGGATAACTTTTTACTTTAAATATAATGACTTTGTGTTTGAATTAAACTGGAGAAGGATACTAAGTGGTAATCTGGGATGACTATTAATTTTGATGTCTCGATCTTTATATTTAAACAACAAATATAAGAATAATAATAATAATAATCCATAAATCAATAAATAGTTATTAATTTATTTAAAAGTGCACAATTTATTGAAGGAAATCAAACATGAGAAATTATTATTCTCACAGTTAATAACTATTTCAAAGTGCACAATTTCTCACAGTTAGTATGATTCTTAGAAAATTAAATATTTAAACAAAAAAATATCATTTAATTATTCTATATATAAAAGTCAAATATGAGAAAATTCAATTCATTAATATAAAAATATTTTATTCTCCTCCTAATCCGATCCTATAACCTCCCATTATGCATTCTAGTGCATTATAGGTTTTTATTCCTTTTTTGTTATTTTTTTAACGAAAAATTGTTTAAATCATATTTGAGGTAAAAGCTAATTCTCTAATTTATAAGAAAAATGACATAACATTGGGGAAAAGAAAAAATAAGATGATTTTTTTTATCAAACATGTCTAAGAAAAAGAGAAAATAAAAAGTGTTTTGAGAAAAGGTAAATTTTTATTGGCCATGTATTTTCCTTTTAACTATATTATTTTATTTATTTCTAGCTAATTAAAAATTTTATATAATATTTAATGGACCTCCAAATCTTATTTTCCTTATTTATGTAGCTTATTTTAACAAATCCTTTGCTTAATTTCTTATTTTCTATAATCAATATTCCCATGTATAAAAGGTATATAATGTATATATTCTCTTTTGATAGTAATATCCTTATTTGTGTAGCTTATTTTTATAAATACTTTGTTTAATTTCTCATTTCCTATAATCAATATTCCCAGGTATATAAGGTACATTTTCTTGTTTTGATAATAATATCTCTCTTTTCTTTTTTTTTTCTTTTTGTGAGGAAGATAGTAATATTTTATTCAAACTTCTCAATGAATAGAAATCATTTAAAAAATAAAGTAAAAGTATTTAATTAAGTGAGTATTAATTTACTATTCATCTATTTCTATACAAGATAATAATATATTTTAATTTTGCTGTAATATCAAACATAAAATAAACAAATACGTGAGCTAGACTAATTTATTGATATGACATTACAAGTCTCAAGATCCTTAGGTTAATTGGTTTTGAAATGGTATGACTATAGAGCACACATTTTTTGGAATTATAGCCTCCTTTTTTCCATACTTTCATAGTCTGAAAAACAGAGGAGGAGAGAACAAATAGAACAACATGTATAAAATGAAACGAGATCAAAAAAAAAGCATGGATAATCACCTGCTCAAAGCCAACAACAAGATTTGCCCACTCTATATCCCTTGTAATGAGCAAATTGGACATTACAATAAGAACTACAGACTGAGCCTAAAAATGGGATATGGAAACAAATTCATTATTACTCTTTGGCAGAATAGTAAAAACTAGCAAATGGAAAGTTGGTGGAACCTTATGCCAACACTAGCTCATATGCAGGGTAGAACAAATAGAACAAAGCTTGACACTTAGACACTTCTAAACATGTGGTACATAGAAAACTATATTTTTAACATCAAGAAGAAAACTACTTTAAACTACACAAACAATCGGTCGTTCCAATTCATTCTTACTCACTCCAGTATGCCAAAATGAAGATCATATCTATGAACAACTCTCCTTATGCCTCTCATTTCCTCTCCCTTGTAAGCAAATAGATATTTATTGCTTTTTTGTATAATTATCATTTACCACCTATGTGCTACTTTTGGAACTATGCTAATCGATGATTATTATTGAGCAAATAAAAAATAATGAGAAAGAAGTAGAAGAGTAGAGGAGTCAACTAGGATGGGCAACTCGGGCACAACATACAGCAAGGAATGGTTTAGAATCATACATGGACATACCGTAGGCCAGCCTACAGCATGACTTATGTCATGCTAGGCTAAACTTTTTGACATGAGAAGTGCAACACAACACAACTACCCATTTAGAGTGGTTTTGGCCTAGCTAGTCCACGGCACGTTCCAGGCTAGCCTATACCCAACCCAAGCTAGCCTAGAATAAACCAAGCAAGCTTGGACTGATCCCAAGCTAGCATGACCCAGCCTGACCCAGCTTGGCATGACCCAGCATGACCCGGCATGACCAAATCAAAATACATGCCAAAAGATTATGCCAAGCTATCTATTTTTAAATTCTCGTTCCGGGGCCGAATTGTGCCGTGCCTCGTACCGGACAGAGCCAGCCCAGCCCGATTGACACCTCTAGGCTTGCATTATTGTTTTGTTGTGTTTTGTTGATATGTCCAACACTTCTCCCATCTAGGTTTTTAAATCAATTGGTCATATTTAACACTTAGAGCAATAAACAATTGAGTGAGCTGTATCAATTTATCTACCATTCTTAGACACTTCACTCGAGCTCCAATTAACATTTGATCTGATATGCAGGACAAAAATACCAAATGAAAACCCCAGGAGAATAAACACTGAATTGAGTGACGGTGTCGATTCTAACGCTTGATTGTTTTGACTCCCGTTAGAAGAAGACATTCACTTAAGTTTCAGAGAACGCGTGGCCGATCCTAAAGATTACCAAAGGAAGAAGATAACTCAACTACAGAAAAATCACCGACAAACCCAGCACCAACATCACAAAATCATCATTGCTTGAAGGAAACATTAATAATTAAACTTCACAAAATAGCAACACAACACACGATGCTGAAGATATGTTGCATAAGCCATGTTCAACTCCACATTCCATAGTTCCTAAAATAAACCATGTAGAAACTGATGACAAGAGTAATTGACTACATTTTCTCTCTTTCGATCCCAATTTACACTCCTTTTCAGCTTTTTAATTAGTCTTGCCAAGCTACAAATATTTTCCATATAACAAGGGTAGCCATTAAGCATCATGCATCTTGGTAACATATCTACTAAATTAACAATAAAGGGCACCGATGACCTATCATGCAATGAGTAAGAATCTATTCACTGAGATCATGTGTGAGAAAACAACAACCTAGAGGACGAATGATATAAATAAGCAAAGGGAATTCCATCAATGAAGAAATGGAAAACAGGGCCATATAGAAGCAGGCTGAGACTCTTCCACTCAACTCTTCCAGTTTTTTGTCAGTGCCATTTTAAAATCTTTTACTTATTTTACAAATAAAAAATACAAAACTAATTAGTTCCAAATCAATAAATTTGAAATTAATATTTTCATATTCATGACACGTATAAAAGTGATAAAGTTTTTAATTTTTAGCCTCTTATTCCTTGGCATTTTTTAAGGAGTCAAGAAATTTCATAACCTATTAGTCTTAACAATGACACTTCTAGTAAGTGCCATAAAAACAGAAAACATGTTCCAAATAATGATGTTTTTAGAAAAATGTCATGACATGTCTAATTACAAATATAATAATGATATTTTCTGAAAATATCAAGGAACAAAACATCATAAATTTGAAGTTTTGTTGTAGTGCAAGAGAATTATCACGAGCCTATATCACTTCACTAACTTATAAGTGTTTGCTCTATTGCGTCCATCAATTTCACAAAAATTCTCAAAAGATTTTACTAATAATTATGAAAACCTTCCAAAATAGAAATTTAGTTAAATCTTTTTATTACATACCAATATATATGCAAATACATCTAATTTTATTCTCCAAATGATATATATTTGTTTGATATTTTGAGTGCCAAATAACTATGCTCTGATACCACTTGTTGGGGTCCGACCAAGATGGAGTCTAAAAATCAAGATAAGTTTTAAAACTATTTTTCAGTCCAACAAATAGGTTATTAATTTTATCTTGAGATTAAATATTTTAAGATATATTTTGAATAGTCCAAATGCATCGATACACACAATGTTTTCAATTTTCCAAATTTAATTTATGTCCTTTTAAATTTAATTTTGTTTGATTTTAATTTAAAACCATGACATTTAATTCAACTCAATTAAATGAAGATAAGTTATAAAAATTTTCAAAACCTAAAATATAAATAATAAACTACTTAGATTTACTTTTTTTAAATTAAAATTCTTACCCATCACATAAAAATTATATTTTACTCCGAATATATATATATATATATACATATATATTGAAAAAATGATTCTTCCCAAACTTGTAGAATTTTTATTTGAATATCATGTATATATTTTCCCCTTTATTGATAGAATATACTTCTTTGTACATTTTGCCCTATTTTTTTAGAATAAATACTTGCACACATAAAATATCACATTAAATAATTAAAGTCTAATTATTTATAACCATAATCTATAAACTCATAAAATAGTAGGTTGAAATAAAAATACATGATAATTGGAGAGTTTCTATTTGTAATTTTTTTTTTGTAATTTAGAGCTCCGAATCCACCACTTGAACTAGCATATGAACCCCACATGATCCTCTATTGGAACTCCACACAACAACCCTTGAACACCACCTGAACAAACTTTTGAAATCAAAAGATGAAAATCAAAAAGAAATTAGTTAGAAAACCTTAGGACCCTTACAAGTTTTTTGAAATCAAACTTTTTCCGACAACTCTTATTGTCCTCCCTAAAACCTCCCCTTCTATTTATTATGTACATACAATCTTATAAAAGATTTTCAAAATCTTCTATAAGTGAAAACATCGATAAAATATGCTCTCAAAACATGAGTTTGTTGCTCCATTCCCACTACTCACAAGAGGGGTTTCTCGAAAAAACTTATTTTAGTTTTTTTTTTTCAAAAATCCTTACATAAGAAGAGATAATCCTGATTCTAAAAAATGGAACAACCTTAATTTTCTTTATTTAAAATAAAGCTTGTCCCCATCCTTTATGCATGGATGCTTCCATTTGTAAAGCTAATGAAATGGGTTCCAGCATTTTCATTTGTGAAAGAGGGGTGACCCCCCTCTTTGGGAATAGAAAGTTCCATGCATGGCATGGAATTTTCTCAATTATGTTTGGACCCATACATGCACAATAAAATAAACTGAGTCTTTGGCTCATTTTTCAATGCAGAAAAATGGGCTACCTCACAAACCCCAATTTTTTAAAAAATCCCACTTTGACATAACATTTTTATAATATTTTTATAAATATTATAAAATTAATGTTTCTTATTTAAAAAACTATCAAGAACACTTCTTTCTAATTTGAATACCCCTTTGATATTATAAAATCAAACTTAATATTTATTACATAAAACATAAATGTTATGTCAAACCCCATTAAAGTCAAACAAAAAAATTTAATTAAATCAACAATTTAATTAAAACCAGCAATTTGCCCAAACTTGGGAAGATCCAATAGTTCATAATGCAACAACCTAGGAAACATATGATAAACTACAATGAAATACCCTCGAAGATATGGTTGATGTATTTGCTAAAGCTTCTATAACTAATGAAAGACCTACGAGAATAATTATGATGTCAAATTAGAGAAACCTTATTGACTATGAATTTCTTTTTAATAGAGAAAAATAGGATGGCCATTGGATGATGACCATATATGTATATGCAAACTAAGATGCTCTATGACACTAAATCATACAAAATATTTAAAATTAAATTTATTTTTAGAAAACAATGTCTGAATGTTAAAAAAATATTTTTTGTAAGAGGAGGAAAAAGAAGAAGAAGAAAATAAAGAAAAAGAATAAGAAGATTAAAATAAAGAAGGATAAAAATAATAGGAAGAGGTACAATAAAAAATTGAAGATGAAGAAGAAGAAAAGAAGGAAAAAGTTAAAGAAAAAGAAGAGAAAGGAATATGAATAAAAAGAAATAAAAGAATAAAAAGATGAAGTTGATGATGATGATGAAGAAAAGAGGTGGGAGGAAGAGAAAAAGAAAAGAAATAGAAGAAGAATAATAATAAAAAGAAGAATAATAAAAAAATAAGAAGTGGAAAAAGACATAAAAACAAGAATATGATGAGGAAGAAGAAGAATAACAAGAATAAAAGTAACAACAACTACAAGAACAAGAAGAAGAAGAAGATGCTGATGATAATGATGAAAAAGAAGAAAATAGAAGAAAAAGAGGAGGAAGTAGAAGAAAAATAGGAGGCAGAAGAAGAATAAGAAGAAAAAAAAAGAAATGGAAGAAATAGAAGAAGCAAAAGTGGAAGAAAAAGAGAGAACAAAAAGTGGAAGAAGAATATTAAGATGTAAAATAAGAAGAAAAAAGAGAAGATAATGAAGAAGATGAAGATACAAAGTTAGAAGAGTAGGAAAATAAAAAAAGAAGTGAAAGAAAAGGAATAAGAAAAAGAATTAGAAAAAAAAAGAATAAGTAGAGAAAGCCGAAGAAAAAGAAAAAAAGGAAGAAGTAGAAGTATAAGAGGAATATGAAAAATCATAAGAGGAAGAGGAAAAAAATGGAAAAAGAAGAAGAAGAAGATGATGGTAAAGAAAAAGAAAATGAAGGAAAAGTATAAGGATAAGAATAAAAGAGAGAACAAGAAGGAGAAGTAAGAAAAAGAAGAAAAAGAAGAAAAAAAAGAAAAAAAAAAGAAAAAAGAAAAGGAAGATGATAAAGAAGTAAACAGGGTGGGGAAGAATAAAAAGGAGAAGAAGAAATAGAGATAGAAGAAGCAAAATCAGAAGAAAAAGAAGAAGACGAAGAAGAATTAGTAGTAGAGATAGAAGAAGAAGATGATGATGAAGAAGTAGTAGTAGTAGAGATAGAAGAAGAAGAAGAAGAGGAAGGAGTAGTAGAGATAGAAGAAGAAGATGATGATGAAGAAGTAGTAGTAGTAGAGATAGAAGAAGAAGAAGAAGAGGAAGGAGAGAGGAAGAAGAAGAGAGGAAGAAGAAGAAAAATAAGAGGAGGATGTGACACCCCATTCCCTAGGGGGTCCCATTCATTCCATCACACAATACAATGTGCAATAAAATAAACTTTTCTCAATTGTACAATACATTTTTTTTCATTTTACATTTTATTTGCTTAGTGGAAGAATGAAACACACAACATATTATTTAAGTCACAACCGGCTTTCCTTCACATGTGCGATTTCGTATGTGGATCTGTCAACTATCTTGGACCCGTAATTGAAAAGGGGTCCCACAACGGAGTGAGCAAAGCTCACTAGGGTAAACTTTTTCAGAGTTACTCCCTACCTAAGTGCACGTAAAACAATTGTGAATATATATCAACATCCATTCAAGTACAATGTTTATATGAATCCAATTATGGATGAAATATTTATATGCCAATATTCCTGAGTCTCATCGACTCCCTCCCATATGCCGAAGCCAAACGTGACTATTATATATCTGGATATATATATGTATATATGTATACATATCAATAGAAATTTTTTTTTTGGAATTATTCCAAAAATAATGGACCTCCTCCGAAAAATATATTGGATATTTATCCGGATGAAATATGATTTTCTTGGATTTACTCAAAGAAATAAACACTACATTAACTCTTCCTGGACGTTGTCCTAATTCGAGTTTGCAATCTATAATAACCATATACCAAATAAAATCCCACACAACTCAATCGGGATGTTGTTCCAATTCGAGTTCGCTAAATACCATCCATATACCTTTATATATATATATATATATATATATATATATATATATATATCATGCACTCACCCATGTATATGGAATGTTCGTGTACATATGAAATGCAATTATGTCATTTTCAATTTAGCCCATGTTCCAGACACAATTATAACAATCCAAATCTAATTCATCATGTACTAATTTTTACTAAACGAAATACCGAAACTTTCCACCAATTAATTATTTTTAATAAAATTTCTAACAATTCGAATTAAAATATAAAATATGATCATTTCTGGCCATTAAAAAGAAAGAAATTCTGATAAGAGAAAACTACAACCCTTCGTAAAATTTCATAGAAACTTTATAAATTTGATATCAATGTGAAGATCTCGTCGTGTAGAATAACTTTAGTTCTTAGACTATTTTATTCCGATACCAGAATAATCCGTTATGATTAAAAGAAAATTCACGGATATTTTTTTTATACTCTCTCTCCGGTGCCGAACATTTTTTTTTCTTTTCAGCTTTTCTCCCATTTTCCGGATTCCGGACATTTTTATTTATTTATTTATTATCATTAATTAATAATATTAATATTTTTTTAAGTTGACACTTGGACAGCCGACAGACCACCTGCGCAGGCACAGCCACATGCGGGCGATGTGGCGCGATCTTTCTGTTGAGCAAATTTTTTTTAATATATATATATTATAATAATTATTTAATTAAATAAAAATATAACAAATTCTGATTTTCTCAGAATTTAACGAAATTTGACACCATAGCTATATTTTCCAAGACGAATTCAATAACGACATCCATTTTATCATTATGGCTTTAAAATTTTCAAATTATTTTCTATTATTACAAAATTCATTTTGCCCTTTTTTTCCAAAAATCAAATTATGTTAGTTATTTATTCATTTTTTTCAGGATTTCACATTCTCTTCCTTAAAGAATTCCGTCCCAAAATTTTCAAAATTACACATTTGCACTTATAAGCATATTATAAAGTTAAATAATTATTAAATTACTAAAATACATACCTTAATTTTCAAATTAAAAAAATGATAAGCAACACGCATCGTGTCTTCACGTTCCCATGTTACTTCTTCTATTCCTTGATGCTGTCATATCACTTTTACTAGTCTCACAGTTTTGCATCACAAAAATTGATCTCGACTTTCAATGATTCGCACTGGCATTTCTTTAAATGTTCCATTTGCTTCAATAACTAGTTCGCCCCAATCCATTACACGAGTTAGATCAAAAATATATTTTCAAAGCATAGAGAAGTGAAAACTTTCCACCAGATAAATTATCAGATAAATGTGCCAATAGATAAATGTGCCAGTAATGCCAATCGATAAGCAACCAAACCCACCTCCTCGAGTATTTCGAAAGGCCTAATATATCTTGGTGATAACTTTCCACGCTTGTCAAATCTGATTACTCCCTTTTTGGCATCAATTTCAAGAAAACATGATCTTCCGCTTCAAATTCTAGGGGTCGTCTTCGTTTATCATCATAACTTTTTTATCGACTTTGTGCTATACGAAGACGTCATATCAATACTACTTTCTCCGAGGTATCTCTAATCACATCTGGACTCGTAATGGATTGGTCTCCCACCTCAGCCCAACAAATTGGAGATCGACATGGCCTTCCATACAATGCTTCATATGGTGCCATTTGGATACTTGCCTGATAACTATTGTTATAGGAAAACTCGACCAAAGACAGATGTTCTTCCCAGCTACCCTTGAAATCTAGACAACATGCTCGCAACATATCTTCCAAAACTTATATGGTTCTTTCCGACTGATCGTCTATTTGTGGATGGAGAGTAGTGCTCATTTATAACTGTGTTCCCATTACTTTCTCAAAACTCTTCCAAAAATATGCCGTAAATCAGGGATCTCTGTTCGATACAATAGATACTGGCACTCCATGTAATTGGACAATTTCTCATATGTATAACCTACACAATTCCTTGTGTGTGAAGGTCATTCACATTACTAGAAAATGTGCGGCCTTTGTAAGTTGTTCCACAATTACCCACACAGCATCATGTTTTCGCAATGTCTATGGCAAGTGAGTCACAAAATCCATCATGATATGTTCCCATTTCCACTCTGCTAGCTCCAAAGGCTGGAGTAATCCTGCTGGCCTTTGATGCTCAATCTTTATATGCTGACACATGAGGCATCATTGAACAACATCCCCGATATGTCTTTTCATCCCATTCTAGTAATACTGGCGATGAAGATCATTATACATCTTTGTGCTCCCTAGATGTACTGTAAAACGAGAATAGTGAAATTCCTTAAGAATCTCCTCTCTCAATTCTACTATCTGGGGAACCAAAATCCGTCTCCTAAACCAGAGACTAACATCCATATGAATAGTCCAACCTTCATCGTACGTATCTGTCTCTACTCGGTTCTTTATAGATAATATTTTTGTATCATGTTTCTACATTTCAATCACCTTATTTAATAGCGAAGGTATAGCTACTAAACTTCCGATAACACCCTGCCTTCGACTGCTATATTGTAAGCTGAATCATCCCACAGTTTCAAGCATATCCCATTCCTACGAAGCTATGCTAGCTAGTGCACCTCGTGATTTTCGACTAAGTGCATCAGCCACCACATTTACCTTACCTGGATAGTAATACAATGTAAAATCATAATTTTTCTAGATACTACATCCATCGACGTTGGCTCATGTTAAGATCTCATTGTGTAAAGAAATATTTTAGACTTTTATGATCTGAATATACCTCAAATTGCTCCCCATACAAATAGTGGCGCCATATTTTTAAAGCAAAGATTATAGCCACCAATTCTATATCAAGTGTGGGGTAATTTCTCTTATGATTCTTTAGCTGTCTTGAACCATAAGCTATCACTCTCCTAGATTGTATCAGAACACATCTCAATCAATCTTTTGAGGCATCACAATACACTATATATTTCTGCCCCCTATTCGGAATTATCAGAATAGGCGCTGAAGTAAGCCTCATTTTCAATTCATGGAATGTCTTTTCAAATGAATCAGTCCACTCATACTTGACTTCCTTCTTGGTCAATCTAATTATTGGAGCATCTAACCATGAAAAGTTCCCAATAAACCATCTCTAATACCCAGCCAATCCCAAAAAACTATGTATTTCAAAAACTGACGTTGGCCTCTCCCAACTCATGACTGCCCTAACTTTTTCAGGGTCTACTGAGATACCTGTACCTGACACTACAGGTCCCAAAAATTTTACTTCTGTCAACCAAAAGTCACATTTTCCAAACTTAGCATATAACTTATGTTCTCTCAAAGTTTGGAGAACAATATGTAAATGATCATCATGCTCTCATTCGGATTGAGAATAAATCAAAATATCATCCACAAAAATCACAACAAAATAATCTAGATATGGCAGAAATATTCTATGCATAAGATCCATGAATGTTGCTGGCATGTTAGTTAATCCGAAAGGCATTACTGAAAACTCAAAATGCCCATACCGTATTCTAAATGCTATCTTAGGGATGTCGGCCTCCCTAACTCGCAACTGGTGATATTCAGTACGAAGATCTATTTTGGAAAAGATCTGTGCTCATTTTAATTAGTCAAATAAATCATCAATACTTGGTAATGGATATCGATTCTCTATAGTAACCCTATTCAACTGTCGATAATCAATGCATAATCGAAGGGTTTTATCCTTTTTCTTTGCAAATAAAATTTGAGCACCCCAAGGTGAAGTGCTGGGTCTAATAAAACCATTATCCAACAAATCTTATATCTGGACCTTGAGTTCTTGTAATTAAATCGGTGTCATCCTATGTGGAGTCATAGAAATGGGTGATATACCAAAATGTAACTCAATACAAAAATCTACATTTATGTGTGGGGGTAATCCTGGTAATTCATCAGGAAAAATATCCTCATATTCACAAACTATCCGAGGAAGATTCATATTCAATGTTCATTTTTCTTCTAGGGCGAGACATGCTAGCCAACCAATAAGTTGTCCATGCCATTTAGAATCATACATAATATGGGGTAAAGCATCAAGTTTATCCTCCTGAAATACAACACATATATCGTCTGGTGTGTGAATAATAATTCTTCTATTATCACAATCAATAATGACCCGATGTGTTGTTAAATAGTTCATGCCAAGAATTACATCAAAAATCGACATGTCCATGACTCTAAGATCTGACATGAATATAATTCTTGAGATTTATAATTCATAAACTTGATATATCTGACTAATTTTCACACTAGACTCTAAAGGAGAAGTCACATGCAATAACTTGTACAAGTTTTTTTCAACTTGCCGTAACTAATGATCTACTATCATTGTGTCCCCTCCTCCCATAAATGTTGGAATATGATGTGCCTTGAAATTTTGGAGGTTACTTGGTCCTTCTTGACGTCCAGTTGCACTAATTTGTGCAACCCTTGCAACATCAACACCCACAGCCTCTATTAGAGCCTGTTGATCAAAGAAGGATGAGGATTGATCATCATTTCGTGGACGTCCTCGGTGTCCTCGTTCTCTACTTGTCATCTTTCTATAAGTCAAATAATAATATAAGAATCACATTCATTCACTATTATTAGTGTACATGCCAACTAATAATAGTCTTTCCATTTCGAGAATATCATTTCATTTTATAAACTACTAAGGTTATGTTTCTTTACCCTAGTGTTTTTTTTTCTCCCCGAGTATTAGATATTTATATATCTAAACTTTCCTACCACAATATGAAACTTGTACCAATTTCTGAGTTATAGGTAATCGTATACCTAACCTCTGATACCAAGCTATGACACCCCATTCCACAGGGGGTCCCATTCATTACATCACACAATACAATGTGCAATAAAATAAAATTTTCTCAAATGTACAATAACTTTTTTTTGTTTTATATTTTATTTGCTCAGTGGAAGAATGAAAACACACAGCATATTATTTAAGCCACAACCAGCTTTCCTTCACATGTGCGATCCCGTATGTGGATCTATCATCTGTCCTGGACCCGTACCTGAAAAGGGGTCTCACAACGGAGTGAGCAAAACTTAGTAGGGTAAACTTTTTCAGAGTTACTCCCTACCTAAGTGTACGTAAAATATCATGAATATATATCAACACTCATTCAAGTACAATGTTTATATGTCTATATTCCCGAGTCTCATTGACTCTCTCACACATGCCGAAGCCAAGTGTGACATTATATATCTGGATATATATATATATGTATATATGTATATATATCTATAAAAATAATTATTTTTTTAGAATTATTCCGAAAAATATGGACCTCCTCCGAAAAACATATTGAACATTTATCCGAATAATATATGATTTTATTGGATTTACTCCGAGAAATAAACAACACCATAACTCTGTCTGGACGTTGTCCCAATTCGAATTCGCAATCTATAATAACCATGTACCAAATAAAATTCTGTGCAACTCAGTCTGGATGTTGTCCCAATTCGAGTTAACTAAATGTCATCCATATACCTTTATATATATATATATATATCATGCACCCACCCATGTATATGGAATGTTCCACTGCATATGAAATGTAATTATGTCATTTCCAATTTAATCCATGTTCCAGACATAATTATAACAATCCAAATCCAATTCCTTATCTATTAGTTTTTACTAAACGAAATACCGAAACTTTTCACCAATTAATTATTTCCAATAAAATTTCTAACAATTTGAATTGAAATATAAAATATGATCATTTCTGGTCATTAAAAAGAAAGAAATTATGATAAGAGAAAACCGCAACATTTCAGAAAATTTCAGAGAAACTTTATAAATTTGATATCAATGTGAAGATCTCGTAGTATAGAATAACTTTAGTTCTTGGACTATTTCATTTCAATTCTGAACATTTTTTTTTCTTTTCAGCCTTTCTCCCGTTTTACGGATTCTGGATGTTTTTATTTATTTATTTATAATCATTAATTAATAATATTAATAATTTTTTTTAGGTTGACACCTGGACAGTCGATAGATTGCCAGTGCAAGCACAGCCACGTGTGGACGACGTGACACGGTCTTTCGGTTGAGCAAATTTTTTTTAATATATATATTCTAATAATTATTTAATTAAATAAAAATATAACAAATTCTGATTTTCTCAGAATTTAATGAAATTTGACACCGTAGCTATATTTTCCAAGATGAATTCAATAATGACATCCATTTTATCATTATGATTCTAAAATTTTCAGGTTATTTTCTATTATTGCAAAATTACCATTTTTCCCCTTTTACAGAAATCAAATTATGTTAGTTATATATTCATTTTTTTCGGGATTTCACAGAGGAAGTAGAATAGGAGGAGGAAGAAGAAGAAAAAGAAAAATAAGAGGAAGAGAATGTGGAATAGGAGGAGGAAGAGGAAGAAAATGAAGAAGAAGAAGAAGAAGAATAATAATAATAATAATAATAAGAAGAAGAAAAATGATATGAGGAAGAAGAATAAGTATAAGAGGAAGTAGAAAAAAAGAGAAGTAGAAAGATGAAAAAAATAAGAGGAAATAGAAGGAGAAAAATAATAAGTGGAAAAAGGTGAAGAAGAAGAAAATGAATAAAAAGAATAAAAAGTAGAAGAAGATGAAGAATAAGAATAAGAAGATGATGAAGAATAAGAAAAAAAAGATGAAGCGAAAGAAGAAGAAATGAAGATCAAGAAAAAGAAGTAGAAGAAGAAAAACAATGATAAGAAGTTGATGAAGAAGAAAAAGAAGAGAGAAAAAAAAGAATATGAGTAAGAAGAAGAAAATAAAGAAAATAAAGAAGATGTGAAAGAAAATAAAAAAGACTAATAAGAAGAAAAAATAGATGGAAAAAGAAGAAGATGAAGATGATGATGAAGAAAAAGAAAGGGAAGAAAAGGTTTAAGAATAAGAAGAAAAGAGAGAACAAGAAGGAGAAGAGTAAGAAGAAGAAAAAAAAGAAAAAAAAGAAAAAAAAAGGAAGATGATAAAGAAGTAAACAAAACGGGGAAGAATAAAAAGAAGAAGAAGAAGAAGTGATAGAAGAAGTAGAATAATAAGAAGAAGAGATAGAAGAAGCAAAATAATATTAAGAAGAATAGATAGAAGAAGAAGAAGAAGAAGAAGAAGAGAAAGAGGAAGAAAAAGAAAAATAAGAGGAGGAGGAAGTGGAATAGGAGTAGGAAGAAGAAGAAAATGAAGAAGACGAAGGAGAATATAAATAAGAAGAAGAAGGAAAAGAATACGAGGAAGAAGAAAAAGAAGAGGAGGTAGAACAAAAGAAAAGTAGGAAGATGAAAAAAAATAAGAGGGAAATAGAAGAATGAGAAAAATAATAAGAGGAAAAGGAGAAGAAGAAAATGAATAAAAGAATAAAAAGTAGAAGAAGATGAAGAATAAGTATAAGAAGATGATGAAGAATAAGAAAAAAAAGATGAAGCGAAAGAAGAAGAAATGAAGATCAAGAAAAAGAAGTAGAAGAAGAAAAACAATGATAAGAAGATGATGAAGAAGAAAAAGAAGAGAGAAAAAAAAGAATATGAGTAAGAAGAAGAAAATAAAGAAAATAAAGAAGATGTGAAAGAAAATAAAAAAGACTAATAAGAAGAAAAAATTGATGGAAAAAGAAGAAGATGGTGATGAAGAAAAAGAAAGGGAAGAAAAGGTTTAATAATAAGAAGAAAAGAGAGAACAAGAAGGAGAAGAGTAAGAAGAAGAAAAAAAAGAAAAAAAAGGAAGATGATAAAGAAGTAAACAAAACGGGGAAGAATAAAAAGAAGAAGAAGAAGAAGTGATAAAAGAAGTAGAATAATAAGAAGAAGAGATAGAAGAAGCAGAATAATAATAAGAAGAATAGATAGAAGAAGCAAAAGTAGAAGATGAAAAAGAAGAAGAAGAGAAAGAGGAAGAAAAAGAAAAATAAGAGGAGGAGGAAGTGGAATAGGAGTAGGAAGAAGAAGAAAATGAAGAAGACGAAGGAGAATATAAATAAGAAGAAGAAGGAAAAGAATACGAGGAAGAAGAAAAAGAAGAGGAGGTAGAACAAAAGAAAAGTAGGAAGATGAAAAAAAATAAGAGGAAATAGAAGAATGAGAAAAATAATAAGAGGAAAAAGGAGAAGAAGAAAATGAATAAAAAGAATAAAAAGTAGAAGAAGAAGAAGAAGAAGAAGAGGAAGAAAAAGAATAAGAAGAAGATGAAGTAAAAATAAAAAAAAGATGAAGTGAAAGAAGAAGAAATGAAGATCGAGAAAAAGAAATAGAAGACGAAAAATAAGGATAAGAAGATGATGAAGAAGAAAAAGAAGAGAGAAAAAAGAATAAGAGTAAGAAGAAGAAGATAAAGAAAATTAAGATGTGAAAGAAAATGAAGAAGACTAAGAAGAAGAGGAAAAAATGGAAAAAGAAGAAGATGATGATGATGAAAAAAAAGAAAATGAAGGAAAAGTATAAGAATAAGAAGAAAAGAGAGAATAAGATGGTGAAGAGTAAGAAGAAAAAGAAAAAAAGTAAAAAAGTAAAAAGGAAAAGGAAGATGATAAAGAAGTAAACAAAATGGGGAAGAATAAAAAGAAGAAGAAGAAGAAGAAGAGATAGAAGAAGTAGAAGTAGAAGAAGAAGAAGAAGAAGAGATAGAAGAAGTAGAAGTAGAAGAAGAAGAAGAAGAAGAGATAGAAGAATCAGAAGAAGGAGAAGAAGAATAGAAAAAGGAAGAAAAAAAAATAAGTGGAAGTGGAATAGGAGGAGGAAGAAGAAGAAAATGAAGAAGATGAAGAAGAAGATGATGAAGAAGAGAAATAACACGAGGAAGAAGAATAAAAAGAAGAGGAAGTAGAAAAAAGATTAGTAGGAAGATGAAAAAATAAGAGGAATAGAAGAAGGAGAAAAATAATTGGAGGAAAAATGAGAAGAAGAAGAAAAGGAATAAAAAGAATAAAAAGTGGAAGAATAAGAAGATGAATAAGAATAAGAAGAAGATAAAGAATTAGAAAAAAAAAGTTGAAGTGAAGAAGAAGAAATGAAGATCAAGAAAAAGAAGTAGAAGAAGAAAAACAAGGAATAAAAATGATGAAGAAGAAAAATAAGAGAGAAAAAAAAGAATAAGAGTAAGAAAAAGATGATGAAGAAAATAAAGAAGATGTGAAAGAAAATGAAGAAGACTAAGAAGAAGAGGAATTGAACGAAGAAATAGAAGTGAAAGATGAAGTAGCAAATAAAGATGAAGAAGTAGAAGAGAAATAAGAAAGAATAAGAAGAAGGGGAAGAATAAAAAGAAGATGATGATGAGGAAGAAGAAATGGAGTGAATAAGATAAATAAGAAAAGAAATAATAAAAATTAGATAAAGGATAAGAAGAAGAAGAAGAAGAAAAAGAAACATAAATAAAGAAGCTGAAAAAAAAATAGAAGAAGATGAAGATTTAGAAGAAGAAGCAGAAGAACTTGAATAAGAACAAAGAAGAAAAAAATGTCAAAGCAGAAGAAAAAGACGAGGAAGCAGAAAAACAAAAAAAAGAAGTATAAAAATAAGAAGAGGAAGTATAAAATAGAAAAAGAATAAGATCGAAAAAAAAGAAAAATACGAAGTTGAACAAGAAAAGAAAGTTGAAATATAAGAAGAAGTAGTAGAAGAAGAAGAGTAAGATACAGAAGAGCAAGAACAAGAAAAGGAATAAAAAGAAGAAGTATAAAAACAATAAGAAAATAAAGTAGAGGAAGAAGACAGACAAAGAAGAAGAAGAACATGAAAAAAATAAGAATAGGAATAAGAAGTTGTGGAAGAAGTGAAAGAAAAGAAGGATAAGAAGAGGAAGAAGAAGAAAAAAACAGAAAGAAAAAAAATAACAAAAAGAATAAGAAAAATAATAAGAAATAGAAGAAGAAGACTAAGAAGAAGAGGAATTAGACGAAGAAGAAGAAGAGAAGATGAAATATAAGAGAAAGAAGAAGTAGTAGAAATATAGAAGAAAGATGAAGAATAATAAGAAGAGGAAGAAGAAGAAAAAAAAGGAGTCAAGGAAGAAGAAATGAAGCTAAAAAAAGATGAAGAAGACAAAAGAAGAAGAACAATAAGACAAAGAATAAGAAGCTGAAGTAGAAGAAGAAGAAGAAGAAGAAGAAGAAAAAGAAGAAAAGAAGAAGAAATAGTAGTAGTAGTAGAAGAAGAGAGAGAAGGGGAAGAAATGATAGAAGAAGAAAAAAAGAAACATGAATAAGAATAAGAAGAAAAAAAGAAGAGAAATAAAAAGAATAAAAGAAAGAGAAGAAGAAAAAAAAGAAAAAAAGAAGACAAAATAAGAAGAAGAAGAGGAGGAGAAAGAATTAGAGGAAGAAAAAGAAGTAAAAGTAGAAAAAGAACAAGATGAAAAAGTAGAAGAAGAGTAAGATGAAAAATAACAAGGACAAAAAAATAAAAAAAATAAAAAAAATAAAAAAAATAAACTAAAAATAAAAATAATAAAAATTATATAATAAGAAAAAGAAGTGGATGAAGAAGACAAAGAAGAAGGAGAAGAAGAAGAAGAAAAAAAAAAGAAGAAGAGGAAAAATAAGAATAAGAATAAAAAAAGAAGAATGAAAAAAATAGGATTAGAAGATGAAAAGTAGAAGAAGAAGATGGTGAAGAAAAAGAAAAAAAAGGAGAAGTAGAGGAAGTGGATAAAAAAAAAAGAACAGGAAAGAAAAGAAAAAGAAATATTAATAAGAGAAAAAAGAAGAATATAAAGAAAAAAAAAGAAAAAGATTATCTCTAAGAAAAAAAGGAATAGGATGAAGAGAAACTAGAGGAGAGGCAGTAAAATAGAAAAAGATGAAGTAGAAGAGAAAAATGGAAGAGTAAAAATATAAACAAGAGGAATAAAAAGCAGAGGACAAAAAAAGAGAAGATGAGAAAGAAAAAGAAGATAAAGAAAAAAAAGAATGATGGATGTTCTATGGTATGACTTGTAGATCATATGGTTTGTACACTTGAATCATATGATGGATGTTCAAATTGTTTAATTTATGTTGGATTTATATACAAATTGAATATTATATTATTGTAGAATTTCTCTTTGCCATAAAGGATACAAGGTAGTTATTACTATTGAACCCACCCTTATGTTGGTCATTTCTTTTATGTCCCTTAATAGCTATCCCTTCATTGTTATCTCCTCAGTACTTTATCATTGAGATAATAAATTATCTCTACTTAAGGTTCATTCACAAGTCTATTCCTTTTAGGTAACATATCAACCACCATTGATGGTTATTTGATATGTAAATTAAAATTCTCCAGCCCCTTGTATTGTAAAGACCAATAATTAGTGTGATTTATAAGTATTTATACTTTTGACCTCGTTAGAATCATACTCACATAATTAATATATGCCTCCCTTGGATATGTCTAGTTAGAATCAAATTATTGAAAGCAACTCAAAGGGATCTCACCATTTTGTGAGTCATAATATACTCAAGCATGTCCTATAGATTACCTATCACCATCCTCCTTAGTGATGAAGTAACTTCCAAACTAAATGTGAAAATCTTATGAGAGGATTCAATAAAAATTCTATAACAATCAAGGACTAGTTTTTCTATAACTTGTATAATAGAGTGACATGCAAAAACATTCATTTTTCAGCTTTGTGAGTGTCATATTCACATTGATTAAAATATCTCAATTTTAGGTTTTAACATATAGATTTATCTCACACATCTCAGCTAGAAGGGCTGTCACTTCATTCTTACTATATATATATATATGAGTTAGCATTATGGTTTACTTACCACAATCTATCATAACAACATGTAGAAACCCACCAACAACCAAACCCCCAATTAAACTACTATTTAATTATCATATCTATTAATTTCCATTCCACAACATAAATCAAATATAATAATTAATCACAAAGCCATTCATATATCACTAAAATCATACTTACAGAAACACCATATCTCAATTTAGTCTGATATTAGGGAGTCATTCAATGAGATACAAAGAAGAAGTCTCATGAATCTCAAATTTTCAATGACAACCATCATGAGAATTATTGTCCTAAACCCACTTTATAAAGGATGAGCTTGAAAGATATGACCTCCAACTCTATGGTTTATCTTATTTCTTACATATCTTGTTTGCTTGTGGATCCTCTAGGGAGTGAAAAAATAATTTCTAGAGTTGTTATATTTTACATTGGTTTTGGAGCGTGGAGAAGAATTTGAAATTTTCATCCTCTTTTCTTTTAAACTCCAGAAATTTTATATTTCTCTAAGTAGAAAGTTATGAATTTGAGAAGATATTATATCTTTGGCCTTGGTATTATGATCTTGAGGTCATGACTTTAGGAACTGGTAGTAGTTTTGAAATGCATTCTAACTTTCTTTAATACAAAGTCACAGTACAGGAAATATCTACAACTTGTGCCTTCTATCTTTGTAGGACATAGTTGTGCCATTAGAAATAGCCACAACTTTGGAATTATTCTTTTTTCATCATTAAATAGCCATGGAGCTAGGAATGATTATCACTTTGACCTAAATATTTCTCATGTATCAAATAGCCATGGTACTAGAAATATTTGTGACATTAGCCTTGGTTTTTATTTTGTATCAAATGATTTTATCACTAGAAATGATCATGGATTTGGCTTTGATCTTTTATCATGTATGAAATAAATGTGGTAGTGAGAATAGTCATGACTTTGGTAATTAACCCATATATCCAAGTTGTGACTTTACCTTTTCTTGCTGATAAGAGTTGTGGCCTTGAGAAGTGGCCGCATTAAGTATTGCCTTATGTAACATTAGGTGTCCAAAATTTTACTCTATATAATTTTCATAGCTTTGGTCTGAGTAATTTTGGCTATATAACTTTATCTAGCTCAAATGTCATAGGTTTTGGAAAAGGCTATGCCTTTAATTTGAGAGTATAAAGCCTTGATAATGATAAAATTATAGTACTAGGAAATAGTCAAAACATTTAGCACTAGTGAGATACTTGGTAATTATGATGTGAAATACATATCATAGCTATTTAATTATTATGAAATAAATATGATTGTGAATCAATAATAATATTACAACCAAAAATAATATGTTATATAGATAAATGATTATACTACTGAGGTAATATAATTATGGCGTACAAAGATTTCCATGACTAAATATAAGTAGAGCTTCAACCAAGAATAGATACAAAAATTACTTGATGAGCTCACACATCACAGTGTCATTAAATACCTCCAAAAATATATCAATTTTATAACTATTTATCAAAATTTATCAAGACTCCAAAGTCATGAAATTGATCTAATTATGACCTTTTTCCATGCTTACACATTGTCTTTTATCACCAAAAATATTCATTAATATTTAGTAGTTTGGGTACCAAATAAACTCTCACACTAATATTATAACTTATCCCTGAATAATGACTTTCCTCTCAATAATAATAATAATAATAATTATAATCTATCACATCATCATAAACAACAAAATTTTCTCAACGACTAGGTTTGAGTGTCATAGTATCTCAAGAGTGTAGAATAATTTCTCAAAGACATATTGATAGTTATAATATGATTTGAGTTCCAAGACTATACTTATAGGTAAATTAGGTGTGTACAATTATTCATGTGATGGATATACAAGTTTTATACCATTATATATGTGAAAAAATATTTGGGTTGCCTCCTAAGTAGTACCATTTTTAATATCTACCAACTATATCATAAATACCTTCTCACTTTTATCGATGATCTCTACTATCCACTCTAGCTTTTATGTGAATGGTTTTACTTCATTCATTCTTATTATTTCTACCCATTTTACATCAAATGCATTTCCTTCTTTGACCATTCCTTCATTGGATGCCATGGCTTTGAGGAATGTCATGTTTTATTAGTTCTAGCCTAGCCTTTTTCTTCTTGTATTCTCAAAGTCAATGAACTAAGCATAGCCATGACTTTGTCTTTCATCTTCTTTTTGCCCATTTCTTTCTATATCACAAGTCATGGTGTCGAGCATGACTGAAGCTTTATCTTTAATCTTCTCTTGGTCCATTTCCTTTTGTAACTTTAAAGTCATTGATCTTATGATGATCAATTTCATTCTATAATGCCTAAGTCATCGCATTGTGCTTTGTCATGGCTTTGTACTTGAACTTCTATTGGGAAATTTCATTATGTAACACCAAAATCATAATACTATGCTCAACGATGACTTTGTAATTGTTTAGATCCTTTAAAAATTATATCTGTCTTGTCTTCCTCACTTGTTTCCTCCTTATCAGCTACTAAATCTTCTAATGCAACACTTTCTTTGAACATATAAAGTTAATGTCTTCAATTTTCTCCAATCATCTCAACAACTTTTTTTCCACTTCATTTATTCTTCTCAAGTCTTTAGTATCTAGGTATGTGTATCATCACATGAAGCTTTAGAGATTAGATAATAATCATTGAATGTGCTCCATTCATGGCTCCTAAATCTCAATCTATATAACTCACAACTGGCTGATAATATGGTTGACTCAAGTTACCACGAGGTATGAACTAGAAATCAATTCTTGGTAAATAATATGTTTCCTCGTATTGATAATATGAGTTATTCACACTCATTCTCATCTCGTTTCTTCATCAACAATAGTCATTTACATCTTTTTTTCTACTTTAATTCAGAAATATCTTTAATTCAGAAATATCTTTAGGTTTTCCTAGAATTATTGGTTGTACATTATCTTTTGATATATCCTTTTCTTGGTCCTGAAGTATTATCTCTATCCTAGAATTTTTCTATGTTGATTGCCAGACTAAAAAAATGGACAAGAGAAAAATAAAATATAACTTATCCACAATCCAAACAAGATAACATGAAACCACTTAGATCCAAAAAAATTATCAAACGAGTACTATTTAAACTACTAAAAATAAATTTTCTTTTTTCAAGGATAATTATATCAACTCACATTGAATAGCCAAACTAAATAACCCTTAGTGATGATACCAAAAACTTATTATGAGTTTGTTATGCTACCTAATTTTGTTAGTTGAATAGTATCTTAAAAACATTTTGAAAAGAATAATTCATCAACAAAAATCCACAAGTATATAGTTATATAAGTACTAAAGATGACTTTTTTCTAGATATCAATCTTATATGTATTATATCAATAATTTGGTCCATCAATAATAAGACAACACAATTCTGGTAAATTAGATATTTCAAGATTGTGGTATGACTCATAGATCCTAGGGGTTGTAGACTTGATTTGTATTATATATATATATTCAAATATTTCAATTTATGTTGTGTTTGGATACAGAACAAATGTTGGATTATTATAGAATGCTTCTTTGTTCTAATGGCATATAAGGTGATTATTATTGAGTTCATCACAATGATGATCTCATTATAGTCATCCACTCGATACTTTACCACTGAGATAACAAATTATCACTACTCGAGGTTCATATTTAAGTTCATATTTTTAAGCAACTTTTTTACTATACTTGATGTTTACTTCATATGTATATTCTTATCCTCTATCCTCGGGTATCATAAAGACCAAAAATTGAAATGATTTATAAGTATTTGTATTTTTGGCTTAATGAGCACTATACTCACATAATTAAAATACACATTCCTCAAACCTCATTAGTAGAAATCATATGAATAAAAATAACTCAAAGAGTTGTCACCATCTTGTGAATCACAATATACTCATATATGTCATGTGACTTACATGTCACCATCCTCAATAATGATGATATGATTCACACGCCGAAGTTGAAATATTTAAAAAAATATTCTATAAAACATCTACAACAATCAAGAACTAGTCCATCTAAGACACGTATAATGAAGTGACATGTAGGGACATTTGTGCTTTCATCATCATTAGTGCGTCATAGTCATAATGATTAATATTAATCAATTCTAGATTTTAATATATAAAATTGTCTCATGTATCTTAGTCAGAATGCCTATTATTTCCTTCCTATCATATACATGAGGGAGCCCCATTGTTTAATTATTTATCACTATCCACCATGACAACATGTATAAGCCCACCAATAGTCAATCATTAATTCATATTCTATTTAATCACTATTTCTATAAATTTTCATTCTATAATATAACTCAAACATAATAATTAATCATACAACTATTCAAATATGATATAAAGAATAATTATACAAATCTTAGACCTTAATTTAGCTTAAAATTTGAGGAAAATTCAATGAGTTATATGAAAAGAAGTCTTATGAATCTCAAATTCTCAATGACAACCCTTTCATGAGAATCTAGGATACAAATCCTAATCTCATGATATTTTAGTTAATTTTCCAAATTCATCTTAGAGAGGGTAGGGGTTGAGAGTCAAACCCCAACTATAAAGGATAGCTTATATATTGTATTTCTTGCTTACTTGTGGATCCCCTAAAAAGTGAAAAAAGTTTTTCTAGAATTATTGTTGTGCTTTGCTTTAGTTTGGTGTATGGAGAAGAAAAAAAATTTGAATCTCATCCTCTCTTTTCTTTAATACTCTAGAATTTGGGATTTGTTTATCTAGAAAATTGCAACTTTGGGAAGATGTCATGATTTTGACCTTGATCTCATGAGCATGATGTTGTGACTTTAGGAAGTTACCACGACTCTGAAACCTAATATTTATGAAACACAAATTCATGATATTGGGAAGTGTTCACAATTTATTCCTTTTGTCTCTATAACATAAAATAATGGTACTAGGAATGACCACAACTTTAATATCATTATTTCTTCTATATCAAATGACTATGATACTAGAAATGATCATGGGTTTGACCTAATCTTTCTCATCTACCGAATGACCATGAAATTGGCCTTAACCTTTCTTTTGTATCAAATAGCCTTGAAGCTAGGAATGACAATGAATTTTCTCTCGACCGTTCTAATGTATCAAATGGTCATTTCACTAGGAATGACCATGAATTCCTTCTTGGTCTTTCTCATGTATCAAGTGGTCATGATACTGAGAATAATTATGACTTTTGTAATTATCTGGCACATCCAAGTCATTACTTTGCTTTCTTTTCTAGGCAAGAGTCTTGGCCTTGAGACGTAGTCATGCTTAGGTAATATTTTTTATAGCATTTTATATTCAAAATTCATAGTTTTGAATAATTTACGTGGCATTTCCCTGGGTAAAAAAATAGAGATATTGGGTTCCCAATGAGAGCAGCCAAAAGTGTCTAGAAATCAAATCATAAATCTACAATACTTTATCATGTACCTCATATTTTCCCCTGAGTGGAGTCGAAATTCATACCTCCCTTTAAAATTTTTGCTAGTGTCTTGTGTGGCTGCTTTGCTCATGGATATTTCATGGGGTTGGGAATAATTATTCTCCCAAACCCTAGTTTTTGTCATTTCTCTCATGCCCTAAAAAAATTTTGAATTTTTACATTTTGCACTTTTATATTCTAATGGATAGGTGTGAATCTAAATTGAAAGTATCACTTTTAGGAATGTTGTGGCTTTATCTTTTTAACTCTATAACATAAAGTTTCCATTCTGGGAATGAACCATGACTTTGGTCTCTTTCTAGCTTTAGAATGTCACAATACTAAAAATGATTGTTATTAAATATTTGTCTTTAGAACACAAAGCTAAGACCCTAACAACAGGTCATGGTTTTTGTCTCTTTCTTGCATTAGATCATTATAGCATTGGGAATATCCACAACTCCATATTTCACCTCTATATGTCGCGGGGCTTGGAATAGCTATGACTTATACATTTCATCTTTTTAACCAAAAGTTGAAATACTATGAATGAGCCACAACTTTGGTCATTCCTTAAAAGTAGAAAGTCATAATTCTAGAAATGACTACAGCTTGAGTATTGCTCTTTAGAACTTTTTGTAGCTAAAAGTTATTATGCTGGGAATAACACTTAAATTTTGTTCTTAAACTTGGTGGCTCTATAATGAAAATGTGATGGTGCTAGATGATATCATGACTTATAGTATTAGTAAAATACTTAGTTTCTATGACATAAAATTAATATCACAACTATAAAAATATTTTGAGCTAGTGCAACAATGACTCCAAAAATATTTCATAGCCGAAAAGAATATGTTTTATAGTAAAATGATTATATTAATAAGGTGGTAGTGTCATTATGTATAATAATTGCCACAATTAGTTGTGTCGAGCTTCATCCAAGAATGAATACCAATGCTACAGTATAGCTCAATGAGGTGTAGCAAAGTCATGTCACAAAGAATGCTACAACCCTATATGACTCTTCGTTCCCATCATTTTTAGCAATCTACCAAATCTTAAATTTCACCAAAAAAGTACCTAATTTTACTATTATTCATCATAATCTATCAAAATTATAATTAGGTAAAATGATTTCACTCAAAGCTCATTTTCCATATATAAACACAATATGAATAGTCACTATAATAACTTGTTTTGTTTGGTATTTGACATATCTAACATCTGCATATGAGCTTTCTGTTAAATTTACTAAGGCGTGAATCTATTTCTTTCCTTTGAATCTAGATGATAATGGTGCATGTTTCTATTTACTCATTGGTTAAATAATATACACTATCATGCATATGTTTGTCTTTCCTTTTGGAGGAAGTTGACTATCCAAACTTTTCTAATAGCATGAAAAATAATTGTAATAGGATCAAACCAAGATACTTGTTATAGTTTAATTTATATAAAAAATTATTGATTTTAATTTCTTATTAATTGAGCAATTCTTTCCAAGGAAAGCAAGTACCACCAATTTTTCTACTTCTTCCTTTTGTGAACTAGAAATCTTCTCAAAACTAATGATGGATGAACAATAATTATATCAGATAAATAGTTCAATATATCCCCATCTTTGACATCTTATTAATTTACAAAAGAAAAAGTCAGCAAGACACCTAAAATCAAATAATTTTCCAACAACACATAATCAAGCTCAATCCAAAACTAAAGAAGTGAAAATAACTAGAAGAGATCCAAATTCAACAGAATAGATACAATTATTTAAATCATAAAACCATATTCTAGTATTGGACTTATTTTTTCAATAAGTGTAAGAAGCATTTTGGTAGTGGTAGCAACAAACATTTTTCAAGAAATGTGATGCTAATGCAATAAAAATGTGGAATGAAAGTAGTCTAACAATAGATGGTGGGGAACAATCTATTCATGCTTTTATGATATGCAAACAATTTTTTAAAACATGTCATTAATCTTCATTTCAACAATAAGTATAATTCATCTCTATAACGAACTTGCATGCATTTGAGTCTTATGGTTTCAATTTGGCATGAAATAGTTTTAACAACCACACTAGTTGCGTCTACTTCTATAATCTCTCCAATAAAATTAACAAAATTATTAAGTTTAAAAATCAAGTTTGGTTCTTAGAAAATGTGAATATAATGCAAGTAAAATAAATTACTCACATTTAATGCACTAATATCACATCTAAAATATTAGGGTTTAAAAATAGAAAATGAGGCCCAAACATTTATGAAAAATAAAGTCTTGTAAGAATATGTCTTCCCCAAAATTTTTATTTAATAAACAGAAACCTTATTTGGTATCACAAAAATTAAATTTTTTTAAAAGATATATTTATCTAAATTTAGTGCTTTGAATTACCATTATCTTTACTCATTTGTGTTGCACACATGATTTAAAAATTAATCAACAAGTATACCTTATAGAACATACAAAAACATTGAATTATTTTTTTTCCAAGATGCTTATGGATTCAAAAAAAACATCTTTTTTTTCCATGAAGAGCATTCTACATTTACCTATTTGATGAATTAGTAAATATATATTACTCTGAAAAAGAAGAAAAAGAATAGAACATACAATTTTTTATGGAAACATAGAATTATGCCCCAATATCATCAACACAGAAACTTCAACAAAAATGAGATTTACTATGATGGGGTATAAGTCAAATGACATTCAAATGATGAACCATCAGCATAAACAAAGAAAACATGATATTATAATAAATAAATCCTTGGGTGGAATTCTTGAAGATGTATTTGTGAGAATAACTACTTTGGGTAAAATTAATAAAAATTATATTCAAATGTCGATCATTTTACTAATCCAAAAAACATGAATACAAAAGAAAATGCAGAAAGTAATGATAATATATAATGTTGCATGTTACTGCAAATGAGATCCTTGCTATACTTGGTCTCCACAAATTCTTATGTTACTTGGCAACCATAGTAAACTAGTTCTACATTGAGGAAAAAGTAAAATGAAAATTGCAATACTTGCACCCAAGTGGACACTACGACAAAGCATAAATGCTAGAATATTGGAGGGAAATTAAATATTATGCAGAATAAAATTTCTTGCACTTTAAACTCACTTTATAAAATATTACTGATATATCAAAGAAAAATGAGAGACACTTGGAAGAGAATAACTTTTATTATTTTTGGAATCGCCTACAAAAAGAAGGAATCCAACTTGATCATAAATTTCAGCATGTACAATTTAATTCATGATATTGAGAAGACCAATACTTTATTGATAACATTTTGCATAAGAGAAAACTTTCTGATTGCCTTTTTTATAAACCTATTATATTAAAAGGGATTAATGATTGAAAAAAAAAACCAATTACATAAAAATAAATACATATTGAAGATTTAACATGCCAATTCAAGCAACGTAGTCGGCCAACCATACGTTAAGTCTAGTAGCTCTTGTGCTTCTACATGTCATTGCTTTCTGCATAATCATACCATTCTTCCCCTTTGCAAGATGAACCTTTTCCTCAAGGTTGAAGTAAGAAATTGCTCTTTTAACAAATCAACTTCACCTTCATCTTCTCACTAGCTCTCTGGACCCAACTTGACTACCAAGATTGACTCAGGTAGTAGCATGAGTAATCCATCATCAGCATAAGGGGGTAAAGTGGGCTGTATAATGGTGGAATTTCTAATAGTTGTTTCAAGAGGGACAGATAAAAAATTGAGTGGATTTTAGCATTTGGAGGAAATAGGAGGTGATAAGCCAAAATACAAAAGCACTCCAAAAATTGGTGGGGCCTAAAAAACTTTATTGCTAGTTTATGGTATATACACTTAAGAATATAGTGTTAAGAATAGGGTTGTAACTTTAAATAGATCCAATCACTAATTGCAAAAATTTCATCCTAATGATTTTTATCATCTTGTTTCATTCGATTGTGAGCAATACCAAATTAGTCTGGAGTTGATGAAGAAAGCCATAAAGAGCAATAAGAGCACTATCAACTTTAGCGACTGTAATAGAAACATGATAAAGCATTTAGAATGGGAGGAGGGCAACCATAATCCATAATGCACTTCAAATAGGGTCCATACAAGAAAAGCTTCCCACTATTTTTGCATCACATATACAAATCAATGAAGGTACTACTCCAAATAATGGTTTACAACTTCAGTTTGACCATCAATATAGGGATGGTAGGCGAAGCTAATGTGCATTATAGTGCCTTGTAAATGAAAGACCTTATGCCAAATTTGGTTCATGAAGATGTAGTCACAATCAATGATAGTGGAAGATGAGAATCAATGAAGTTTGACCACATTCTAGATAAATGCATCAGCAATGTTTCGAGCTACATAAGGTTGGCCCAATGCAATAACATGGGCAAATTTAGGGAACCAATCAACTACCATGCAAATAATTTTTTTATTAGCCAATTTTTAAAGGGCACTAATAACATATATAGACAAGTTAGTCCCCACTCTTGATGAAATTTGCAATGATTCAAGCAGGCCAGTTGGATATCATATTGTAGAATATGAAGCTGAACATCTTTTTTCATGCCTTTCCAATGAAATAGTAAGGAAAGACTCTTGTATGCATGAAGAATGCATGAATGCCCACCCATGATACTATCATGAAATTTCTATAAAAGATCTATTTTAATGATTGGAACCTCGAAACCCAAGTTGCAACATCTATGCATGATGCACCCATTTTCAAACTATAATTAGAAGCATAGAGTGGGTCTGCAAGCAATTGGCCATCCAAAGAACCCAAAATGTTGTTCTATTTAATAGCCTTTTTTAAATCATCATATATATTTTATATCATTCATGAGATGGTAACAAATTCATATTTCAAAATGCTTCGTCAAAGAGCATCTGTCACATTGTTTACCCTCCCAAGTTTGTAAACAATATCATAATCAAATCCCAATCATATACTCATTATTATTACTTTGGGGAGATGATATATGATGTTCCAAGAGATAATGAAGACTTTTTAGGTTTGTATAGATTTTTAATTGCCTTATTCGAGGCTCTATAGTCAGTACAAAAGTACTAAGTACCATCTTTTTTTTTCTTTAGCAACAAGATGAGGGATAAAAAAAAGCTAGTATTAGGATGGATCAATTCCACAAATAGCATCTTTTACGCCTATCATTCAATTTCATTTTTTTTTGAAAGTTAGCATACCGATAAGGTGCAACATTGATGGGCAGATTTTCATTCTTTAGCTAGATGTTATGATCAAACATTCATGAGAGAGGTAATTCTACTCGAGTTGCTAAGACATGCTTCTACTTTGATAAAATAGGATGAATTTGTATTGCTAAATATGATGCATGATCAAATGCAGGTGTTGAATCACTCTCAATCACAACTAAGCATAATAGCTCAATATCATGCTTGCATTCTAACAATAATGCATTAATGTCTACAATCAATAAGGGGTCCATGGGTTCGACCTGAATAACATATTATTGATTTGGAATAACAAATTACATAGAGCAATCAACATAATCATGAACCATACAACCCAATCCTCCAAGCCATTGATAGCCTATAAAAAGATACAAGCCTCAGGCTGGTAAATAAAATAATGCCATCTCTAGAAAAAAAAAATTTTGAATACTAATAGGCACCTTCTCATACTTAGCTTGACAAGTGAGTTTCTCCCCACTAGCGACTCGAACATAAAATGGAGTGATAGGTGTAACCACAAGATTCAATTGATTAACCATTGTTTGGTTAATATAGCTATGGTTAGATCCTAAAATGATCAATGCATTAATTTCTTACCAATTGACTAGAGCATAAAACTGCATAATATGGTCTCCAAGGCTTACTTATAATGCATGGAGTGAATCAAGTGGATATGTAAATGTAGGCAATAATTCTTCCTCATCATTGCTTAATTCCATGTCAAGTGGAATTTCAGCCTCTATGAAACATGAATGAGCATGAAAATGATGTCTAGGAACAAATTCTTATCAAAATTATAATGATTTTTCTTATGTCATAATCACTTCTTGTCAAATGATAAACCTTTCATTGCATTAACAAGTGTAGGCTTAGTATAAAATCATAGAGTAGTGGATTTGGAGGGGACAATAGTGCCCTCATGCCACATGGAAAGTGTTGGAAGGAGCACTTCCAAACAACTTGCGAGGCTTCTATGGCTTCTCATCCTAGCATTTAGCCAAGTCTATATAACCAAAAACAAACCTCAACTATAATATCTTCCTTTAAGGCTTTCTATGGCCAACCAAATACTCAATTAGACATTCTTTCAAATTCTTGTTTTGATCCTCACAAAAAGTGCTTTTATATTTATTCTTGCTAAGTGTCTCATCGTAGTCTTCAAAATCCACAAGTCCAAAATGATGCAATATTCCCTTTTTAAATTTGTGCCACGAGATGGTCTTTCATCATGAGAATGGGTATACCATTGGCACCATTGGTTGGTTTGACCCTTGAGATGGTAGGAAACAACACCACCTTAATCTTGCCCTGGATTTATTAAGTAGCAAAATTTGCTCGATTTGGTCAAGCCAAACTATTGGTTCTTCACTTGCAAAATGAGGAAAGAAAAGCTTCATGCAAGAATGTATGTGTACCATATGGTGCGTATGAAACTAAAACTATGATGAATTTGAGTATGTCAGTCATTACCAATATGGTGATTATGAAGCTAAAGCTACTAATACTTTTACATGCCAATTCATTATACACATCTTAGAAGAACTTGATTATTGATTGAAATGAATATTATAGTAGAATGTTCTCCTAAGAGCTATCATATTTAGTGTGTGAGTCATATAATCACCAAAAAGAATGGTGAGAGGAAATACTTAGGATATGCACAAGTATGTTGTGACTCATAAGGTGGTTATATTTTTTATGAGTTACTTTTACTCGTATGGTTCCCATTGGTGAAAATTGAGAGAAATATACATTAGTTATGCAAACATGAAACTTATAAAGCTAAAAGTATAAATAGATACAAATCATATTAATTTTTGGTTCTTATGATACCCAAGGCTAGATAATATGAATGTACATTTGAAGCAATTATCAAAGATTGTTGAAGAGTTGCCTAAAAAGTATCTGATTATAAATGGCTCTCAAGTAGAGATAATTTATTGTCTCGATGGTGATATACAGATGAGACATTTACTAGGAGACCACATTAAGTTGGATTCAATAGTATTAATTATCTTGTATGCTATTAGTATAAGGAATCATTGCACAATACTTTAAATTCATTATGTGTCCAAATATAATATAATTCAAACATATTTGAACATATATCATATAAATTAAATAAAAAAACTCATGATTCTAATTTTGATTTCATAATCTAAATATCTATGGTATTAGAATTGAGTTGTCTCAATACTAAATAACTAAACTGGTGATATAATTCCTACAAGAATAATATTTAGATGAAAGTGTTTTTTACTACTTATTTGACTTATATACTTGTGAATCTTTATTGATGAGATATCATTACCAATGATTTTTTGGGACACTACCTAACTAACAAAATTTGGTTGCATAACAAAGTTGCAACAAGTTTTTGATACAATTGCCATGAATTATTTAGCCTGGTTAGTCAATGTAAGTTGATGTAATTATCTTTATAAAAGAATACTTTTTTTAGTAGTTTTGATAGTATTAAGTTTGATAAATCTTTCTGAATCTAAATACTAATCTTATTAACTTGTTTAGAAAGTAGATAATTATATTTTGGAGATTTTCTCATATCATTTTCCTTGTTTTTCTTAAGCATCTTTTATGAGTCCATGATTTGCTTCTCAGTTAAACCCTATAATTTTAGAAATCAAAAGAACTAGAAGAGCAATTACCATATATAGACTAATAAAGTACCTATGAAGGAAACTTGCATAATATGGAGCCCCAATGTAGTAATCAGCAAGCTATTCATTAGCCCATCCACCATCATTCCTTTGGGAGATTATTGGAGGTCCATGATGATGAATAGTTATTTGTGTACTCAATCTCAACTAGTGAAAGTAAACTAATCTGAGTTGAAGTTGAGTCTTACTATAGTTTAGTAGCACCAATATAGTGCAAATGTAATAGAGCATCCTAATGTACATGTCATGATGTTTTATGCGACATGGCAAATATGAATGGAGTTATCCTTAATGCAATAAGATTACATCTATTTCTATTTTCATTAAGGAATAATGCATAAAGTTGGTTTTAGTATTTATCTTATGATTTCATTGAGAGTTGGGATGAACTAGTAAGATCTTTTCTTACTAAAGTTCTTCTCACCTCGAATTACTTCTCAATTATGGAGTAAGATAATCCAATTCAAAAAAATGAGCACAAGACTCTATACCATACTTGGAACCATTTTAAGTAGTTATTGAGGGGATATCTTTAATATGGATTTAATTATGGTTCTGAACCAAAACTTTTTACAATGAGCTGAACTATATAATGAGGTACATAGTTGATCTAACTACTAGACAGTCGATTATGAATAAATCATTATAGGAGACATATTATTTATTTGATGAGCTAGTAAAAAATAATTATCAAACCTCAATGAATTGTTTATTTGGGAAAAGACAAGTTAAACTATTGGAGTTGGATCAGTTCACCATGATCGAAGTGAAGATGCAAGCTCTTTAAGCAAGCTTGACACTCAAGAGGAAAAGAGATGAGTATTAAGAAAATCACCATTTTAGATCAACATTAATTGGTGGACCTGGATCCTATTTATCAAATAGAAGAAGCCATCTAGGTGTAAAGATAATAGTATGTGTTTCGACCGAATAATAATATCCCAATGCATTTCCATCCAAACATGAGAAATTATTAGAATTTTTCATATGGAGGCTATGAGGGTGAGTTGTATAATGTTGAATAATCTTTATAAAATATTCAGAATAATATGGTGAGCTATAATAATCAAAGAATCTCAAGCTTGAATTTTCAACCATCATGAAGAGAATAGAAGACAACATTGGAAAAGGTAGGAATATCATCTTAGCAAAATTAAGAAAATGATATCCAAGACAATTGAATTATAATGCTTGTAGTAAGAATGGATCAAATGAGTTTGGTGATGAAGAATATAGAGAATTGATTGGATAAATGGTATTTTAATTAAATAGAAAAAAAGTAAATAAATTGCCAAGTGATACTAAAAGAAATTCAAAGAATTACCCTTCTATATTACTTAGAAGTAGGGAAGATATACAAAGGTACTATATTGAATGAAATAATTCTATAACATTTGGGGTTGATAACACATTGACTTTTTCAAAATTCTCGGCTCCAGCTAAAATTTTTTAAGAAGTCATGGCCCCTACTAAAGAGTGCTCAAAAATTAAAAGTACGATATCATCAAGGATGCGACTCTAGTGAAAGTGAAAGCCTAAATCTCACCCAAAGATGTGAATGAGGGAAACAAAGAAACATATAAGTGAATAGAGGTTACATAAAGCCATGTAGATAAAAAAATGAATCAAAATAAAACTAAAACTAAGAGTAAGTTTTCGTTAAATCTTCTATTTCCACGACTAATTATAAAGGGAAATGGATGAACACTAAGAAATTTCTCAATATAATTTGGAAGTTAGAAGTTAATATATCATTTTCCAAACTATATGAAATATATAAAAGACATAATAAGTAGTAAGAGAAAGTTCAAGATATATGAAACAATGAATATGACTGAGAAGTATTTTATAATTATTGAAAGAAAATTTCTAAAGAAATTGAAGGATCCTAAATGTTTTATTATACCTTACACTAATATAGATTAGACATTTTTTAAAAGTATTATGTGACTTGCGATCAAGTATCAATTGGATACCTTTGTTAATTTCATGGAGATTGAATCTCAATAAAATCAATCCAATATCTCTCTCACTCCAAATGGATGATCAGACTATCAAGCACTCAGATGAGACTATCAAAGATGTATTCGCGTAGGTGAGTATCTTTATTTTTCTAGCTATTTTCTTTGTATTGGATATGAAAAATGATAATTACACCTCATTAATATTGGGATGACCATCCTTGGCCATAGGACAAGTCATTATTGATATCAAAAAAGAGAAGTTTACTCTCCGTATCCATTATGAGTAAGTAAAGTTTAATCTTTATAATGACTTATAGGGTCTAGATGATGAAATTAAAAAATATGATGAGGAAGAATTATTTTAGAGTTGTAAAAATGAGGAAAAAGAGGAAGATGACTACTATGAAGTCATGACATTCTTCAAAGTTGTGACCTCAAAATAATATTTTGCAAACAACTTGAAGGAACTTGAAAAAAATAATTGAGAAATATAAGGCTGAGAAAAAAAGTATAGAGAATATAATCAAAGATACAGTCATGACTATACATAATGCCATGAATTTGGAGTTATAGAATAAAAAAAGCAAAAAAGTTTAAAGTTAAAGTCACGGCTAAGCTCATCGCCATGAATTTGAAGTTATAGAATAAAAAAAGAAAAAAAGTTTAAAGTTAAAGTCATGGCTAATCTCAACACCATGACTTTGGAGATCTAAGAAGAAAGGGAAAAGAAAAGGTGAAAGGAAAAGCTATAGCTATACCTATCACTGTGACTTTGGGTATCAAAGAAGAAAAGGTTCAAGTCATCACAAAAGAAAAAGCCATGGTACCCACTAAAGTAATAACTTTAACAAAGAAAAGATCCAAAAAATAAGTGTAGCTAAAGCAAAATCAAATGAAGAAAAACTTAAGGTGGTAAAATAATATACTGAGAAGCTAGCATGTACATAATAGATCTCCAATGGAGGAAAAGAGATTTTGATTGTCTAGCTATGGATTTTTCTTCCATATGTGTGATGTAATAAATTCTTATATCCACCACATAAATAATTGTACATATCCAATAACCTATGAGCATAGTCATGGAATTCAAACTTAGTTGTGACTATCAACTTATCTATTTGAAATTTCTCTACTATTTTGAGACCATACGATACATAGACTGTCATAGAAAAAAACTATTTTTGATAGAGATGTAATTTTTTTGTTATGGAGGGGGAAGTTATTATTTAGGGAAAAACAATTATTTTAGCATGTGAGTTTATTTAGTATTTAAACTATCGAATAATATTATATATTTTGGTAATTTTGGATGAAATTAATGCATGAGAAAAATATAATTATAAATGAATTTCATGACTTTGAAGTTTTTATAGATTTTAATGAATAGTCATGAAATCAATATGTTTTTGGATGTTTTTGGATGTGTTTGGCTGAAGAATAGAGTATGGAGTTTCTTGTAGTTTTAGCATCTATTTTTGGTTGAAATTATGTTTATTTGGTCATAAAAATCTTTGTATGTCATGACCTTACCAACTCATTATTATAATTATTCTACTATATAATATATTTTTTGTGGCTACAATATTATCATAAAGTCACAACCATTCTTATCTTATAAAATTTAAATGGATATGACATTACGTTTACATTACAATAACTATGTGCCCCATTAGTACTAAAAGTCATGACCATATTCTAGCACCTATGATTTTATGTTTATTATGATTCGATAGTCTCAAGTTAGAATTGTGGTTTTTTACAAAATCATAATTTTTGAGCTTTTAAAAATTACAAAGCCAAAAATAATCAGGCCAAAGCTATAATAATTATTTAGCTTTGGAACTTTAGGACAATAAATGTTATAGAGGGCATTATTCAAGTACGATAATTTTCTGAGGCTATGATTCTTATCCTCAAGAAAAGTCAAAACTATAACTTTTATGTTTGAGCAAATTATCAGCATCATGGTTTCTTTGAAGCACCATGGAAATATGATATATGAGAGACATGAAAAGGTAGTGTTATGGTGACTCATAGTGCCACAGATATTTGAGCACATGAAAGGCCAATTTTTGTTTTATGACATTTTCCCAATGTTGTGGCTAAATGATTCACATGAGAGGCCCTCTCAGTGCCATGGCTATTTTTTAGTACTATTGATAATATAATGATCAAGAGAGACAAATGCAAGGACTATAGCCCTTGTCCAATTCCACGACCATATTATGATATAAAAGGTCATTACTTTTTTTAGTATTGCATCCCTATATGAAGATTAAGGAAAACAAACATAGAAAGTCATAATCACTTCATAGTATCATGACTTTATGTTATACAGACATTAGGTCCAAGTCATGATCATTATCTAGTGTCATGACTTTGTGTTATATAAAGATTGGGGTATATTTTAAAGTTATGACTATTTTGTTAGAGTTGTTACCTAAAGCTTAAGAGATGATGGTTAAAATAGTAGTTTTCTTCTTAAAGTCGTGAATTTCTACTTAAAGTAATGTAGATTTATCAAAGTATAAAAGAAGAAGAGAGTGAAATTCTAGAGAGCTTTCCATTTTTTCTTCTTCTTCCACAAGCAAAGTCATAATATAGCTATCAAATCCATGGGGTGAATTTCACCCACCCTATGGGCTCCAAAAGCAAGGAAGGTATGTAAGACTAAATACTACTTCATAATTTTGTGGAAATGGCTCTCAGATCCTCATTTCTAAGATAGATTCAAGAATTTATATCAAAATAACATATGGTCTAAGGTTTGTATACCTTTGTTTATGTGATGTTATAATAGTTATATACTAATGAATGTGTTTTGATTTATGTTGTATTATGGATATTGATGGATGAGTAAATAAATAAAACTTAAACTAATATTTTGATTATTAGTAGGTTATGTGAGATTGTCTTGATAGACATTGACATACAAAACATGATGCTCACTCATACATGTAGTATGTAAAGAGTTACGGTCCTTTTGACTATAATACATAATTTAAACATATATATTAAAACTTAAAATTTAAGTATATTAATCATTATGAGTATGATATTTCTGAAGTTGAAAGTAAGAATACTTTTATATGTCAACCATTGTATATATTTTAGAAGAACTAGTTCTTGATTGAGATGAACATATATAGAATGTTTTCCTTTAGGTTTTACCTTTAATATGGGAGTCACATTGTTATCAAGGAGGATAATGAGATATAATCCTTAGGATATTTATGAATATATTGTGACTCATAAGATAATGATAGCCTTGTGAGTTACTTTTACTTGCATGGTTCACACCAGTGAAACTTGAGTTAAAGTATACAATAATTATGCAAGCAGGGTGCTTTCGAAGCTAAAAGTATAAATACTAACAAATCAATTTAATTCTTGGTTTTTATGACATATGAGATTGGAGAGTGAAAGTATATATATTAAGTAACCATCAAGAATAATTTACGAGTTACATAAAAGGTTTGAAATTATAAATAATTATCAAATAGAAATAATTTTTATCTCAATGATGATGTATTGAGGGGACATCTATGAGGGAACCACTAATGGTATGAGATCAATGATGACAACTACCATATATGTTATTAGGGCAAGAAGTCATTACATGATATCCCAACCTTTATTTTATGTCCAAACATAATATAATTTGAGATAATTTGAATATACATCATATAAATTGAATGAATAAATTAATGGATCTAAGATTGATTTGACAATCCAAACATCCATTGTGCTAGAATTGAGATATCTTAATATTGAATAACTAAACTACCAATACAATTCATGTGGAATTAATATCTAGACAAAAATCTTCTTTAATACTTGTATGACTCATGTACTTGCGGATCTCTATAAATAAGATACTCTCATCAATGAACTTTTAAGAGATCGCCTAATTAATAAAATTATACATAATAACAAAATAACAATAGCATATACTCTTTTTATGGGCCTAATTGGGCCATCAAGCTAGGTTGACATTACCAGATTTAAAAGGTGAGTCATGATAGCCCAACTCGCCTCAAAAAATGAGGCAACGTGACATGGCTTGGTGGCCTCTTGGATGCATGGTCATGCTTGTGTCATGTCTAGTCAAGTCAAGCCTATAATGGACCCAACATTAGTTGGCTTATGGCTTGAATTATACCTGGCGTGAGTCCTTTGCTAACCTTACTAGAGCACAAGTACATACATGATTCATGCCTACGGCTAGCCCGATAATGGAACAATGGAATTCCATGTCCAGCCACAACACAAGCCCATAGCTAGCCTTGGGAACCTTGGATTTGCTAGGCTAGCCTAGACTCAAGCTATTGGTTAACTTTGAATTGAAAAGACTATGGTGGAATTAGGTCAAAGATGGGCACCGCTGATTAGAGTTGTCTACCGGGCGGGGCCGGCTAGGCTCGACATAGAAATTTCCCGTGCCCGAGCTTGTGCCGTGCCGAGGCCAACTGGGCATCGTGTCGTGTCTGGCCTGACATGGTACCATGGCCCATTTGCACGGTATCTCGGCACAAGCCGAAAAATTGCTTTTTTTAAAATTAGGGTTACGAGGGCACTGAAACCCTAATTTTTTTTTAAAATTAGGATTTCGGGGGCAACGAAACCCTAATTTTTTTTAAATTAGGATTTTTGCTGTGCCAAAACCCTATATTAGAGGTTCGGCCCGACTGGGCCGAACCCGGCAGATTTGTGCCACGGGCCCATGCTGGGCTGACCTCCTCAGAACCGTGCCGGGCCATGAACGGCATGATATAGTAACCATGTTTTGCCTGGCCCGGCACGAAAGCACATTCGGACTAGCTAAAAATGGGCCAGCCCGGCCCGACATGTCTCATTTGACACCTCTACCGCTGATGCACATTTTCAATTGACTTGACCCATGTTTAAAAAAATGGCACATGTGATCATGCACTTTTCTTGGGTCTAAGTTCACACCATCGTAATGCATATCCTTTTCAATACCCATCTACCAAGACAAATTGAGCCAAATTTAGCCCGAGTGGGCCAACACATCACGCCATGCTATTTCATGCCACCTCTCCAAGCCTACTCAACACCTTGGCCCTATTTTATGTAGGCCGTGTAGTGCTAGAATAGCTTTTTGTAGGGCATGCCTGGTTGGGGTGAAAAATCCATGAGCCACATGTATGAATTGTTGGATTATGTCGAAAATTCTCATCTAGAGTATTCAAAAGATACCCTAGATTAGAGAGAGAGAGAGAGAGAGAGAGAGAGAGAGAGTGTGTGTGTGTGTGTGTGTGTGTGAAAGTCTAACCAAGAAAATATGTAGATGATTACTATAGAGATTCTAGAAAAGATTTTGTGGAACAAGATAACCAATCTTTAGTTATCAATCATGAGAGACATTAGTAACTTAGAGAAGCTAAGGATGATGACACAATAACGTAGAAAGCATTAAAATAAAAATTCTTGTATTTTAATGCAAAAATGATATAAAATCTTAACTTGAATGGAAGGATAAGATGGAGTTGATGTTCCATTTCTAGAACTATTATAACTTGAAGGTAAAACTAGCTACTATTGAATTTATTGATTATTCTATTTTTTGGTAGGATCAACTAGTGTTGAGTAGGAGACAAAATGAAGAATATCTAATAGAGATGTGGGAGAAGATGAAAATAATAATTACAAAGTAGTCTGTTCCAAGCCATGATTAGTAAGATTTATATAAAAAATTATAAAGTACTACACAAGGGAATCAAAATGTAATCAACTATCTTAAAATATAGAGATTGCTATGATCAGAACCAATGTAGAGGAGGAGCAAGAAGCTATAATGACCAAATTGACCCATATGACAATCAAAATTGGGCAACAACTCATGGAAATGAAAAATCCATGGATAAAATACAACTAGACCTAATCATCTACGAAACTAAGTTACAAAAGAAAATAAGGGAAATTACCAACCACAAAGTTCAATCAAATCCAAAACCCAAAATTTCCATCCATGGTTGTCAAGATAAAATTGGAACTTCATTAACTAAAATCATGATATTAAGTATTTCAAGTGATTGGGAAAAGGTCACCCAACAAGTTAATATCCAAACAAGAGAGATATGATAATAAAAGATAATGTATATACTAAAACTAATAAATAATAAGATATTGAATCAATGACATCTTTAGAGGATGTGAATGAAGAAGAGCTATCCTAGAAGAATTATTGGTAACAAGAAGAGATTCAGCTAAGAAGAATTTGTCCAACAAAAAATATAATAAATCCCATGCATAAAATTGTTAACCATCAAATTGATTCATATAAAAATTCAACCAGGTTGAAATTTTATCTTTTCTCATTATTGTTCCTCCCTTTTTTTACATTTGTTTTTTCTTTATTCCTCTCATATCTATTATTTTTCTCTTTTTTTAATAAAACAAAAAAAACAAAAATAGAATGGAATAGCCACCATGAAAATGCTGAGTCCAAGAACATATGATTATTCAACTTGTTTTAAGTTAAGGAAGGATAAATCATTTCTATCTTAAGTAAAATGTTACTTACAAGTCTTCAACCCTTGTCTATCTACTTTTATTATTTGTCCAGCCATCAACTCAATTGTCTCCACAACTCAGTTGGGATATTTTCATTGCACCAAGTTCACACAATTCCACCTATACTTCAATCTACCTACGAAAAGATTGAGTTTTGTATCGTACAATTAAATTTATTATCCTCTTATGAATTCCCTTTTTAATAGTAAATGACAGTTATTTTTAAATTTGTTTCTTAGCAATTTTTGCATTAAAATATGCATCTTATGTATCTTTTCATACTAATTAAGGACAAAAATGTTTTCATTTCAGTCCCATTTAAATCAAAATATTTTTTTATAGCCTATCAATCTTTGTATTCCAAATCCATGCATATATAATATGCTTTTCATACATGAGTTGGCAAGGAAACATCTCCAAAATAATCTTAAAGGATGTTCTGACCTCCTAGTTAGCTATGTTGACTTTCCTATTTGTTGTGGATGATATGAATTGTTGTGTTGTGCTTCATATCTTTCTTGGTAAGGAGATATTTGAATGATTTTTTATAAAAATATTTTTTTCTGTCATTTATAATTAATTACTTTTGTATCATATCTTATAAGTAAAGGTATCATTTTATGATTATTATATTTATTCAGATATATGCAAATATTAGATGAATATAATAATTCCTTAGAGGGATATATTCTATATAATACTACTATAAATTATCCCTAGTCAAGTATTATTATTCATGATCAATATTAATACATTAAGACTAGAATATGGGTTAACTAATATGACATATTAAGTTAACATATGAGTATATGTTGGAAAATATATACTAAACTACTTGCTATGATAATATTGCATGGATTATTATATAAGTATCATACACATTCTAATATTGACTATTAGTATGAATTATCCATTGGCCTAAAGTCGCTATGATTCCCTACATAAGGAGTTGTATACTTTAGATTCAATAAATGCCACATATAATAAGGTTGGTTATATGGTTGTTTAGCAGGTATACAATAAATTGTGCGGAAAGATGCGATTGATGTAAATGAAATTTGTCCATTCTATATAATGGAATTAATGGAATTTGTCCCTTCTATACAGGTATACACTAAAATACATGCTAAAATAGGTCAATATGAGATATTGAGCTTATTTGTTTAAGTTAGTTTACTCAAATATCAAAAAATATATAGATTGATATGAAGATGACATGATCCGTGCCTCATAAATCAATCTAGATATCATGGACAAAAGGACTATGACGTACAATAAAATAAGTCACGAAAATAGGTTAAGTTGAATCTATTATATTTTCATCACTTGGATAGCAATAATGTATTGCTAGATGCCACTCATTTCTTATTTCTTTAAATTTGAGATTTTATTGTCACTATCAACGTTACGAGAACCTATTAGGTCACCTACATAAATAAATAAATAAATAAATAAATAAAAATATATATATATGGAGTTTATTTTATTTTAGTTAGAATAAAATAAACTGGGCCTAATCTTAAGTTTGAAATTCGTAGATGTTTGATCCTTTAAAATGGGCCCAAACTTTAGGCTCACATTTCTCTCTTTTAGTTAATGACACATCCTTTTAGAAAGGTGCATGAAAAGCAAAAGGTTTTAAAAATGGCAAAGATAGAAAATGGATCAAGAACGAAGATGTGTTTGTATGGATACCACTAGAGGCACAAACATTTGACTGTGCGAGAATTTGACCGAACCGTACGGAACAAAAGTTTTTTTTGTGCTATAAGAGATAACATCATTGTCCGATATTTAATTGTATTCACTTGGATCACTGGTGGATTCCTAGTCCGCCACTAAATTTTGATCATAAATTTATCGGAACCCAACATATTACACTTACAAGGAATTGCTTTTATGTACTTTGAGACATAGTTAAAATCTATTAAAATGTATCTTTGGATTTGTGAAATGGGAAAGGATCACATGAAGTCTATCCCCCAAGGGTGAAGTCTTACCAAGCCTTTGGCACTTATCACAAAAATAAAAAATTACTTCATGAAAATACTAAGAGTTGGAAAATTGGTTTTGCAAAGTCATTTTACACCATAGCTAACTAATTTAGGAGTCCGCTAGAAACGTAAAGCTAGAAAGTTATGCTAATTGGTCATATGATAATCCTAAATTGGTTCTACAAAGTCATCCACGTACGTATATCAAGCATATGTTAACATAGAGGACTAATAATGCTATAAGCATCAAGAACTTCAATTGTGTAAACAAGGTTCTTTCAAGTCATACTACACTCTTCCTTTCAAACTAATTCCTCTTTGAAATCACCACAAAAAATCTTTTATTATCCTTTTAAAGGAAAACAAAATATGCTATAGATAGTCATGCTAACTATCAAGCCCCTTAATACAAAAACAATCAAGTTTTTTCAAACAAACAAAAAATCTCTACCTAAAAATCACATGGTATTGCAAGCTATTTCATCTTAGAAGGAATGTTTCCAAATTATTATAAAAACAAGACATATAACTCCTCACAAGATAAAGCAAATATATAAATTCTTAAACTCTTCAAATATTTTTCAAAAAAAAAAAAACAGTATGAGATTTTCTTATTTCTTAAGGGTATGGGGTTGAGAATAATTTCATACAAGTCACTACTATATAATAATTTCAGGACATACTATTGTACAACTAATTTGAACTCACAAGATTTTCATTCAAATTTGTTACGTGTTAGGCATTGTATAGGTTAGAAAATCTGGGAATACATATAAAATTATATGCTAATAGATTTAATCCGATTTGCATCACCGAATATCATGATGTCTCTATGACATACTAGGTAAGAGGATTTATCATATGACACATGTTATGAATAACAACTATCAAGAGACCACCTAGAAAGTTAATTCATTGAAAGTTGAACATATAACAAAAAACTTTAATTCCTTTCTTCCATCCCAAACTCATTCTACAATTGATTCCTTTGGATGAGAAATCTTTGTTTAAATTATAGAACTATCATTAATGATGTTCTTTGTCATTAGTTAAGTTTGTTATAGAATCAATATAAGGCTATGTCCCAACATGAAAATATAAGGTACTTATGCCTACCACAATGAGCACAAAAAATCGGTCTCATAGTTACCTTATATTTTTGAGAGCACCCAAAAATAATTTGCTCATTTACACTATCTATATGTTCAATTTATCTTTTTCTAATGATAGATATTTTTCACCCAAGTTCTTCAAGTTTTTTATATTTCTCAGGAGTAGTCAATGCACATGGAATCAACGAGGTGGATCTCTTGACAAAGATGGTATTACAACTTTTAGAAGTAATTTTTTAATAATAACCAAAACCTCTCTTGTCATATGAAATCACATAAGTATTTTATTGATCCTAGTAGGGGGGTTTTTTGATTCAAACACCTTGAATTGACTTTGTAATGGGTTCTTGTAATAATCATTAGATGACTTGATATACCTTTGATAATAATTATCATTTGTAAGAAATATTTTTTGTACGGGGTGTTATTATATTTTTGTAATTATCATTAGTAGTGATGTTTTTTTTTTCAATTCAAACACCTTATTGATAATTGCCTTAATTATTGATATATCTTTTGATAATTATGTTGTGGTAGAATTTTAAATTAAATGATTCTCAAATGATAAATATTAGTTTCTAGCTGGATGTAAATAAAAATGATAGGTAGCTACTTTCACATCTTGAATGTTGTCGCTTCATCAATTTCAATTTCAGTAGTTATAATAAATTGGTTAACTGCTTAAAATGAGCAAATGTATTATTTTTGTCAATCTCTCTCAAATTCATAGCAGCATGGATGCAAATATAGTAATATATCCTTGATATATCATTGATAATTCATATATTGAGTATTTGCAAGATATTGACAAATGCTTATTAGTTGATGGAAAATTGCCAAAAAATCATAAATATTGGTGACATATCACTGATATATTAGTACAATGGTAATGTTTATTTACAAATGATAAAATTTTGATGCAACATATGAAAATCATTATTTCATTTATCTTTCTCTCTCTCTCACTAACTCTCTCTTCATGTGGCAAACTGACCAAAATGTTAATTAAATTAATATTTTAAAAAGGTGATTTAAATTAATTGAAAATTTGATATCAACTCTTGGTAGCCGCAATTTTCCTTTTAGATAAAAACAACCATTTCTTACTAGATTGTATAATATTTTAAATTTTTAATTAATATTTCAAAAAATAAATTAATTCTGTATAATTTGTTTTAAATTTCATTTTTTTAATTAAATGTAATACTAAATTACCATTTTAATGGTCCTAACAATTTTTTTTTAATTCAATTACAAAATTAGTAAATTAAAAATATATCATTACTGTATTTTTTATTATAATTTATTTAAAATCATTGAATACAAATAAATCTAATAAATTATAGCTTTAACTTCAAATATATTTTTCAGTTAAACATATTTCTATCAATTTCATAAATACATGTGTTTTTATTAATTTCATATTTCATTTTCTTAAACTTTAAATATTGACATACCTATATTTACTATTATTTTCATTCTTGACCATAATCATATTAATTTTGATTACCAAATAATTTTAACGTGTATTCTTATTTTTAATATTTCTCTAAGTATTTTTTATAAATTTTGAATAATTTTTATTTTACAAATATTTTTATAAAGCTCTATTGCTGAAAACGAATTGACATATTTAATACATGTAGTTATGCATTTTGTAGATGAGTAATCTAAATAAAATTGGTGAATGCAAGTATATGTAAAATTTATTGTTAGTATATTTTCCAAATACTAAGATACCTTGATAAAGCTACGCAACAATTGTGTAGTATTCACTTGTATTGTTTATAAAAACAAAAATGTTAAATATTAGCTATTGGTGAAAATAATAATTTATCAATTGACATCAAAGTTTCCAATTCCTTGTTTATGCAAGTAGGTGAGGTACACACATTCTTATGCAATTTAAGTAGGCTTTATGTGATTTTGATTAATTGTGATCCATTCATGACAAATGGATTTTTTTGAAACTTGAAAGCCATTGTCCCTTCTGTTATGAACATTATGACATCAAGAAGTTACTCAAAAATTAAATAAGAAAATGAATATTTCTTCTAATCATTATGTTCTTAGCCTAACACTATTATGATTGGCTTTTTTAGCAAATGCAGAGACTTATGATGATAAAGGGGACACATTTTTGAAAGAGGATGAATTGGGTTTGTAAATTATAAATGAAATAACACAAGTTGAGTCATTCATTCATAGCTCCTTGGTATATTTGTTGTGTATGATTTTCTATAGTTGGGGTTGTCTATTCATGTTTACATGTAGTAATTGTTCAGTGAAATTTTTAGTTGCAATAATGATTTTCTTATCATGTGATTGATATTCAAGTTGAAAAAAATCTAGTTGTTGACTAAATCAACAATCCTGGAGTAGCTTTTCAAATTTTAGTTCATGAAAATTTATTTTAAAATTCTTTTAAAAATAATACATATTCATATGAAAAAAAATAAAATCTATTCATTCATTCATTCATTCAAACATGAAACATTGTACAATTGGAAAATATATAAATGATTTAAAATGAAAAACTAACGAGAACCCTCATATTATTCCTAGTAATCCAATATATAAAAAGTAAAATAATATATTAAAAAAATCAAAAATTCAACAACTCGACTGAAATTATTTCAAAAATATTTTAAACATCCAGCTTGTAAGAGGTAAATAATATTATATAGTTTTTTCATAAAAGTTTTTGAACACATCTTCTAGCTAATCTCTCATAGGCATCTAGACTTCTGAATTTTTTTTCTCTATTGAAGATGCACATTACCTCACTATATTTTACATTTTCGTGAAAAAATATACTAGAAATATTATGTCACTTAATTTGATCGTAACAAAAAGTATGATAGCATGTGAAAAAAACATGGTCTTTTCAAGTGAGTGTTTGATCAAAACATGCTTATATGTTATTGAGGCAATGATTTTGTGCAGATGGATTTAAAAATTATATTTAATTCTTTATTTTTCTATGAGGTAATATTTGTATTTAGGATAATATTGTAATCAAACATGAATCCCTTGTTTCTCATATATGTAGTTCTATTGAAATCAATATATTCAACTAATTGAGAATATTTGTGATCACCAAAAAAAAATCTCAATTTCTGATGTTCTCTTTAAGCATCTCAAAACTTGACGAACTACATTCACATGAATTCACATAGAGCTATTATAAAATAATTAATTTTACTAAAATCATACATAATATCTAGTCTCATAACTATTAGATAACTAAATTTATTCTACTAGTTTTTCATATTCAATAGAGTTAATAGTCACATATGAATCATACTTATAGTTATTATCTAGGTTAAGAAGAGATGCTTCTAGTGTATACCTCAACAATATACATTATGAGATACTATCTTACGTATATCCAAAGATTAAAATAGTTTCTACGGATATATCAGTACTTAGATTTTAGGGATATATCAGATATATCGAAGATATATCAGATATATTGAATATATATCAGATATATTGAATATATATCAGATATATCGAATATATATCGGTATGTATTTGTATGTTAGCACTAATCAAGGATAAATAAATCAATTTTGATGGATATTTTGATAATTAGAATTTAAAGATATTTCGAAGAAATATCGGTGGATATATCAAAAATTTTTATTACTATGTATATCTTTACAATAAAAGTATAATATTGCCACATGAAAAAGTAGCTATAATCCCAAGAATGTTCCCATGTTGCCCAAAAAGTAGCTATAATATATCTAAGAAACTTCTAAAGATGATATATTTCAAACTCATTAACAAATGTAATAATGTTATCATCCATGTACACTAAAAAAATATTAAGCCTCCCACCTTAATTTCCATAGAAACATGACTAATCAGATAAACACTTGTGATGACCAAATGAAATAAATATAGATAACTTGCAAAAATAAGATCTAGCAAATAGCTTCTGTCCATATGATGCTATATGCCATTGAAAAACAACAATGTTCATCTTAGAGCACTAAATTCTGATGATTTCTATGTATAAGAATCCTTTTGTATATCCCTTTTAAAAAATATCTTTTCATACTCGATAAATAATCAGATTATAATGAAAAGTAGTGAAAAAATAATAATCTGATCGATGTTCTCTTTGTCACTATAAAAAATATATATTAAATAATATAATCATATGTCTGAGTTAAGTCAATCATCATTAACCTAACTTTCGCTAATCTAATGTCTTATTAGGTTTAGTTTTCATAGTGAACATTTACTTACATTTCAAAAATCATGTTAAAACAAAACTTTCATTTTATTATGTTAATTAAATAGATGATACAAGAATTATGTATGTGTGTATAAAGGAAAAGATAACAAATAATTGGTGCACCTCTTATGTATTGGTGCACTTCTAATGTATACCCATGAACATAGTATAAATAAAAAAACATAATTTGAACACTCTTCAACAAGCTAAAGCAAAAAAAAATCAAGGTGCCCAACTTGGGAATCATATTAAAAATTTAAGATCCATTCAATGCCTTCATGACATATCTGCATTTTGATCTTTTGTAGGTACATGAGAAGTAAATATAGTTATATACTATATATCCTTAATAATTAAATGATAATTAATATCAATATATTTTGTTAGTTCAAAAAATTGAATTAGAAGCTATGTGAATTACTTTATGACTACTACAAAAAGAAGAATAAAGTCAGAGATTGGAAAGACAAGTGGTAGTATATGTGACATTATATTCATTATGTGCACAAGATTTGATAACTCTCTACCAATTAATTTTTTGTGAGACAATGTTATATAAATATCAGAACTATTGCCTATCATGATTGGTGCCTAACTAGAATTAGAGTATTTAATAAGATGAAAATGATGATAATCCCTAATAGAAATAATATGTACAAGTGACCTCTTCACATATCTGAGAATGCAAAGAGTAGTCTCCAAATATATTTGGCATGAAGAATCTAAGAAATCATTAAGTAAACTCAAATCATATAAGATATTTCATCTGGTAATTTTTAGATAATTAAATTTCTATACATCTTCTCTATGTCTAGTTTACTAGATAACAAATAGAAACAATAAGATCCAAACATATCTTAATCACTTAATCAATAGGGTCACATTCACTTGCCAAAAATATCAATCTTGATCAAATCTTCAATGCATATTCTCAATCTAATATATTCACTCCTATATGAAAGTAACTAATTTTGATGTCAAGAAAGTAACTCTGTAGAGGTGTCAACTGGGCTGGACCGGTCCGGCACGGAAATTTTTTGTGCTCGGGCTCGTGCTGTGCCGAGGCCAACCGGGCCTCGTGTCCTCATGGACCGGCATGGTACCGTGGCCTTTTGGCACGGTACCTCTGCATGAGCCAAGTAACTGATTTTTTTAAAAAAAGTAGGGTTACGGAGGGCACCGAAACCCTAATTTTTTTTAAAAAATTAGGATTTCTAGGGCGACGAAACCGTATTTTTTTTTTAAATTAGGGTTTCAGACATGCAGAAATCCTTTTTTTAAAAAAAATTAGGGTTTCAGGGCGTGCCGAAACCCTAATTTTTTTATATTAGACTTAGAGGTTCGGCCCTGACCAGGCCGAACCCGGCGGATTCATGATGCGGGCCCGTGCCAAGCTGACCTCCACAGAACCATGCTAGGCCAGACACGGCACGGTACAGTAACCGTGCCGTGCCTAGCCTGGCACGAAAGCATGGTCGGGCCGGCTAAAAATGGGTCGAGCCGGTCCGACACATTCCGTTTGACACCTCTATATCTCTGCCTCTTCAAGTTGTTCATCAAAATATAAATCTATAAGAAATTCATGAGTTGAGTGATGTCTTATTCATCATCATCATATATAAAAATATTATCCACATGCATGAGAAGAAAAATAAGTATATCATTTGAACCCCTCTAATAAAAGTAATTAGAATATACATGACATATATGTAACTAGAAAGAAACTACAACAAAAGAAAATCTTCTAATCCAAACTATAGGTGATTGGTTCAACCCATATAAGACTTTTCACGATCTAAAAACAAAGTCTAAACTCTCCCCTATCTAAGCACGAAAATTAGATGAATGATCCATGCAAAGTTCATTCTCAAGAATATTTGTGAAAAAAAAAATATTCTTCACATCCAATTATGGAATTCCATCTCAATGAATCTAAGACCCTACTAAAAATTCAACTGAATTAGATGACCCAAAGGTCTCCTTAAAAATGTAAACATCAATAGTACTTGATATATCCTTTTAAAAAGATTCCATCTCAAATAATGGCACATCATAACTAAAAATTAATTTCTTTTAAAAAAATGAGAATAGTAGTTATACCAATTTGGGCACAATGATATCCAAGAAAAGACACTAAATCATGATGAATATTCTACACTTCTAGGAGAGGGATCCTAAATAAAATAAGTATAACCAATAATATATGATAGATATTAATAGCATGTACATTACTATGGAGAAGAAGTATCATAGATGTCTTAACTAAATATATACTCTTCCTCTCAACAACCTCTTTTTAGGAGCTATGCCAATTTCCAACACAAGCTATGTGATCTATTATCCCATCCTGAATATAAAACAATATTGAAAAGTTTTGAAATAAACTCGAATGCAATATCAATTATAATCATTTTAATGTCATCTTCAAATTGAGTTTTAATTATTTTATAAAAATTAATAAAAATATAAAAATATTAATTTTTTTTTAATCTATAATCAAGTGAATCTAGAAAAATTATCAAAAAGAATAACAAAAATTGTAAAAATAAAATAGTACTACAAGATTTTCAAACGTCCAAGTTTATCTGTTGGAAAGTGGTTTGACTACTAATAAACTTACTTGCCAGGTAGGATTTTAGAAAACTATGATTGTTGGATATCCAAGGTTGGTAGACAAATTTGATTATTTTTATTGGTTTTAATTATTTGTCTTTGAATTAAAATATAATATGAGCGCATGTTTATTATTATTATTATTATTATTTTATATATATATATATATATATATATATATATATACACTTTATTTTATCTAATAACTATTATTTTTAATTTTTAGGTTTTTTGAGTATTGTTCAAGATGAATCAAAAGTGAGATAATTTCCCATTATAAATTTCAAACAAAAAATCAACAAGATATGATGTGTTTTTGCATAAGTGGTGCAATGAAGAAACTGAAAGTGCCCTCATCCATTTTCTAACAAAAGAAAGCACCAAAGCAAAAATAAAAGGAAGAAGATACATATACAAGGTAATTAGTTTTTAGGGGGAATTATGTTTTGGGGTGCTCCCCCAAAAATATTTTAGAATTTAAAACTGATATTTTTTAAATTTGAAAAAAAATCAACAAACTCAAAAAATTGAAAATTTAGGCATTCTATTACGTTTATCCTAAAATGTCATTTATTAAATCACTAAGCTAAAATTTAGTCGCACTAATTAATTTTTATTAAATTAATAAAAAGAGCATCCAAAATTTTAGCGTGACTAAATTTTAGTCTAGTGATTTAATAAAGGATATTTTAGGATAAACGTAATAGAGTGTCCAAAATTTCAATTTTTTTAGAGTTTGATGACTTTTTTTTTTCAGATTTTAAAACATCAGTTTCAAATTCTTAAATATTTCTTGGGAAGCACCCAAAAACATAATTTCCCAAAAATTTTATGTTTTGGGTATCCTATTTTAAAAGGAGAAATTATGTTTGGGGTATACCCTTAGAAATATTTAAAAATATGTAACTGATCTTTTAATATTTGACAAAAGACACTAAACTATAAATAAATTAAAAATCAGGGCACTCAAATTCATAAGTCATAACCTACCATCGCCCCTCTTCCCTGCCCCTTGTCATTGCCCCTTGTCCCTCGCCCTCGTCCTTGCCCTTGCCCCTCTCCCATCTCCCCTCGCCACTCTCCCATCTCTCCTCTCTCATTGCCCTTCTCCACGAGCTCAATCGTGGAGCTCTCACGATGGAGTTCACTAGAGCTCGACGGAGCTCTACGATGGAGCTCCGCGATGGAGCTAGCTGAGCTAGCTGGAGCTCCATGATGGAGCTTGTGTAGAGGGGAGAGGGATGAGGAGAGATGGGTGAGGGGCAAGGGAGAGGATGAGAGGAAAGGGTGAGGCTAAGACGAGGGGCAAGGGCAAGGCGAGGATGAGGGGCATAAGAGAGGGGCGAGGGTAGTTTAAGACTTATGAAATCAACTGTGATTTTTAATTTATTTATAGTTTGATACATTTTTTTTCAAATGGTAAAAGATCAGTTTAATATTTTTAAATATTTATAGGGGAGAACACAAAACATAATTCTCCTTTTTTAAAAGTAAAAAAAAAGTGTATCAAAATGTAAATATTTTTATTTTGGTTCCCTTGAATATAATTTTCCCCATTTTTTTTCTTGTCATGTGCATTCTAGAAACAAAATGGGAAGGTTCTCTCTTTGGGCCCATATTTAGAAGCAAAAAAAATTGAAAGAGGGCTAGTTGCTAAAAATGATGAAAAATTGGATATAAATTTATTTTGTTTGCATCAAAGGTTATTCCTTTACTACATAAATAGGTGCAATGACATTATTGTCTAAGTGAAGTATCCAAAAATCACCATTATCTAAAGAATAAAGCATACAATTATCAGAGTTTCCAGCCAAAATTTTCACATTTATATTTTTATTCTAGACTTTTTTGTATCATTTTATATTTTAGAACATATATACTTTTTAGTGTGTGAAATCGTATACATACTTTTATATGTTTGAAGAAGTCTATGCTATCAGTTAAACTTGAATTGGTAATTATAATTGATATTTTAAAATTTTGTTAAAAAAGTGTTGTTAAATCATTTTCCAAGAATTATATTTGAGTTTATGTTGAAAATTTGTGTTGAATATATATAAATTATATTGCTAAATTTCTATGCTAAAATTTAAATATAAACTCATGATTATGATTAAAGTTGGTCAAGTTTAACAAAATTCTATATTTTGTAGAAATTAAATCTCATAAAGCCTCTTTAGTAAAAATGAAATTTTGGAAATATTATTTTTTTTACAAAAAAGGACATCTTTAAAAATAAAAAAAAATATCTCAAATTATGTCTTGGGAAAATTATAACTTTTAGATAACCAATTAATTGACTTTCAAATATCCCAATTAATTTTATACCTACATATTAATTGACTTTCAAATAACGACCAACAAAGGGCTTTCCCCAATAAGTGGAATTTAAGTCTGGTATCAAATACTAATAGGTAATATCATAAATTTGTATCAAATATCAACGAGTAATATGATAGCCTTATATTGAGAAAATCATTTACCAATACCAATATTTGATATTACAGCTTTATGATATTAATAAATTGGTATCAAAATATTTTAATAATAATAAAGTAATATCGGAGGATAATAGAGATATTTTTATTTGTCATTTGGTTGTTTGTAATTTTAATTATCATGAAGGATCACTAATTGATAATAAAAATATATCCAACTAACTATTCTATTTGGAAAAATTGAACGTGAAATTATATAGATGTCAAGTAAATATATGACTCTATGATTGAAAACTAAAACCTAAAAATGTGAGTGCCCAAAATTGAGAAGAAATATTCTTGATGATTGCCTCCACTTTTCAACATTAGAAAGGCATGGATACCGATCACTGTGTTATTGAAGAAATGAGAGCAAATAGATAATGAGAAAAGTAAAAGAATAGTTAGTTGGAAGATGAGTTTATTTGTATCCATACTACTTAGTTGAAATTCAAACAATTAGTATAACTTTGTGATATTCCCGAGCATGTCATCTTCTAGAAGAGTAATATACATGTATGTCATTAAAGAAGCAAAGAGATAGAAAAAAAAAAGAAAACTCTCCCTGTATCCTTATTTTTGAGATATGTGGTAGGCGAACCTCTAGGTCCACACAGAATAATGGGAGAACACATCCTTCAAAAGGCAAGATGAAAAACAAAAAATTAGTCATATGCTAAAGGTACAACAAGTTAAGATGACACACTAAGAAAGAATGCCATATCATAGTAAAATAAAATTAACATTATATTATGTATCCTACACAAAAACTATTGACATGTCCTAATGGCATTATTAATTAGGGATTTACTAAAATTACATTATATTTTGTAACATAACATAATACAATATAATAAAAAATTAGATAGTATAATATAATGGTTATGTTATGTAATGTAGTGAAATATAATATAATATATTATAACATAACATAATATAACATGATATAATTTAATATAATATATTAATTACATAACAAAGCATGATATAACATGATGATTTCATTAATTAACCTAATGTAACATCATGTAACATAAGGTGTCATGTAATTGCTAAAGGGGACTTAGGATATAAAATCATTCATCACGATAATGTGCATAGGATGAGATTATTTGCTTAGTTTAAGATTAACATCATTTTAATAAAAATAACATACCTTAAATGGAATGGTTGTCCAAAGTAGAATTGTCTCTCATATATCATGTTCTAGTATCTCGACGAAGAAAACAATGCTACAGTAGTCATTGCATCTTCTTTGCTACATGATTAAATAAAAAAATGATCAAAATGTAAATAAAATAATTAACAAGAACATTATGTCACCTCAAATTTTAAAAGTTAATGTGACATATACTTGTAATATTTTATTTATTTATGTATGTTTTTTAAATATATAATTAAAGATTATATATATATATATATATATAATCAAATTATTCAATATAAATTAATTAATCTGATTTAACAAATCAATTAATTAGTTTTCAATTAAATTAATTAGTCTGATTATATACATACACATATATTCTAAATAAATAAAATCAATAATACTATTTCATAGAACTGGAGTCTACAAGGCTACGGAAGGGACATTGACTTGAGTAAGAACTCAGGCTCCTAATATAAATTATTTTGTACTATAATTTACATTAGCTATAATTCACACCACTATAGATATATAATTGCACTCCCTTACTTATTCAAAATAATTTATACCAATTATTATTTAATATTTATTAAACTCTTCATGTTAAGATTACAAATACCAATCAATTGAATTAAATTACTAATAATCTAATTTAATTAATCTGTAATATTTCCTTGAGACTTTCCACTTAACTTACTTGATATGCCGAATCAAAGTTTACCTGTAGAGTATGACAATATCAAAAATTATAAGTTTCCTTAAAAAAATATCATCAATCCTTCTAACATGACATGGATTCTATTGGTAATCAATATTTATCATATAGTTGATAACATTATCCAATTCTTAGAGTTGATAAATCTATTTCTAGATGTCACTCTTTATGCATCAAAATAACTATTAACAAGTACATGTGAGTATTAATTACTTCATGTTTAAGAGTAAAAGTGTTATAATAACAATCTCTCATAGACTTAAAATCATGATGAGACACATTTAACTTTCATCTTCTATGGTGGAATCAGTGGTACAAGATTGCTTGATACTCCAACTTATGGCTCCATTTCCCAAGGTAAACACATAACTTGAGATAGATTTTTTCAAGTCTTCATCTAATTGGAAATCTGAATTTGTGTACCCTATAGGTATCAGACTGTCCACTTGGGACACCAACATGTAATCTTTTGTCCTCTTCAGGTACTTGATTATATGTTTTACTACTATCTAATACTCATACCCTTGGTTAGATTTATATCTTTTAATCATGTCCATAGCAAAGTAGATATTATGTCTAGTATAAAGCATCACATACACAAGGTTTTCTACTACTGATGCATAAGGAACTGCCTTCACCTTTTCTATCTCGTCAAGTGTTTTGGGACATTGATTCTATGTGAGAGTGATTCCATATCTCACAGAAAGAAAACCTTTTATGGAATCTTGCATGCTAAAGTGGATCAATATTTGGTTGATATAAATAGCTTGAAATAACCTAACATGTTTAGCTTCCAATCTCATATAAGTTTGATCCTAAGAATATGACTAGCTTCTCCTAAGTCTATCATATCCAACTGATTGAACAGCCATACCTTGACCAAAGATAATACTTCTACATCATTTTCAATTAGTAATGTCATCTACATACAAAAAAAATACTCTAATGCTTTCACTATATTTCTTATACATGCAATACTCATATAGATATTGAATAAATCCATAAGATATTAATTTGATCAAAATGAGTATTCCAAGATCTAAATATCTATTTTAGTCTATAATTGGGCCTATATAATCTACACAATATTTTCTCTCAACTATTTTCTATGAAATCATCAAGTTACACCATATTTATTGTATTCTTCAAGATGCCCATTCATAAATATAGTTTTCATGTATATCTATCAAATCTCATCTTTATAATTAGTTGTAAAGAACATGAAAATCTAGATAGACTTAGCAGTACTACTTGTGAAAAGGTCTCCGCATAATCAATTTTTGCTTTCCAAGAAACTTTTTGCAATAAGTCTAACTTAATAAGTCTCAATGTTACTATTTATTTCTCTCTTTTTCTTATATATTCATCTACACTTGATGGGTTTTATCACTTTAGTAGTTCTAAAAGATCTCATATTTGATTTGAATGCATGGGAAACATCCCTGATTTCATAGCCCTTTTCCAAAGCTCCACATCTTTATCTTTGAGTGCCTCATCATAGGCATTGAGATCAGTATCTAATCATTAGAAATTATATTATATGACTTTTTCAAGAGTATATACTATGTATGCTTGTGAATAATTTTCCTACTATAATGAGATACTCCTTTTGATTGTGTACTTTCAAGGATGCAATATATAAATGTTGATTTATGCAAACTATTATGATCATGATTCTCTCATTATACAACTGACCTGTCAATGATAGGTTTATAATATTCAGCATCAATGGTTCCTTAAATAATCTTCTCATTACTATGGGGTAATGAGATGCTTGGACCATTGTATTATGGTATTATTAGCAATGAAAAAATCTGCATTGGTTTATCTCCTCTTAATTTATCTAGAACGATCTTGATTCTAATTTCTAGGTTTGTGGCTTGCTATATATTCTTCTAAAAATCAGGCATTAGCACTTATAGTGACCTTAAGATTTTTTGGATTATGGAACAAACTACCTTTGGTTTCTTTAGAATACTCAACACATAAATAAAATTCCATTTTTAATTCCAACTTATCCACTTTCCACTTCAAGAATATGTTGCGAAACCCCAAAGGTGAATATATTTCAAACTTGGGTTTTATGTAGTTCACAATTCAGTTGGAGTCATAAGTACTGGCTAAGATGAAACCAAGTTTAGAATATAGGCTGTTTTTTCTAATGCACATCTCTAGAAAGAATCATATATTTCTGAATAACTCAACATTGATCTTACTATATCCATAATAATTCTTTTTATTCGTTCTACCACACCATTCTATTAAAGAATACAAGAAGCAGAAAATTGGGAAGTAAACCCATGTTATGAAAAGTAGTCCCTACGTTCTCCCAAAAGGTATTTGCCACCACAAGTAGAACATAGTATCTTGATATATTTATTCTGATATTTCTCCATTTCTATCCTATACTCTTTGGATTTCTCTAAGGCATCAATTTATGACATATCAAATAAATATACTCATATCATGAATAATTATTAATAAATATGATAAAATACTTAAAACTACTTCTTACTTGGATAATCATGAAGCCACAATATTAGAATGACCCATCTCCAATTGCTCTTTGGCTCCATAGTCCTTTACCACAAAGAGTCGCTTGCTTATCTTTCCTTCTAAACACAATTTGCATGCTAAAAATATTTCTATTTTCAATGTACCCAAAGGTCTATCTTTAACTTGTCTTGCAATCCATTTTAGATTTATATAATCTAGGCATAGATACAAAGATAAGTCTCGCTCTTATCAGAAGGCTATTTTCTTTTATATGGTAAAAGATTGATATTAATCGACTCATACCATTGTAGTAGATTAGAGATAATATTAATAATATAAATATTGTCTTTTAATATACCAGAATAGATAAACTTCTTATTCAAGTAAATTATGATAAAATCTATGAATAGAAAGAAAAATTGGAAATATAAATCAAATTTTTTCTAATTGAAGTTACATAAAGATAATCTTTCAAAAATAAAATAATATCTCTCTCAAACTAAAGTAAGTAATCTTTCACTACAATAGCCACTACCTTTGCAATATTTACCACATAAAGATTAATTTTACCATCACTTAGTTGTCTATTTTTCTAAAACCATTTGATTATTCAACTCGTTGCGATAAACAAGACACTACTTCTAGTATGCTTCTGAAATTTCTTCCTCTTCTTTCATATTGATTTATAAGAAGTCTTTTTAGCCAGAGATACTTTGTATGGTTTTATGGTAATAGTTTCACTAGATACTAATTCTTTAAGCAATTTTACGAATGACCAATCAAGTTTGTTCATGTTATAGTTTAGGCATTATTGCCTTTAAGAATATGATAATGACGAGAGAATAATATCAATCAGAGAATCTACATCAATCTTAGCTCTAAGGACCTTAATATTCATTAGATCCTAATATTCATTAAAAGACCAATCATCTTCAGAACATGATCCCTCACTATGGTGATTTCGTCTATCTTAATATTCATTAAATCTCTCATGGTTATTTGTCTAGTAGAATGAGTCTAATTCTCAAATATTTATTTGAGACTAATTATCATATCATAGGTAGTAGCCATGGACTAATGCCGATGTTAAGTACAAACTTGACATCTCATCATCCTTTATCCATTTCTCATAAGGCTTGGCTTCCTCATTAGGTGCTGCTTTATGAGTATTATCCAGACATAGATATGTGAGTTACAAACTTATAGCTATTAGCAGTCAAGACAATGTCAAGGTTTCTTTTCCAATCTATGTAATTGGTCTCATCGAGTTTGTTTTCTTTGAGAATAGTGGCAAGTGAGTTAAATGATATTTTCTTTAAAATACCTGAAAAAAATTATAATGAGCTTATTAGGTTGAATTCTATTACTAGAGTTGGTTCCCTCCACCAATTCTTGAATGAATTCATCATCATTCTGATACTCCATGAATAGTATGCCTTGATGGGAGGATATCTACTAATCATTATTTATTCAGATAGGTTAGTTCCTATCAATCTTGTTATCTAGGCAATGAGTCATTGCCAAACAAGATTAAATTGATGACTTATCTTTGGTCCTATAAATAATAGTAGTTACTTAGATAGAAAGGATACTATTGTTCATAACAAGTATAAATCATCACATAATTCTAAACTAATTAATCTTTGAATGAATCCTTCAGATGAAAAAATGATTCATTTAATCAATCCATAGAATTACCTTATTGTGGTTTGTGCTAAGTATACCTACAAGTCTGATAGAAAGAAAGTACCAAGACCAAGATGCTAAACGGCTTGCATAATCTTCAAACTAGTGATGAAGACCATGAGATCCATTTTTAATGAATTCCCTTGCACACTTAAGTATTTTAAAATTGAAGATTTTTATTTTCTTTTTTTTAAAAAAAAATAGCAATTTATATTCATAAATACTATGGTTTTGTGAAACATGTATATATGAAAGTAATATGAACTAACTATTTTTAGCACACAACTATCACACAAGTTATTTTAAATATAAACATGCTATAATATTCATCGATCAAATTATGTCATCACATCTACAACGATATGCCATAACAATTCAAACTCATTTTCCATAATATATACATTGATAAGACATGCCAAAAATACATGATGACTATGTATCACATGTATCTTAATGTTGAACTGCCTAGCTATATTAGTTTTAGGGCACTATAGCATTAGACTTTCCATGAGGATGTTTAAAGCTTGGAATACTGCTCTAGAGTAGGCCGAATCTACCCAGTTTAGTTTGTAATGGCTCAAGGTAGTGTATCAGAAAAAAAAGTTATATAAAATCTTTTCAGGTCAAATTTAATCGGGATGAATTCATTAGGTTTGGGTTTTTTTTTGCCGGTGCTCTCCACCATTATCTACCTCTACCACCATGAGTTCTGCCATGTGCACTTTTCTCTACTGTGTATTCCTTCACATGCACCATCACTAGCCATGACCACCACCAGAGGCATCATTGGCCAAGACTACCACAAGAGGCACCATCATTGGTCATGACTATTAACATAAGCATTATCATTAGTTGTGACTACAACCACCATTACATAAAGGCTTAACATATTGAATGGGAGTTTACAAAATGGCATTAACAAAATGCAAAAAAAAAAAAAACAAAAATTTAAATTACACTCATAGTGTGGAAAAATCACAATCAAGCACACAAATACATATTGCTATGCTATTTAATTTAGTCAATAAAGGCTAGAATGCCCTTTGTTTAATCAATGCATTTATCCATTCAATATTGTAATTATAAAATCTAATCCATATATGTGTGATATCATCACCTATGCTCAAATACCACTTTTGGGGACTCAGGATTCAAAATATTTCATTGCAATAACATGCATAATATGAGATTATTTGCTTAGTTTAGGACTAACATCATTTTAATAAGAACAACATACCTTTAAAAACACTTTTCCATGGCAAAATCATCTCTTATATATCTTGTTCTAGTATCTCGACAAATAATTCAACATTATAGTTGTCACTATGTCATCTTCACCATGTGATTTATAAAAAAAATAATAAAAATTTAAATAAAATAATTAAAAAACATTTGTCAGATTAGCTTTTAAAAGTTGATGTGACATCTACTTTTAATCTTTTATTTATTTATCATATATATATATATATATATATATATATATATAATCAAATTAATTCAATATAAATCAATTAATCTAATTTAACAAATCAATTAATTCAATTTGAATTAAATTAATTACTATGATTATATACATACACATATATTCCAAATAAATAAAATCTATAATACATTTCTATGGTACTGATCAAGACTTTGAAAGAGACCTTAGCTTGAATAAGAACTTTGGCTCCTAATGTAAATTATTTTATACCATAATTACACGACACTACATGAGCATCATCATCAATATCATTCTAAGACCTAGTACAATTAGAACCAATCATTGTAGAATCTAGAGCAACAAAACTTATTTATTCATACGTTAGCTCTGTACAAAGTGATAATTGCATATCAATACAATTACTAATATTTTTATGACCAACTTCTATCCGCTTGGCTGGCCTATACCAGAAATATCAATTCACAGCTTAAAGAAAAGTCAAATATCCATTGCTTTTATTACCTACATCAGTGAGAAATGCATGATAATGACATGACCAGCCCAAGCAATTATATATTCAAAAGTGTGTCTAGAGGTGTCAAACGGGCCGGCCCAGCACGGCACGACCCGTTTTTCATGTGCCCCGCCGTGCTACCGTGCCGTGCCGGGCACGGCACGGCACGGTGTTTTAAAGTCGGGCACGGCTTGGCTTGGCCAGGCGGGGCACGGGCGCACGGCAGGCGTCCAGCCTGGACGCCTGGACCGGCTCAACCGGGGTCCGGGTCCCGGGAGCCAAGCACGGGCACGGCCCGTGCTTGGCACTTGGCAGATTATAAAATTTTTTTTTTATTAACTTTCTGTAATTCTGTATACAGTATATACTTTAGAGTATATGTAATAATTAAAAAATATAATTTTGTGTAAAAATTATAAAATTTAAAATTAAATAAAACAAACAAATATTAGAAAAATTTTTTTTTATTCAATTAAGTTTAGCTTTTTTTATTATTATAATTTATTAATTATATATTAAAAATTAAAGTTATTAATTTTTAAAATAAAATTTAAATCGTAAAATAATAAATAAATACATTAAGTTAGTAAAAATTAAAATTAAAAAAAAATTAAACTACACAAATGAAAAATTACCATTCATGCTTTTGAAACCAATAGTCCGAACAAAACATGTATAAGTTTCACACAACGTATAATACAAAGTACAAACAAAGCGTATAAATAAAATAAATAAAAAAATATCGAAAAAAAAGAGCAGATGAGCATCAATCGTCAAGCAGCATATCATGAGAATCATCAGCCGCAACATCAAGATCAGTATCATATGGGTCATCATCATCGGCAATCAGCTCCTCCGCCATCGTAGTGGATGTGGATGCGACTGCAGTGTCTGTCATAGTCCCAGCTTCAGCACGATCACTGATGCTAAATCTCGATTCCTCCCAATCCTTCAAACATGCCAAGGCCTCAACCATATATGGACGTAATTTCGATCTCCTATCCAAAATCACGTTCACTGCAATAGAAAAAGCAGACTCCGATGCTACGCTCGACACCGGAGGAGTCAGTAGATCCCGTGCCATCCTAGATAGCACGGGATAGGCGGACTCATATGATTTCCACCAATGTAATAAATCAAGATTCTTATTGTTAGAAGGTGATAGGATTGAGCAGTAATTGGTATCTAAGTACCGAGACAGCTCGCTCCTATGTGAAGGTCCACCCCTACGTTTCCCCCTCGCCAGGTTAATGGAATAATCGTCATCTCCGAACAAGGTATCAGTGTCCGTACTCACAGTCTCACCACCACCACCATACCTAGTATCGTAGTATGTGAACAGGTCTGTCAACTTCTCGTAAATGAACCCTTCAGATGGCTCTTCCAGGTTCATGCACGAGGAAATAAAAGTCAGGGTGTTTTCAACCCCTTACACCTTAGCCCTAGGGTCCATGCATGCTGCGAGGCAATAAAGAGATGGAATGGTGGACCAGTACTTCAGGTACTTGGTCTCCATCTCTGCAACCATATGGCTAAGCGTCGGGTCCGCTCGATACTTCCTAAACATGCTACTAATGTTGCATATGCAACGGAGTGCAATGCAAGTGGTGGGCGTATAAACCGACGAACACATGTTCGTCGTGTCATAAAATATCTTCAGGAATTTCATAAATGAAATTCCTGAATCCCAGTCAGTGTCGTCAACAATAAGTTCGCCACTCTTACTATTGACGTAGTCGGATATCACGTGTTCGTATCCAACACATGATTCCAACATCAGGTACGTGTAATTCCAACGATGTCTCACATCAGATTGGAATTTCTTCTTCTTAAGATTCGCAGACAAACAGAGATTACCAAACTCTTGTAGTCTGCGAGGAGTGCGAATATACTTGAGTGCATTGCGTATATTTTCCAACGTGGGGGAACACACATTCATACCCGCTTGAACTATCAGGTTAATAACATGACACATGCATCTGACATGAAATATCTCTCCTAAAGGTGCGTCTCTAATATTCCTAACAAACATATTGATCGCTACTCCATTATTCGCAGCATTATCAAAAGTGACACTAAAAATTTTATTTTGAATTTTATATTCCCTAAATATTTTCATCATACACTCAAAAATGGCCGAGCCATCATGAGGATGAAGAATCTCTGTGAGTCGCGACTCACGACTCACGCCACGGCACGCGTGGCACGCCGCCAGTGCCATGCGTGCCTGCGTGAACCGGCACGGGATGGACCCGTGCCGACGTGCCGTGCCAAGGCACGGCACGGCACGTGTCCATCTTCACCCGGGCATGGTTTTTGAACGTGCCGAGCCGGCCCAGGCACGGCCGAACCGTGCCGTGCCTCGTGCTGGGCCGGCCCGGCCCAGCACGTTTGACACCTCTAAGTGTGTCTATGTGTAAATAGGTGTATACGTATGACAATATATACATGTCTACAAATAAATATATGTACCCACTTAGATATATACTCAGTATATATGTACGTATATACTACAGTATAAAAGTATGTATATACCAAGTATATACGTTCATATATACTATAGTATAAAAGTACATATATACTGAGTATATACAAACATATATACTATAGTATATATGTATGTATATACTAAGTATATACGTACAAATATACTCAGTATATACGAACATCTATACTCGGTATATACGTAAATATATACCCAACATATACGTACATTTATACCAAGTATATATATAGGTATATACTACAGTATTAAATATACGTATATATAATTACATAGCCTTAGATGACACACATACTTGTACTTTTATACAAATATACATACCATCAAAGACAAAAGAAGAAAATAATATAGGACTTAAAAAACACGCATATAGGTCTCTCAGGCATAGTCAGTATTTCTCGTTCTATTTTTTCTATACTCCTCGCAAATAGAGAATATTGGTACACCTGCACAAGGAGCATAACATGCTTCATTTACAAACTAATAACCAATAAAAAGCAGTCGCAGATCTAAACTATAACAACGCATATCTGCACAAAATAAGAGTGTAAAGAACAAACCTGCATTTGCGTGGAATTAATTATTTTGGTTCATATCACTGCTTAAGAAAATAAGGTGTTGTTCCCAGCACCATGGAGGCCCCGGCAAGGGGTTTATATACCTATAATAGACTAAAACTCTACCAACAAATTTCAGGGACACACAAATATATTTACAAATATATAAAAATAATTATTATAGACATGAACAAATACAAATTAAAGTTGATTGTCAAATAGCTTCAACAAAATTTTAATTAAATAATTTAATATTTTTATATTAAATTGAATAAAAACATAAACTATAAATGATAATTTTTAATTAACAAAAAAAATTATTTAATAACTTATTATAATACAATATTTTACATAACTTAAACAAAAAAATAACAAAATTATATTACATCTTATTAATCAATGTATCTACCGATAGTGCTTAAAGTATAATCTATCTATGCATTAATGTTGCTTTATCTCTCTCAGCTCCTCCGATCACCAACTTTTTGCGGTGAAAAAGCTGTCCGAGTCACGGTGCGTCATGTTTGTTGAAAAATCTTTTCACTTGTATGGGAAACAATGCAGTACCATTTGTAAAAAATCTAAACTACCCAATCAAATCAAAATAAATAAAAAAAAACAATGTTTTGATTAATATATATTGATGCAGTAAATATGTACATATATACTAGCATTTCACTTGTACATATATTACTGTAGTATATGTACATATAAAATACAGTATTATGCATATATATATAATGAGAATATATATATACTCAGTATATATGTACATAAAATACTATAGTATTATATGTACGTATATACTGACTATATATGTACGTATATATCGCATTTGTGCCATTGTTGTTGCTCCCACTGCCACTGTCGTTGTCGTCGCTGCCATTGCCACTGCTGCCGCCGCCACCTCAGCTATCGCAGCCACCACCACTGCTACCGCCATTGCCACTGCCACTGCCGCTGTCGCTGCCACCACTGCCGCAGCAGCTGCCGTCGCAGCCACCATGGCTGCTGCCGCCACCGCCGCCGCCACCGCTACCACTGCCGCCGCTGCTGCTGCTGCCACCGTCACTGTCGCTGTCGGCACTGCCGCTGCCACTGCCGCTACCATCACTACCTCTACCGTTGTCATCGTTGCCACTGTTGTCACTGTTGTCGTTGCCGCTGGCACCACTGTCGATGCCGCCGCTACCACTACTACCATTGCCGCTGCCATTGCCACTGTCGTAGTTGCTGGTGCTGCCGTAGCTACTACTGCTGTTAGTGCTGCCGCCACTACCGCTGCCATTACTATCGATGCTGGCATTGCCGCTACTACTACTAGTGCTGTTACTGCTGCTGGTGCTGCCGGTGCTGCCGGTGTTGCCGTCGTAGCCACTGCTGCCACCGTTGCCTCCACCATCATTGCTGTTGTTGTTGCCATTATTGCCATTGTTGTTGCCGCTGCTGTCGCTTATGCCGCCGCTGCCTCTGTCACCGTCGCTAATGCCGTAGTTGATATCGCCGCTGGCACCGCTGCCTCTGCCGCCGAAGCTGCCGCTAATGCCGCTGCTACCGCTAATGCCGCCCTTGGCGCACTGCCGCTGATGCCGCCGTTGGCGCCACCTCCACTGGCACCACTGCCGCTGATGCCGCCGTTGGCGCCACCTCCACTGGCACCACTGCCGCTGATGCCACCGCTGGCATTGCTGCCACTACTACCACCGCTGCCACCGTGGTCACTGACACCACCACCGCCGCCGCCGCCACTTCTGCTGCCATCGCTACCGTCGCTACCACCACCACCACCACTGAAAATAGGCTTTTACATACCTATAATAGGCTAAAACTCTACCCAAAAAAAATCGGAGACACAAAAACATATTCACATATATATATAAACAATTATTATATACATGAACAAATACAAATTAAAGTTGATTGTCATACAGCTTCAACAAAAATCCAAAAGATGTTCAGAAATTATGTTTAGAGATAAAGAGAGTGCAAAAATAAAATGTTTTAAGAATAATAAAGATAAGATAAGCTAGCACTCCTTTTGATAAAGCTAAAATTGGTAAATATGGGACCCATGCATTGGAAGGATCGTGGTAATGTCTGAATACTTTTAATCTGAATTTTGTTTTGTGTCTCACATAATGTATCCTCCAAAGATTCATAATTAGGTTAATCAGTAAAGCAAAGAACAAAACTAGAATAAAAAAAATTGAAACCTGCAAAAAAAATGTCATAATTATTTGCTACACATAGACAAAAATAAATAACAGTTTAGAAATAATTCTCATACGAAATCATCCTCATAATTTATAGGGAATGCTAGCCTCTCCTACGAGGTTTCGTAGCCGGATCTCGGAATGTTATCTGTTGTGCCAATGCCGCTAACTGTGACTTCATATAGGACAATTATTATTGCATTACATTCTTAATTTCTTTCATCTCATCATTGATTTCTTTAATTTCGTGCATTTCTTCCATCAAATTAGTATATTGTTCATCCTTTTGTCCTTTTATTTCATATATTTCTTCCTTCAAATAAGATATTTTCTCATCCTTCTTTTTCATTTCGGTCTCCATAACTACAATACGTTCATTTGTTTCCAATGATGGTTGTTCGATCACCTCATCACCATTGTTGAGACAGATGAATTAGAAGCATGACTCCTACAACAAAATGCCACTCTCTTAGAGCCTATTTGGTACACTCGCTGCTTCTTTTGACCTTCTATGGTCTTTAAATAAATATGATCATAGTCAATTGGTTGAAGATCCATAGAACCCTTAACTTGTTGATGAGCGGCTGTCACACGTTCCTCCATTAGGTCCTGAGATAAAATAGAGAAAAAAACTATTCTTGATATACAAAAAATAAAATAAATATTTTGCATTCCAAACAATTTTCATAATGTACTATAGTTTTATAAAATCTAATTAATATAACAAATTCTTATAGCAATCATCTAAGACTTGTTGTCAACATACTGACCATCAACTTTATTCACATGCATCTTAAAAATCTCATAATAATTTGGATCTCGACTCAATTCTCCAACATAGAATATGTTTTTATTAAGTCATAAAAAAACAAATGATCAAAAAATTTAACAAAATTAATAAAACCATGCAGAGATTTGATTTATTGGACTATTAGGCCAACCACTAAATATATAATTGTTTAGAATTTTAAAATTGTACCAAATCTCGAGTATGCTCAATGCTCAACTTTGACCCTCCTATGTGTCAACAGATTTCTATACCTAGTTCTGCTACCTCACATCGTTGATTTTTTGCTAGCAATATCTAATTTTTTCTTCACATCTGGCTCCTCCCAATAATTAAGCTACTCAGGCCAGTCATCCTCAGATATAAAATCCGGCATTTCTTTCATATTCTTCAATTATGGACAAAATCAGAATACCATTGATCAGCTTTGATCTCCCATAATGACTTTATCTTTCCATCAAATTTAGGTGCCCATGTGCACTGATTCTATATATAGAAAAATCACAAAAGAATTTATATTAACAACAAGAAAATAATTATGTACTACTTGAATAATAACCAACATAATAGTTAAGTAATTAGATAATTATTTTTCAATGCTTTTGTTTTGTTATTTTTACCTGAAAGTCATTAAAATATGACTCATTTATCGATTCAAAAACTTTCTTCCAGGAGAATACTTTAGAATCAACCATTTTCTTGAAAGACTTTGTAATTATAGTCGAATACTTGAGAGATAGAATAAAATTGTACAAATAAATAATATCATTGAAAACAAGCAAATCATAACAATAACAAAAACCACTAATAATAACATCAAAAAAAAATTTTCAAGTTATTTTTACATATTTCTTTTACCTTTCATCCACAATCTCAATTTCTAACTTTGCACTGACTACGGAGGAATGCACAGTATTTGATGATGTCGTTGGTTTTGTAAAAGGGGGAACTATCGGTGTAAAATGTGGTATAGAAGATAGAGATGGATCAAAAGTGTGTGCAGGAAGCACAATGAGTGATGGGCTTACATATGATAAAGGTGATAGTAAAGGTGTCAATGATGGTAATGGTGATAGAATTGAAGATGGTGATTGTGATGTTGAAGTTTGGATATGGTGGCTATGAGATGGTACTGATTCTACAATATTATGTAACATACTAGATGAAGTTGGTTCATTTCTGTGTCCACGTTCACCTCCACCACAACCACGTCCTTTAGGCGCCATCTACTGTACAAAATAAAACATAGAACAAATAATAGAAATATGATGAACAAACATGTATTTTCGAATAAAACACACCGATAGATTTCAACAAAATATAAAAAATCTTTGATAGTTTAATATTATAATAAAATTATAACAATTTAATTACCGGCATCATTGTCATCCTCCAATAGATCTTCTGATATTTCATCCAATTCTGATAGAATTTGAACTCATCTTCAAATAAAAATTAATCATCTCCAATTTATATTATGCCACATTGCCACCATTTGAGTCACATAAATTATTTGAATCTTCATCTACATTCACCGGCTCAATATTATTTATGTAATCTTCCCAGAATGTCGGTGCAATATCTAAGTATGTACTTCTTTATTGTGATGTTGGTACTTCAAATTTTGATCAATCTTTGATTTTGCAAATCACCCACCAATCTCTCTTATCATGAGATAAACTTGGATATGTACAATAATATACTTGAACGGCTTGAACTGCCATAATAAATGACTCATATCAATTATATCTATGTTTATGGATAACATCCACTAGCTGATAATCTGAATGAATCTTTGTGCCCACATTTCGTGTAGTATCAAACCACTCGCACTTAAATAATACAATCCTATTATTTTTGAGTCTAGGATACTCCAACTCAATAACTTATTTGAGTTGACCATAATAATCAATCTCATCTGCACTATAACCTGAGCCTTTAATGCATACACCACCATTTATTATTGTTTTAGAAGAACCGTGCCTGATTGTGTGAAATTTATTTCCATTAACAAAATACCCAGGATAGGTTGTCACATATCTAAACGAGTCTTTACTTAGATTCTGAATGAAAATATTTGAATCTCCATTTGAAGGATCAATTACCTGTGACATAAATTAAAAAAATGATATTAACAAATTAAAGATACTAATAAATTAAATAATTCAAAAATTAAAAATTAATAATTCTCACAAAATTTTTTAAGCAATTCACAAATTCAATTTCTAGCATATAATCGACATCATTGCTGGGAATTACTGGTTGCCTATATTTTAATTGCTCAACCTAAATACTGCACAAATATAAAAAGAGAGAAAAATATATATCAATTTTTAATAATTCTTATTAATGATAAAATTAAACTATGATTAAACCTGCAACCATTTTGGGTATACATACTCAATATATGGTCCAACCTCCTCACAATTAAGTAAAACATAGCTCCGAGTTGCTTTGTTCTCTTCATCTATCATACATATTTTCATTTCTCTTCCAAATGTTTTTCTAGGGTGCTTGAAGACAGATAGTTTGTCCACAGAATCATTTTCTACCATCACATGACCTTCATCATTCTACTGCATATTTCTATTCTTTGTATTGACATGATCCTCAACATAAAATAACAAAATGATGATGCTTCTTCTACTAAATATGCATTACAAATTGAACCTTCAACTTTTGCCTTATTTCTAATATTCAATTTCAACTTATGAAGATACCTACAATCATAATATTAGGTTTTGATTATATCAAATTACAATATTACTTTATGTATGAAATAATATAACACAGCAAATTATATGTATTTACCTCTCAAAAGGATACATCCACCTATATTGTATTGGCCCTGCTATCCTTGCTTCATATGCCAAATGGACAGGCAAATGCTCCATTGAGTCAAAAAAACTCAGTGGGAATATCCGTCCAAGCTTACAAATAATAAGTGGAATGTCATTCTCCAGCCTCACCATGCCATCTATTTTGATTGTGGTTGTAGTTAGCTATTTGAAAAACAAACTATGTCCTGTAAGGACCTTCCTAACATGGGAAGTAATTCATGAAATGTAATTAGTATTAATCTTTGCATAAATACATGATAGTCATGACTTTTCATTCCAAATAACTTAAGATTCTTCATATCCATGCATCTACCCATATTTGACACATATACAACAGGGAATTTCAAATTTTAACCCATTCACATAATATCTATCTTGCCTTCTTATCAAGTGTGTAGTAAGCATTAGGGAATCTTTCTACTGCCTCATTCAGTTTCAATTCGAGATGATGATAGTAATCATTCAGTTCTTGTCTTGATTTTAAAGTGTCTTTTGTTTTTCTGTTTACATTAGGACAATGTTGAAAACATTGTCAAACACATTTTTTTCAATATGCATTACATCTAAGTTATGACGAATTAAATTGGACTTCTAATAGGGCAAGTCCCAAAATATACAACGTTTTCTCTAGCCAAATATTTTTCCTATTGGTCCATTACTTTCAGTAGCATCCTTTTTGGTTACCTTCTTCAAATCCAAACTCTGAATTTCTGTGATAATATCATCTACTGAATGAATTACTGGTGCAACTATCATCATAGTTTTATTTTTTCGTAATATAGTTCTATTTCTTCGAAATGGATGATTCGTAGGTAGAAACTTATGATTGTTATCAAACCATGATTGTTTACCACTAAATTTGAGGGTAAATACATCAAAATTTGTCATGCAATACGGACATGCAAATCATCCTGCAGTACTCCAGCCAGACAATATTGAATATATAAGAAAGTCACTTACCGTCCACATAAGGGCTGCCCACATAATGAAATTTTGTTTCTTTGAAATATCATATGTATTCACGCCAACATCCCACAAATGATTTAACTCTGCAATAAAAGGCTGTAAGAAAATATCCAGCATGTCTTTCATATTTTTTGGCCCTGGAACCAATATTGACAAAAACATATATTGCTCATTCATACACAATCATGGAGACAATTTATAAGGTGTCACTATCACTGGTCATGTTGATTACTATTGTCTAGATTGACTAAATGGTTGAAATCCATCAGTGTAGAGACCCAATCTCACATTTTGACTTTCTGCTGCAAAATCTTGATGTATATAATTAAAATGCTTCCAAGCAAGTGAATCTGATGGATGACGCATTACTCCTTCAATCTCATGCTCAAAATGCCACCTCATATCATTTGTTGTACCATTTGATGCATATAGTCTCTGTAATCGAGGAATTAATATAAAATAATACATCTTCTTAAAGACAACCTTCAATTTGTGTCGTGTATCTACAACACGAGGTGCATTCTTAAATCAATGATTATCACAAAACTTACCACTAATTAAATCACTATCACCACCCTAATATAACTTACGTTCATTTAAATAATAATTAATTTTTCCTACTGGTAGACCTATTCCTCGTAGTCACTTCTTAGTGTTGTAAAAGTTGTTAGTGATCAAATTATTATCCGGAACAATCTCCGTCATCAGTTCTGTCACCTGATCAAATAATTTCTCAGACATGATTTTCTAACTTAATGCTCATAAGTTGAGCAACAAGTGATAATTACGAATGTGTTTTACAACCAGGCCACAACTCTTTATCTGTAGCTTTAAGCATTTCATATAATTTCTAAGATTCAGGATTAGGTGGTTCATCCATGTAATTCATATTGAAGTCACCACCAGCAGCTTTCGTGATCATTCTATGGTATATGTTTGATGATTCTTCACCACAAGCAAATGATTCAGTACCCTCATTTTGGTCAATATTTAGAGCCATTGTACTTTGCCCATGATAAATCCAAACAAAATAATTTGGCACAAAGTCATATTTAGCCAAATGGTATCTTATAGTGTTTGCATCACGAAAAGGGATATTCTGACACTTGCGATGATTACATTGATACTTAATTTTTTCTCCATCCATCAATCTCGATTGGTTACATGCAGAATTAATGAAAGTATTATGCCTAGTCAAAAAATCTATATTCAAAAATCCATTAATAAACCTTTTGTACATCCACTGCCTATCCGAACTCATTTTGCCATGTTTTATTTACAAAAAATAATGCCCAATCATTATTTTGAATAAAACATTCTATTACTTCAAAATAAACAAAAATTAAATAAAATTACTTATAGATGAATATTTAAAAATTAAATATCGTGAATATCAAGATAATATGTTTGTAGAATCTACATGAATAGCTAAAGTAATTTTTAGCATGATAAAGATTAATAGATATCACAGTAATACTAGATAAAGGGAGCAAAATATGATAATGCACAAGAAAGGAAAGCAAAAAATAAAGACATTTAAAGTTTGTAGGAGGAGAGGGAGAGAGAGAGAGAGAGAGAGAAGGTGGAAAGAGAGAGGGGAGAGGGAGAGAGGAGGGAGAGAGAGGGGGAGAGAAATGGTGAACGGGAGAGAGAGGGAGAGGGGGGGGAGAGAGAGAGAGGAGAGGGGGAGAGAGAGAGAGAGAGAGAGAAGAGGGAAAGAGGGAGAGAGGGGGAGAGAGAGAACAAGCAAGAAAGAAGAGCGAGAATGAAAATAACAAGAGAGAGAGTGTGTGTGACACATAAAGAAAAAGTGGAAGAGCGTGACAGAAAGAATTAGAGAGGGAGAAAGAGACACATAGAGAGTGCACTGTTAGAATGAAGAATTATATATAAGAAAATAAATTTGTTTCTCTACAAACCAATCAAATATTATATTTTTTGTTATACATAAGCTCATATTTTAGCCCGAGGCTCAATGGTTGGAATTAGGTAAGAGTACGACCTTTATTTGTATTATACCATATATGAGCCTGATCAACGAACAATCTCATGCTATGTGCTTACATATTGTTGATATTATATCTTTAGCCATTTTATTTCAAGTTAGTGCAACAAATTAGTATTATCCCATATATAATTATATGTTAGGATACATATAGTAAAGTAGTTATAAATAGCTATATATAGTTAAACATATAATTATATATAGATATATGCATACAAGTAGTTATAAGTAAATATAAATAAATGCATACAAAGTTATAAACAATTATATAGATTTATATATATGTATACATATATGTATACATAATTAAAAATAACGTTATATTTATTTATATAAAGTTTTTTTATAGTTATACAAATATTTATATATAGTTATACACATATAGTTAAACATTATGTTGTATGTTTTTATACATATAATTATAAATACAGGTACATGTGGTTATACATATAGATATACATATAGTTAAACTTATATTTATACATGTATGTATATATATTTTTTCATATAATTTCATATATTTATACATATAGTTATGCATAGGTATGGATATACTAAAATACATTTTTTATACTGATATATAAAAATGTATATTAAATATATGTTGTTAATTATATATTTAAATATAGTTATGTATAAAGTTTTTATAGTTATACATATAGTAAGATAGAATTATTTATAGTTATATGTTATTATACCCATAATATATATAGTTATAAAAATTTATATATCGTTAAACTTTTAGTTATATATATATTTTCATACGAGTAGTTATATTTAGTTATACATAAATATATACAATGTTATAAACAAATATATAGATTTACATAATGTATAAATAGTTAAAAAATATAGTTATATTTAATTATATAAAGTTTTATTTAGTTTTATAAATATTTATATATAGTTATATACATAATTAAACATAATATTTTATGTTTTAATACATGTAATTATAAATATAGTTACATGTGGTTATACATATAGTTTACACATATAGTTAAACTTATATTTATAATCTAGGTATATATATTTATTCATATAATTTTATATATTTATACATATAGTTATGTTTAGGTATAGATATAGTAAAATACATTTTTATATACTAATATATACAAATGTATATTAAATATAAGATGCAGATTATATATTTAAATATAGTTATGTATAAAGCTTTTATAGTTATATATATAATGAGATACAATTATTTATAGTTATATGTTATTATACATATAGTATATATAGCTATTAATATTTTTATATATTTAAACATATAGTTATATATAAATATATTCATACAAATAGTTATACATAAATATATTCATACAAATAGTTATACATAAATATATAAAGTTATAAATAAATATATAGATTTATAAATATGTATACATAGTTATAAATATAGTTATATTTAATGTTGTAGATAGTTATACAAATATTTATATATAGTTATACAAATATTTATACATATCTATACACATATAGTTAAATATAATGTTGTATGTTATTATACATGTAATTATAAATATAGTTACATGTGGTTATACATATAGTTACACATATAGTCATACTTATATTTATACATGTATGTATATATATAATTTTATATAATTTTATATATGTATACTTATAGTTATCTATAGGTATATATATGGTAAAATACAATTTTATATACTAATATTAGAATGTATGTTAAATATATGTTATTAATTATATTTTTAAATATAGTTATGTATAATATTTTATAGGTATACATATAGTCAAAGACAATTATTTATAATTATATGTTTTTATACCTTTATGATCCAATGGCAAAAAGACACAAAACAGAAAACAAACAAGTTCAGCTTACAACAAATCAGAACAAAGTAAATGTTGTCTGTGTATTTCAGGCGTACAATATATAAATATAATTTGAATCCCCCTAGAAATAGATGATGTCATTCACATAACAGAACAAAACTCAAGCAAAATAGGCAAAAATTAGATCCACATCTAGATACGTCAATAAAGTTTGCCTAGTCCTGCTAAAATTATTTATGATTTGCTGGAAATGTAATTGGAAAGCCAATCAAGACCCTCGCAGAGGCCCTTGCCAGAGGTAGCACAAATGCTTTGAATGTGCCAATGGTGTTGGAGGAGAGTGAAGTCCTAGCTTGTCAGTAAGTTCAGCTGCATTCATTGCATTAGGAAGATCTTGCTTATTGGCAAACACCAGAAAAGCTATATCTCGAAGATTTTTCTCATTTAGCATCCTATGCAACTCATATCTAGCTTCAAATGCTCGATCTCTGTCATTGTTGTCCACCACAAATATGAGACCTTTGGTATTTTGGAAGTAATCCCTCCAGAAAGGGCGAATCTTGCCTTGACCCGCAACATCCCACACAGTAAAATTGATATTTTTGTATTTAATAGTCTTTATATTGAAGACAATAGTAGGAATTGTGATGACAATTTCACCAAGCTTCAACTTATACAGAATGGTTGTCTTTCTGCTAGCATCAAGACCTAGCATCAAAATCCTCATCTCCTTTTTGGCAAACAGCCTGCTGAATAGCTTTGTGAACGTAAACCCCATTTCTTCTACTAAATCTCAATCTCTTTGTCATATGGCAGTAAATAGATCCGATGAGAGAAAAAAAAGAATAAATAGACCTCAAGAGATGGTCACCAGAGAGGGAGGTCAACCTCTATATGTTCTTATACCTATAGTATATATAATTAAAAATGGAGTTATATATAGCTAAACATATAATTATATATAAATATATTGATACATGTAGTAATAAGTAGTTATACATAAATATATACAAAGTTATAAATAAATATATAGATTTAATTATATGAATACATATATGTATACATAGATACAAATATAGTTATATTTAATTATATAGAGTATTACATAGATATACAAATATTTATATATAATTATACACATATAGTTATAAATATGTATGTAGTTAATGATATAAATATATATAATATTTTTATAGTTATACATATAGTAAAATACAATTATATATAATTATATATTATTATACATATGATATATTTTGTTAAAACTATATTTATATAGAATTACTCATATAGTTATAAAATATTATATAGTTTAAAAAATAGTTATATATAGTTATTAATATAGTTAAAAAAATAGTTTACAAAGTAACAAATATAGTTAAATATAATTATGAAAAGTTTTATATAGTTATACAAATATTTATAAATAGTTATCATATACTATGATAACAACACACTCTAAAATGCCCAATTGAAGTACACCACTATAGAGAAAGAACTTGTATCAATAATCTTTTCTTTTGGCAAATTAATATCATATTTAGTGGGGACCAAAGTCATGGTATATACTAAATATTCTATAATCAAATATCTCATAGAAAAGAAAGATGTCAGCCTTAGATTGATTTGATGGATTTTACTATTATAATAGTTTGAACTAGATATATTAGATAAGAAATGTACATATAATCAAAATTGAAAATAGCTTATCAAGACTAGAAAAAGAAGATAGAAGAGTTGTTGAAGAAGATATTATATATATTTTTTTAACAAATTATAGCATTGAATGAATATGTAACACCATGGTATTTAGTATTGAATGAACCTTTATCATTGCAATTATTACTCTGATCAAATTTTAAGGCAAAGTGTTATAGATGGGAGATTAGTTGTATCTTGTAATAATGTCACTTTTTGCTTCCGCTCTCATGAATTTGTTGAACATGTTAATATTTATGTGCTCAAGTATCTTTTTTCTCAAAATTATTGTTGATATTTACATATATATGCATAAATATATATGTGCATATACACTTCCCTACACACACACACATTTATACATCCATATACAGTACTATACATTATATATCAGCATACACATTTTTGTACTTTTGTATATATTCACAAATGTATCTACATTTTCAAAGTAGTGTGAATATACTTGTATGCATGCATATACTACTGTACACCCACACAAACACACACATATACCTATATATGTAATGTATTTTTAAAGGTACACATGAAACTATTGTGTGTGTGTGTGTGTGTAAATGTATTTAATATTTTTTGATTTTGTAAATTTAATTAAAATAAAATACTAAATATTGTACACAATTTATAAAATATTATACATTTTTTATATTTAAAACAAATATTTGTGTGTGTGTGTGTGTATGCGTGTGTATGTATGTGTGAAGCATATTAATGCGTAAAATAAAATTATGATTTAAATATATGAGCTTCTATTATATTCAAATAGTTGTTTTTTTAATATTTATATTAAAATAATTATCATTATACTCATATAAATAAATGAAATTGACATATATGTAAATTATTTTGGTTTTACAATTATGTTAAAAATGAAAATAAAGTTCATAAATAGATAATATTTATTTTGTTTGTCTATATACTTTTTATTAAAATAATAATGTCTAAGATAAATTTCAACCTATTATTTATTGTTATTAATAAATTATTAGAAACATCAAAATTTTAAAAAATATAATGTAGTTCATATAAATACATGTCATTAATGTTTCATAAAAAATTAATTATTTTTTTAATTATGTTCAAACAAAACAGATTACCATATAAATACAAGAGTAAATATTTTTAGAAGTAATTATTATATTATTTTATTCAAAATATATAAATGACCATATAAATATATGAATTTGTTTTTTTAAATAATTTTAAAAAATTTTTTTAAAAAAAATTAATACATTACAATGATTTTTTTTTGTAATTAATAGATACATTTAAAACATTGTTTATTTATAATAAATATAACATCTTGAATATTATGAGGTGCAAATTTTATTTTGTAAATAAAGTTTATTTTTAAAGTTTTATCTTTGTAAATTTAAACTACATCACATATATATTTTAAAATTTTTTTATAATATTTATAACACAAACATAGTGTTATTTGTTTTGAAAATTACAAAATAAATTTTAACAAATGAACATTTTTTTAGAAATCAATTTTAGTTAAATGATATTAAGTGAAACAAAAATACAAACCCTCAACATATTAACTCATAATGATTTATACAAACATATAAAAATATAATAAAAAAAATATTTAAGATTGAAAGAATAAAATTTAAGTTCATAAAATATATGAGAAAATGGTAAAGATTTATACAATATCCAAAAAAAATGTATGAATGAGATGAATGATATGAATGGATATTAAGTTTCTGAAGCATGAAGTTATACATTTTGTTGATATAGTTATATATGTATTTTTTATGTAATTATATATATTTAGACATATGACTATGTATAGGTATTGATGTAGATAATTACATTTATATATAGTAATATGTTGATATACATATTGTTAAATATATTTATATATAGTTATATATCTATATATGTGTGTGTGTGTGTGTGTGTGTGTGTGTGTGAATATTATATATGTTATTATATTAATATATAGTTATGTTTATGTATACTATTTTTATAGTTATAGATATAGTAAAATATACTTATATAAGAAATTCGAATTATATCACACATGCATATTGATGTATAGTTATATTTAGATAGACTTATATAAAATTTACTTATGTTTATGTATACTATTTATGTATATAGTTATGTATTTTGATGTAGATATCAAGTTGGCATACCTAATACTGTTTATGTATACTATTTATGCATACTATTTATATATAGTTATGTATATTAATGTAGATAAATAGATTTATATATAGTAATATGTTGATATACATATTGTTAAATACATTTATATATAATTATATATGTGTGTGTGTGTGTGTGTGTGTGTATGTGTGTATATATATATATATTTATATATTTATTTATATATATTAAATATACGTTATTATATTTATATATAGTAATGCTTATGTATACTATTTTTATAGTTATGGATATAGTAAAATACACCTATATAATAAATTCGAATTATATCACACATGCATATTGATGTATAGATATGTTTAAATACACTTATATAAAATACAGTTATGTTTATGTATACTATTTATGTATACTATTTATATATAGTTTTGTATATTGATGTAGATATCAAGTCGGCATACCTTATACTATTTATGTATACTATTTATGTATACTGTTTATATATAGTTATGTATACAAATGTAGATAAATACATTTATATATAGTAATATGTTGATATACATATTGTTAAATACATTTATATATAGTTATTATATATATATATATATATATATGTATGTATGTATGTATATTAAATATATGTTGTAATATTTAAAAATAGTTATGTTTAAATACACTTTTAAAAATACTATTTTTATAGGTATAGATATAGTAAAATACACTTATATAAAAAATTCAAATTATATCACACATGCATATTCATGTATAGTATGTTTAAATACACTTATATAAATTACACTTATATTTATGTATACTATTTATGTATATTGTTTATATTTATGTATTTTTTATTGATATAGATATGAAGTTAAATACCTTATACTGTTAAATACACTATATAAAAATTCGAATTATATCACACATGCATAATTATGTATAGTTATGTTTAAATACAATTATATAAAATACACTTATGTTTATGTATATTATTTATGTATAGTTATGTATATTGATGTAGATATCAAGTCGGCATACCTTATACTGTTTATGTATGCTGTTTATGTATACTATTTATGTATAGTTATGTATATTGTTGTAGATATCAAGTCGGCATACCTTAAATTGTTTATGTATACTATTTATATAAAGTTATCTATATTAATATATATATAAATACATTTATATATAGTAATATGTTGATATACATATTGTTAAATACATTTATATATAGTTATATATATATATATATATATATATGTATGTATGTATGTATGTATATTAAATATACATTATATTTTTATATAGTTATGTTTATGTATACAATTTTTATAGTTATAAATATAGTAAAATACACTTATATAAAAATTCAAATTATATCATACATGCATATTGATGTATAGTTATGTTTAAATACACTTATATAAAATACACTTATGTTTATGTATACTATTTATATATAGTTATGCATATTGATGTAGATATCAAGTCGGCATACCTTATACTATTTTTGTATACTGTTTATATATAGTTATGTATATTAATGTAGATAAATACATTTATATATAGTATTATGTTGATATACATATTGTTAAATACACACACACACACACACACACACACACACACACACACACACACACACACACATATATATATATATATATATATATATGTATGTATAGTAAATATACGTTATATTTATACATAGGTATGTTTATGTATACTATTTTTATAGTAAATGATTTAGTAAAATATACTTAATTAAGAAATTTGAATTATATCACGCATGCATATTGATGTATAGTAATGTTTAAATACACTTATATAAAATACACTTATATAAAATACAATTTTATTTATGTATACTATTTATATATAGTTATGTATATTGATGTAGATATCAAGTCGGCATACCTTATACTGTTTATGTATACTATTTATATATAGTTATGTATATTAATATAGATAAATACATTTATATATAGTATTATGTTTATATACATATTGTTAAATACATTTATATATAGTTATATATCTATAACTATATATATATATGTATATTAAATATACATTGTTAAATTTATATATAATTATGTTTATGTATACTATTTTTTAGTTATATATATATGTATAGTAAAATACACTTATATAAGAAATTGGAATTATATCACACATGCATATTGATGTATAGTTATGTTTAAATACACTTATTTAAAATACACGTATGTTTATGCATACTATTTTTGTATACTCTTTACATATAGTTATGTCGGCATACCTAAGTATGTATTCTGTTTATATTGATGTTTTAATGTATACTAGTTATGTAGATATCAAGTCGACATACCTAAGTATGTATACTAATTATTTAGATATCAAGTCGGCATACCTAAGTATGTATACTAGTTATGTATAAAATACACATGCATATTGATGTATACTATTTTTGTAGATATCAAGTTGATATACTTAACTATGTATACTATTTATATTGCTGTATAATTGTATACTAGTTATGTAGATATCAAGTCGGTATATCTAAGTATGTATACTAGTTATGTAGATATCAAGTCGGCATACTTAAGTATGTATACTAGTTATGTGTAAAATACACATGCATATTGATGTATACTATTTTTTCAGATATCAAGTCGGCATACCTAAGTATGTATATTGTTTATATTGATGTATAAATGTATACTGGTTATGTAGATATAAAGTCGGCATACCTAAGTATGTATACTATTTATGTAGATATCAAGTTAGCATACCTAAGTATGTATACTAGTTATGTAGATATCAAGTTGGCATACCTAAGTATGTATACTAGTCATGTATAAAATACACATGCATATTGATGTATAATATTTTTGTAGATATCAAGTTAGCATACCTAAGTATGTATACTATTTGTATTGATGTATAAATGTATACTAGTTATGTAGATATCAAGTCGGCATACCTAAGTATGTATACTAGTTATGTATATATCAAGTTGGCATACCTAAGTATGTATGCTAGTTATGTATAAAATACATATGCATATTGATGTATACTATTTTTGTAGATATCAAGTCAGCATACCTAAGTATGTATACTAGTTATGTAGATATCAAGTCGGCATACCTAAGTATGTATACTAGTTATGTAGATATCAAGTCGTCATACCTAAGTACGTATACTAGTTATGTATAAAATACACATGCATATTGATGTATACTATTTTTATCGATATCAAGTTGGCATACCTAAGTATATATACTATTTATATATTGTTTTTGTATATGGTCACCATCAAAATCTACACAATGGCAACACATTATATCACAAATGCATGAAGTATGTATGAGAATAAGTTTATATACGCAATCCAAGCATATCATGGTGATTAAAGAAGAAATTCAGAAACAAAAAAAAAAAATAGAATCAAAATGTTTTATCTTCGATTAAGTAATCCATGATAATCGATGAAGAATAAATGTATAAACGTACCTCAAATCAATAACAAAATAAAACTTAACCCTTGATTATATTTTGTTGTGTCGACATCGAGAGATAGATGGCGGAATGCAGAGGACTTCACTTCACTTGTTAGAGATGCATCAACGTCGAGAGACGGGATGTATATATTAGGAAAATATTTATATTTTTAATTATTAAAACATTAAATAAACAATATATATATATATAATACAAAAAAGACTCATTAATTTTATTTACTATCAAAATTTTTTTAACAGAATTATTGTGCGTGTAGCAAGGTACACATGAAAAACAAATACCTTACAATTTTTTATTATAATATTAATTAAACAATAAATATATAAACAATTAAAAAAATATGTGTTTAGCATTATAAAAAAAATACCAAATAGGTACAAAATTTACAAACTTTATATAATAAGACAGAAATGAAAATATGATTTGTCTTCTAGTCACTCGCCTAAGAGTTATAAAAGACTCTTAATGTTAAAAAATATATAAAAATTTATATTTTATGATTATAAATTTTTTAGAATTCATATTAATTTTTACGAAGATAATATGAAATAATTTTTAAGGCATAAACAATCATATTATTTGATATCCTTTATAATTTTTAAAATTCAAAAAATTACTTAAAGTGAGAAGATAATTAAAAAAAGATATATTTATTATTTTAATAAAAACTTAATATTAAAAGCTAATTGTAAAAATATTACTCAATTATTTAATTTGTATAAATTTTAGTAGTACCAAACATCTATGTATTTATTTATAAATAATAATTTTTTTTCTTTTAACAATATTGAAAATTTTATATTTTTATTATATTTCATGATTTTCAAAATTTATATTATTTATTTTTTTAAAAGGTTTCTATAATCATAAAATTTATTATATACTTATAATAATATTAATATTTACTAGTTTATTTGTAAATTTAAAAATATTTGAAAATATTTTTTATTTTATCATACAATGAATTAATTTACATTTATATTAGTAGAAATTTTAATATATGTTAATTTAATTTTTAAAATATCGAAAAAATTATTATACTTATTGAATTTATTATATATGTTACTTTAATACAAATTATTTAGTTTCTTAATTAAAAATTTTAGAAAATTTTTATGTATAAATTTTTAAAAAATTAAAACATCATAAAAATAGTTATTTTAGTCCTTATTAATATAATTATTTATGTATTTTTATATTTTTTAAATTATTTATTTATAATATCATTTTTGTTATGATTTTACGAGGAGAATGTATCTTTCAAGGATTGCTCATCTATAGATTATTAACATACATTTAATAAACAAAATTAAATAAAATATTAAAACTAATAATAAATTTAAAAAAATTAAATAATTAAATATTGGGTAGGGATATTCTGTCACTATGTTCGAGATTTAATTAGCTAGGAAGTTGAGTCACTAAATCTGTTGCTATATTCTCGATTTAATTAACTAGGAAAGTTCTGTCACTAAATCAGTCGATATATTCCGGATTTAATTAGCTAGGGAAGATCCATCACAAAAATCCTTCGCTATATTCAAGAAGTAATTGGCTAGGGAAGTTCGGTCGCTATAATTGGTTGCTATTTTCAGTATGTAATTAGTTAGGAAAATTCCATCGCTAATCTATTGCAAATTTTTATTTCAACGAAAAATCATAAATCCCTTGCTATTCCCTAGCGAATCCCTCGTAATTTAGCTAGAGATTGATCCCTGACTAAAATTTCCTAGCTAAATGAAGATTTTCTTGTAGTGATATAATTTAACAAAAAGTAATATAAATTATAAAATAATGATTAGTAACTTATTGATTAATAACATAACATAACATAAAGGTTATGTAACATAAACTAACAAAATAAAACATAATTTAGCATAACATATTATATTGTAATGTAACAAAATGGAATTTAATGTAACATAACCTAAGATAACAAAAAATTATGTAACCTAATAAAATGTAATGTAAAAGAATAAATATAAAACATACTATAATATAATATAAAGTTACATAATGGTTATGTAACATAATACAATGCAATACAATACAATATAATATATAACATAATATAATACAACATATAATATATTAAATCATATGTAACATAATAGTTACATAATATTTCATAACCTAGTGTTGCTTATCCTAATATAATGAAACAATAAAAAACTTCATATTTCGTAACATATTGTAATGTAATGTGACATAACTTCATATAAAATGACATAATATAATGTAACATAAAGTAACCTAATCTAACATTGCAACTTCACCGAATGATCATGTAACATTATGAAACAAACATAATATTTACATAATGTAATATATTATAACATAAAGGTTATATAATATAATATATTGGTTACATACTACAATGTATATGTATAATTACTTAATGAAACATAATATAACATAATGTAATTATTATATAACATAACATAACATAATTGTTATGTAGCATAATGTAGCATAGCATAACAAAACATAATATAACATAATAATTATGTAACATAATGTAACATAACATAACACAACCTAATATAATATAATATAATATAATATAAAGTAACATAACATAACATATAACATAGTAATTATATAACATAATCTAATGTATAAAACATTTATACATAGCTATAACATGATGGTCATTTCATTTATCACACAACGAAAATATGTAATAAAATAGCTTTTTTTAACAAAAAAATTATACATGCTTTAAGTCGTCTTAGCAGAATAAAAAAATATATATATAATAGAAACCAAGCCACAACTAGCTTTCTTCACACTTGTGATTATGTGTGTGGGTATGTCAGCTGCACATTGTCTTGTACCTGAAAAGAGGTCCCATAATGGAGTGAGCAAAACTTAGTAGAGATAAACTCTAAAAAGGCTACTCCCTATATAAGTGCACATAAAAAAATAAGAACATACACACATATCAACACATATTCAAGTATAACATTTAAATGAATAAATATAAATGGTATATTTTTATGCCCATATCTTGACTCTCACAGACTCCCTGACACATGCCTAAACCAAGTGTGATATTATATATATATATATATATATATATATCAAAAAATATGGACATTCTCTGAGTATTGGACATTCTCCAAAAAATAGACATTATTCGAATATTGGATATTCTTTAAAAAATTCTACATAACTCAGCTTGGACGTTGTCTCATTACGAGCACACATAATTAATACCAAATATATTATTAAATATCAACATGTACACGCCTATTTATTTGTGATGTTCCAATGCACATGAAATACAAGTATGCCATTTCATTATTAAAATGTCACATGCATAATTATAGCTATATGAACATAAATCACACTGTAACACATTATTCATCCAAATAAAAATGAAAAAACCAATCACTAAAAGCTAACATTTTTAGCCATTAACATTTTACAATTTGGTTCCAAAATAGTCCTATACTGAATTATATTCATGACTATTTACGACCCTTAAATAGAAAGAAATTCAAATAGGAAAAAAATACTATCTCTTGGAATATAAAGCACCAAAGCTTCTTGATTTTGGTACTTATACGAAGCTCTTATTGTTTGGAACAACTTTAGTTCTTGGACTAATCTACCCTGATCCAAAAATATCTAACTAAAATGGAAAAAAATACACCCAAAACATTTGATGTTTTTTTTTTCACTGAAGAACACACACATCAAATTCCCATTTTTCCACTTTTCTTCTTCTTTTCCTATTTTTTCTTTATTTTATTATGATTTTAAGTAATAATAATAAAATAATATTAACTAAAATGGGATACCTAACTACTCATACATGCAACCACGTTTTCCCATAATTTCCTATTTTATTCATTATTTTATTATTATTTTAATTAATAATAATAATATAATATTAATCAAAAAATGATTAAATTTTGATTATCTTAGAATTCAATGAAATTTGTCACAATAATTATATTTTGCTGGCCAAATTCAACGGTGAAATCTTGTCATCCAGAATCTAGAAAATTTTAGATTTTTCTTATAACAAAATTACCATTTTACCTACTTTTCCAAAAAAATCATATTTTTTTTTCGTGTTTTACATATTGCATAACAAAATCTAATGTAAAATATTAGGAACATAATACAACAAAATATAATGCTTACATAACATAATATAATGTAACATAACATAATGTAATTAAACATAATATAATATAACATAATATAATGTGATAATTACGTAAAGTAACATAAAATAACATAACATAAGATAATATAACATAATGGTTACATAACATAATGTAATATAGTGTAACAAAACTAATGTAACATATTATAATAATTACATAACACATCATAATGTAACACTAATATAAGATAATGTCATATAACACAGCATAATATGATATCACTTAATGGGTATGTAACATCATATAAATATAATGGTCATGTAATGAAATATAATATAACAAACACATAATAATAGTTTTGTAAGATAATGATTATGTAATGTAACATAATCTAATGTTACTTTAATTTAACAAAATGCAATGTAACATAAAACAATATTACATAACATAGCATAATAAAATGTAAACTAACACAAAATAATATAACATTATAAAATGTAACATACCATAACCAAATGCAGTGATTACATAGCATAACATAACATAACTTAATGATTACATAAAGTAATATAACAAAACATAAGGCAGCATAATTTAATAGGTATATAACATAACATGTTTTTATTTTTATACAAAACCATAATACACCTTGTATAACAAATCATATTCAAGTAATGATTTTGTACCATAACAAAGTATAACATAATGATTACATAATATAATATACCATAACATAACATAAAGTAACATATTTAATGTTTACATATTAAGACATTTATTTATTTTTATACGATGCTAGTACAACTCATAGAACATATATATACTATTTAGGTAAGGTGATGGTTACATAATGAAGCAACACATAATTTATAATAATATAATGTAACATAACATAAAATAATAGTGACATAATATAACCTAATGTGAGACACCCCAAAATATTGGGGATTTATTGATCATCCATCAACTCATAGAATATGTGTATAATGATACAAATTAAATTTATATCTATTTGTTGAGAATAAATATTGAACAGACCCATCTTGAGATTATTACATGGATCAAAATCATAAGTTAATCTCTAATAGTTATGTTATTAATTTTTTTGACCTGAGATTGCTATAGCTCTCAACATAAAAAATATTATATTTTGATATAATCACACATTGTCTTTAATTAGATGACTATAAGGTTATACTTGAACATGATAAGAATTATGTAGTGAGATATGAGAGATTAAGATAGAATCTATCCCTTTTATTATAAGAGAGATATTCTAGGTCCCCTCGATAATTGAGACTGAGAAATCCATGGTAGTGCATTAATGAATTGATATAGATCAATATCATTTGTTTAGTCAATCTAATTGAGTTTTTAGTAATTAAAGATAAAATGATATAAGATTGACTTTGTTCATGCATTATATTCTATCAAAATATCATGAGACAAAAGGATTATGTCATTAGCTATATTAAGGTTGTCTCAAATCATGAGCTGTTCATTTAACATTGGTAGTCATAATGTCTGGCTAGATGACACTTATGACTTGTAGGATCAAAATGTGATTTAGGCATGCTGCCAATGTTAATTGAACTTATAGGGTCGCACATTAAGAACAAATAAATAATAGTTATGATTTTTTACTCTCCGTAGTAATTTTAAAAGATGAGATTATTTTAAATCACAAATAACAATTAGTTATTATTTAAAATCAAATTTAATTTTGAGAAAGTTTAAATTCATGATTTAAATAAATAATTAATTTATTACATTAAACATGAGTTTTCATTTAAAAAAAGATTTTAAAATTTTGAATTTATGTTGTTATTATTTAAAAGATTTTTAAATATATAATTAAATTCATTTATGACTCAAACCCTAGCAGACTTGTATATATTTATATATATGTAAGACATATTTAATACAAGTAGTCATCTTTTATAAAATAGTGAGTAACTCTTTCGTTTTGAGAAGACGAATCTAAACTAGCATTCAACAAGATTATTCATTATTTGTTCGTGTATGGATACTTGTAGAGGGTGATCATTTTTTCAGAAAGGCAGTACCTTTAAAGATTCGAATAAACCAAGACGCACACTTTTAAGGTTAGATGAATCGATCTACAAAAGGTAAGTTTCGTTTACACTTTGAATGCTTCTGTATTTATGTTCCAATTAGATTGGATATTATGCTCGAAACCCCAACAATGGTATCGAAGGGACTTGTGTTTTCATAAAAAACTGATATTATCATATTTGATTATATGTATGTGATGTATATGATTCCGGCATAATTTGTATTTTTAAATATATGTGATAGTATGGATTGTGTGAATGACATAGTTAATAGGTTTTATTAAGGTATTAATTGATTAAATCCAAAAACTAAAAGGATTCATTAGTATAATTGAGAATCTGAATGGGGTATTGCCATTAAAGTGCTTAATAGCATGATATATGATTATAGTTTTGTTTTAATCAGATTAATACATAGAGTAAATTCATATATCAATTTTGATTTATCAGTGATTGCTTATGGTGGTTTCAAAATTAGCCCCATGTGTAATGAGATAACATAATATGTTGTTTTAATATGATATTGATGAATTTTGACTTATTTTAAATTTATTGATAAGATCAATAAAAATTTATTTATAATATTAATAATAATTTATTAATAAGATCAATGAAAATTTATTAATGAGATTAATAATAATTTATTGATATGATCAATAAAAATTTATTGATGAGATCAATGAAAATTTATTGATGAATCAATGGAAATTAAAATTTTTTTTCTAGGGTGCTACCCTCGAACCCACGAGAATGGCCCCCCCTGACTCCACCCACTAACCGACTATTGAAACCACCATAATAGCTTTGGGTAACACCTTATAAATTTAATTATTTTTAAATACACGACTATTATAATTTATTTCTTTTAATCCAAATTGTTTATGCTATATGATAATATTATATATTTTGCATGTAATATTGTTTCACATGGTGTACAGTATGACCTTTTTAACCAATGTGTTTAGTAGATTATTTTTTTTTTCAAGGGTTGTAATTATTAAATACAACTTCCATGCCATTTTTGTTTTATTGTAATTATTTAATTGTTGTAATAAAACAAGAGAGACAATGCAAGCCATTAGAAGTCATGCAATCCAACCATGATGATAGAGTAGTTAGGTGTCTATGCACTAGTTAGTGGCCAAATCAACTTCATGGAGCTGCTTATTACTACCTAGGAATGACTATTGATCTTCATATTGGCATATGAAGATTAATCTAGATTAAGGCCATACTGTGACACATTTATTATATGCATGTATGAGATGTTATGTATGATGTTACATGAGTATGTGATACTATATATTTAATGAGATCTATTAATTGAAAATTAAAATCAATCATGATCCCTCACATAACATTTAAAGTTAACATGTCATCCATATTTAAATACTTGTCAAACCTTTTATCACCTTATTGTGTGGTTTACCAAAGTAGGAGTACAATAGGTGACATTAGTGAGACAAGATGAGTAAAGGTGCAACCCATGTGTTTAAAACTGGTTTAACTTTATTAGGTTGTCGAAATGGTTTTCGGCTTAATGGCATTAGATAGGATTTAAACATGCCAGAACATATGATGTCAAAATCTCATAAATATCTAAGAATTGCATGAGATATAATAAGTAATAGTTACCTCCCTAAATTACTTAATTTTAAGTGTCATGCCAAAGCTGGCTTAAAATTGAGTAAAATATGGATCTTAGCTCACTAGATTAATATGATTAGTATTGAGGGTTATTAATTTAGTTAGAATTTTTCATAATAAAAATACTTATCGAACTTTGCATTCATTGTAGATGACCAACAATAACAACAATAATTCTACTAAGTCACTTCGATCAGTCCTTAAAAAGGATAAACTTACTGGGACAAACTTTCTTGATTGGTTTTGAAATTTGAAAATTTTTCTCAAACAAGAAAGGAAGCTTTATGTCCTGGATGAACCTCTCCATAAAGAACCAGCTAATATGCTCCTAGAGATGATAAACATGTTTATTAGAAACATTATAATGACTCTATTGATGTTACATGCTTGATGCTAGCTACCATAAGTTCTGAAACTTTAAAAGTATATGAAAAATATGGAAGCTTATAATATGATTTTCAATTTCAAGAAAATATTCTAGCAACAAGCAAGGCAAGAAAGGTATGAGACTACCAAGGCACTGTATTCTTGCAAGATGGCAGAGGGTGCTTCAGTTAGTGCTCATGTTCTAAAAATAAAAGGCTATATTGAGCACCTTGATATGCTTGGATTTCCATTAAGCGAAGAGTTGGAAATTAATTTGATTATGAATTTACTTCCTAATAGTTATGGCCAATATGTCATAAATTATAACATGAATAATATGGAAAAATCTATCTTTGAGCTGCATACGATGCTTAAAAATGCTGAGCATAATGTTAAATCCATGCATTGTCATGTTCTAATGGTTCAAAATAGAAAGGGCTTCAAGATCAAGAAAAAGGGCAAGGGCAAGGGCAAAGGAAAGTCTAATGCTCAACCCAAATCCAAACCTGAACCCAAGGCTAAAGTCCCAAAGAAGAGTGTTTGTTTCTTTTGTAATAAACCTGTCAATTGGAAGTGAAACTATAAGTTGTATTTAGAGGGTCTGACGAAGAAGAAGACTGGTGATACTAGTTCTTCACATATTTATGTTATACAAATTAATTTTTCTTTTTCTAGTTACTATGTATTAGATAGTGGATGTGGATCACACAATTGTACAAATGTGCAGGGACTCAAAAGGAATAGACAATTGAATAAAAGCAAAGTTGATATACGAGTAGGCAATAGAGAAAAAATTGCTTCTTTGGCTGTAGGAAGCTATGAATTTACATTGCCCAGAGGACTTTTGTTAGTTTTGGATAATTGTTATTATATTTTAATAATGTGTAGGAATATAATTTTAGCATCTTTTTTGGATAATGATTATTTTTATTTTATTATTAAAAATAATAATTGCTCCATTTTTCATAAAGACATGTTATATGAAAACACCTATTTTTAGGTTGGTCTTTATGTGATGAACCTTCAAAAATCCAATGATTTTCATATCTATAACATAACTCTTAAAAAGTTTAAATCAATGGATTTAAATTCAACCTATCTTTGACATTATCGCCTTGGTCATTAAAATGAGAAACATATCTTAAAACTCCATCAAGTTGGACTTTTGAATTTATTTGATTTTGAATCATATAATAGATGTGAACCTTGTCCATTAGGTAAGATGACAAAGGATCCCTTTACCGGACATAGTGAAAGGGCCAATGAATTATTGGATCTCATACATACAGATTATGTGGACCATTAAGTTCAGATACTAGAGGAGGTTATAAGTACTTCATTATATTTATTGATGACATTAGCAGATAAAGTTATGTCTACTTGATGAGACATAAATCTGAATCATTTAAAATATTCACATCTTTTCAAAATGAAGTACAAGACTAACTTGGCAAAACAATAAAGGCACTTCGATTTAATCGAGGTGGCGAATATTTGAGCCATGAATTCGATGACCATCTTAGAACTTGTTGAATTATTTAACAATTAACTCCCCCAGGAACACCACAATGGAATGGTGTGTCTGAGAAGAGGTATTGAACTTTATTAGATATGGTTTGATTTATGATGAGCCCAATAGATCTTTCATTTACCTTTTGGGGTTATGTACTTGAAATAGATATGTTCACACTAAATCAAGTTCCATCCAAAGTGGTTGAAAAGATACCATATGAGATGTGGACTGGTAAAAGACCTTGTTTGTATTTTCTTAAGATTTAGGGTTTTGAGACTTTTGTAAACCATCAAGTTTCAAATAAGTTAGAGCCCAAATTTGATAAATGTCTTTTTGTGAGGTATCCTAAAGAGACTAATGGATACTACATTTACAATCCCATAGAGAACAAAGTGTTTGTTGCTCAAAATGGTGTCTTTCTAGAAAGGAAATTTATTTCTAAAGGAACTAGTGAGAGTAATATACAACTTGAAGAAGTTTGAGAACCACAAGATAACATTGAACTACCTGTGGATACTCATAGTCAACAAACTATTACTGACACACCTCCTATAACACAATATTTTCATAGATCAGATAGAATACGTCATAAGCCAGAGAGATATGGATTTCTTGTGACTGATAACAATGAAGTATTATTAGTGGATCAAAATGAACCCACTACCTATCAAGAGGCTATGTTGGATCTATAATTTGAGAAATGGTTGGAGACCATGATGTCTGAAATTCAATCCATGTATGATAATCATGTATGGACCTTAATTGATCCACATTAAGGTATAAAGACCATTGGGGCAAAAATGGGGTTTTTAAAAGAAAATTGACATGGATGAAAAAGTGCATACTTACAAAGTAAGACTAGTTGCAAAAGGTTTCAAACAAACTCATGGTATAAACTATTATGAAACTTTTTCACCTATAGCTATGCTTAACTCTATCAGAATTCTTATTTTCATTGTTACATATTATGATTATGAGATTGGGAAAATGGATGTTAAAACTTTGTTTCTTAATAGAACCTTACTTGATGATGTGTACATGACACAACCTGAAAGTTTTATACAACCTAAGAATTCTAGTAAAGTATGCAAACTTCAAAGATCCATTTATGGTTTGAAGTAGGCCTCTCGGAGTTGGAATCTTTGTTTTGATGAATTAGTTAAAGGGTTTGTATTTGTCAAAAAAGATGATGGGCCTTATGTTTATAAAAAAATTAGTGGGAGCATAATTTTTTTTTTGGGCCTTATATGTTGATGACATTTTACTCATTGGGAATGATATCCCTACCTTGCAGAATGTCAAGTCTTGGTTATGAAAGTGTTTCTCAATGAAAGACTTAGGAAATGTAGCATATATCATAGGAAAAAGATTTATAAAGATAGATCTAAGTGACTGATTGGTCTAAGTCAAAGTATTTACATAGACAAAGTACTAATACGGTTCAGTATGCAATATTCAAAGAAAGGATACTTGCCCATGTCTCATGGTATTCTTCTTAGCAAATCTCAATGTCCTAACACTAAAGATGAGTGAGAGTGGATGAGTAAGATTCTTTATGCCTCAACAATAGGATCTACCATGTATGCCATTTTGTGCACTAGACTAGATGTCTCTTATGCTTTAAGCATAACAAGTAGATATCAATCAGATCCTAATGAGAGTCATTGGAAAACTATCAAAAGCATTCTTAAGTATTTGAGAATGTCTAAAAATATGTTCTTGGTGTATGGTGAATTAGAAGATGATCTTATTATAAATGATTACATAGATGCAAGCTTCCAATCTGAAAAAAATAATTTTCGATCGCAGTCAGGATATGTATTTTGTTTAAATGATGGCGTAGTTAGCTACAAATGTTCAAAGCAACGTACTATTGTTGATTCTACAACTGAAGCTGAATACATTGCAGCATTTGATGCAGCAAAATAAGTAGGTCAGCAAAATAACTGACCTTGATGTGGTTCCTAGCATTACAAATCTTATTGCTATTGCACAAGCAAAAGAACCTTGATCACAATAGAGATCTAAACACATTCTTAGGCATTATCATCTCATTCAAGAAATCATGGAGAGAGGTAATGTTAAGATATGCAGAGTTCCAACAGATGACAATGTTGCTGATCCATTTACTAAGCCTCTACCACAAATAAAGCATGATCATCATGCTAGGTTCATAGGTATTAGATACATTGATGAATTAGCCTAGCACAAGTGGGAGATTGTTAGTAACAATGCTCTAGGCCTATCGTATGGGCATGATATTTTGACTATTTGTGAGAATAATTTATTATTATTATTATTTGCATGTTTATTATATATAATACTCTTGAATAATATTTTAATTATTCTAAATATTTCTAATCGGTTATTACTATGGGAATAACAATGAATTAAGATTAGTATAAAGTTTGATTGATATTCATGGGATGAATATGTGTATAAGATGCAAATCAAACTTATATCTATTATTTGAGAACAAATATTGGGTAGACCCATCTTGAGATTAATACATGGATCAAAGTCATAAGTTAATCTCTAATAGTTATGTTATTAAATCATTTGACTTGAGATTACTATAGTCTCAATATAAGAAATATTATATTTTGATATAATCAAATGTTGTCTTTAAACAAATGATTATAAAGGTTATACTTGAATATAATAAGAATCATATAGTGAGATATGAGCAATTAAGATAAAATTTGTCCCTCTTATTATAAGAGAGATATCTCCATGTGTCCTTGATAATTGAGACTGAGAAATACATGGTCGTGCTTAAATGAATTGATGGAGATCAATATTATTTGTTTAGTCAGTCTAATTAGGTTTCGAGTAACAAAGATAGAATAATATGCGGTTGACTTTTTCCATGTATTATATTCTATCAAGATATCATGAATCAAAAGAATTATGCCATTAGCTATATTAAGGTTGTCTCAGATCAAGAGTTTTTCATTTAACTTGAGTAGTCATAATGTCTTGCTAGAGGCCACTTATGACTTGTAGAATTAAAATGTGATTTAGGTCTACTATCAATGTTAATTGAACCTATAGGGTCGCATATTAATAATGAATAATAATGGTTATGGGGTTTTGCTCTCTGTAGTAATTTAAAATGATGAATTTATTTTAAATCACAAATAACAATTAGTTTTTATTTAAATTCGAATTTAATTTTAAGAAAGTTTAAATTCATGATTTAAATAAAAAAAAATTAATTTGTTACATTAAACATGAGTTTTATTGAATAAATTCATTTATTGGGGTTTTTTAAAATTTGAATTTAAGTTGTTATTATTTTAAAGAGTTTTAAATATAATTAAATTTATTGATGACTAAATCCCTAGCAGACTTGTCTATATATATGTGAGATATATATATACAGAGAGGAACCCTTTCGTTTTGCGAAGACGAATCTGAATTAGTATTCAACAAGATTGTTCATTATTTTTTTGTGTGTGGATACTTTTAGAGAGTTGTCATTTTTTTAGAAAGGTAGCACCTTTGAAGATCCGAATAAACCAAGACGCACACTCTGAAGGCTTGACGAATCAATCTACAAGAGGTAAGTTTCAATTACCCTTCCTTCGTGTTTTTATGAAATGAATATGATCCTTAGTGAGTTAAGGGATAAAAATGATAAATTCTACTGCGTTTATGTTCAATTAGATTGGATATTAGTAACTGAATCTTTAACAACTCATACCACATATTACAATACTAATAAATAAAAAAATCCACCATTTATGAATTTTATCTAGTGATCATTTCATAAATACAACCATATGTCTTTGCTGGTAGCAAATTTTGGAATAACACCATTCTACATGCATATCTATACTTTTTGGACTCTCGCCATCAAAGTGTATCAATTAGCAACTGAGTCTTTCATCAGAGGGAGTATCTAGCCCTTCTTGCTATGCCCAACACAAGTTTTACATGTCATATGATTATGTAACTTTATTGAACTTGTTTCAATGATACTGAGCAACTTATCAATCACCAAATGTGGTGATTAATTTCAACCATGTACTAACACTCATGAAATATGATGTTTTCAATGCATATATAATATGATATGCACCATTGTATATCGATGTTATGCCACATATATAATGAATGTTATATAGATAAAATAAACCATATATTTTACCATGTATCATAGACAATTATATTACATGCATATAATCTCCAAAACAAATATTCATTTCAATATCAATATATAAGCACACATATCAACATTCATCAAACAACAACTAATCAAATCATGTTACAAAATTAAATAATAATAACTTACCCTTAAGGCCAAATGTGACATTTATAATTCCTATAAAAATAGTCTACATAACGACCCAAACCAACCCTTAAGTTGCCTATAAAACTAGCTAAACTAGTCATTAAATTGGTCACAACCTCCACCAAAGAGGCTCTTAACAATTCAGATTTTTTTTAAAATCCAAATAGTCTCTTAACAAACATAAATCATTTTTTTTTCCTAAACAATACAAAAAAAAAATTCTTGGGATATACTATAAACAAACACAACTCAGCTCACCAAAATTGACTATAAATGGGCCACAAAATAGCCATCAAAGACATTTAATATAGCCCAAACATCACCTTAGGACATCTATACAACATCCACCCTTAAAACTCCCCAAAGGATTAAATTAAAATCAAAGTAGGAAAAATCCTTACCTTTTCTAGTATAGTATAATGGTTGAAGGCCCCAAAAACACCCCCAAAACTTGAAAACTTTGATTTTCACCAAATCACCTCATTTGGATCTTTGATGAAATCTTTTTTTTTTTATTTTTGGAACCTACGTGTATCCCTCATCAAGACAATAAACTTTAATTCTTTGATCAATGAATTTTGACTGATGAAACTCATAGATCTTTGAAAGAAAGGTTGTCAACTTTCTTCCTCCATTCCTCTTTTCTCACATAAAACATAGTAAAAAAGGGACGTGCTCTACTAAAATCTACCTCTTTTTAAATCCTTATCCACACTTTAAAACATTGCTCCATGTCATGCCACATCTCCCCGACTTATCATGGTTTATGTTTGTCGAAATGATTCATTTCATACTGGTTCAAGTTATAATTATCTTATATGAACTTTATTTAAGTTAATTATCAACTTTTACTTGTTTTTAAAAAATCTCATTTTTAGGGTCACCAGACATCAGTTGTCCCATAAAACATGAATAATTATCTTGTTATCTAACAAACTTCATCTGGGTTCCTAGATTTCATGAGATGAATTCCATAATGAGGTTCATTTCATCATACGAGATTTAGAAAATTACTAGCCTACTACCCATGCCATAGTGATATTATACCATTTTGCCTTTTTTTTGTAGTAAAAAAAAATCAATTTTACATGAATTTTATATTCTTCACCTAAAAAAGAATTTCATCCCTAAAATTTACACACACCCAAATATTTATAATCACATATATATGCAATAGTTAATTAATGTTTAATGACTAAAAAATATCTTTACCCTCAAATAAGAAGGAATTACTAGCATGCATAGTATCTTCATGTTCTAATGTTGCTTCCTCGACTCATTGGTAATGCCACATCACCTTTTTCAAGCTGATGATCTTGTGTCATAAAACCTAATCCCAACTATCCATGAAATATACTAGTCCCTCCTCAAAGGTTTCTTTTAAATTAACTACAAGCTCACCTCAATCAATCACATAAGTCAGGTCTAGAGTGTATTTGTAGAGCATGGAGACTCGAAATACCATATGAATACCCAATAGGTTTGGTAGTAGTACCAATAAGTAATTAATTGTATGTACCCTTTCGAGTACCTCGAAGGGCCCATTATATCATGATGATAGATTTCACTACATGTCAGACCTAATCACTCTTATTTTATGGATCTCTTTCAAGAAGACATAATCCATACTTTAAACTATATTGGTTGCCACCATCTATCGGCATAACTATTTCTTCGGCCCTAAGCCATGAAAAGATGATTTCATATCAATTTCACCTTTTAAAAAGTGTCTCTAATCAAATCCGGATGAATAGAGAGACTCTCTTGCACCTTCATTCAACAAACAAAAGATTGACAAGGCCTTCCATATAGCTCCACATAGGGTGCCATCTATATGCACACATGATAACTATATTATTGCTAAATTCCACTAACCAGCTATTCTTGAGATATAGGCACATTCCTAGGGCATATCTTCTAAAGTCTAGATTATTTTTTCTGACTGACTATTCATCTAGGAATGAAAAGTAGTGCTCATCATCAACTATGTCCCCATACCTCACTAGAAACTCTTCAACAAATGAGTTGTAAAATTAGGATTCTAATTTTATACTATATATACTAGTACTTCGTGCAATCATACAATCTTCCATATGTACAATATGTAGAATTCCACCAAAGTGAAAATCATCCATACAACTAAAAAGTGTGGTGACTTAGTAAGTTGGTTCACTATCACTCACACAATATCGTGTCCTAGTGATGTCTTTGAAAAATGATTCACAAAATTCATTATGACAAGGTCTCATTTCAATTTAGTTACCTCCAAGGGATAGAGTAATCCCATTGGTCTCTAATGCTCAATCTTTATTTTATGGCACTATCTGTGTCATAAAATATCTACATATTGGGGAACCACAATCCTTCCCCTATATTGAAAACTACATCTATGTGAATGGCCTAGCTCCACCACATGTACTTAATTGTACATGGTCCTTGATGAATAATATTTTCATGACTTGATCTTACAAGTCAACCACTTTTTTTAGTAGCGAAGATTTAGTCACTAAACATCTTACAATATTCCAAGCCGGACTTTTGAAGTGCAACTCAAACTATTCCACATCCTCGAGTATATGCCACTGCCAAGAAGCCACACTAGCCTACATTCACTATGACTTCTAGCCGAGTGCATCATCCACAACATTTTCCTTTCCAAAATGGTAATGCAAAGTAAATCCATTGTCCTTCAAATACTCCATCCACATATGTTGTCTCATATTAACGTTTCAATATTTAAAAAAATACTTCAGACTCTTGTAATCCAAAAACACCTTGAACTACTCACTATATAGATACTGGCACCAAGACCTAAATACAAAAACAATGACCATCAACTTCATGTAATGGGCAGCTAACTCTATTCATATCTTTTTAACTACCAAGAACCACAAGCCAATACCCTTTCAGACTACATCAAAACATATATTAGTACATTTTTAGAGGCATCACAATACACTGTGTACCTTGTTGTGAATTTGTTATAATTCTCAATTTTTATGAACATGAAATATCTCAAAAGCTCATTTGGTAAGGGTCTCTCATCCTATTGGTTTTGCAAGTATATGGGTCATACTAATAGTAAAGTGAACTTTCGTCTAAATATCGATCCCACAATGGATTGATAGATAGTTGATCAACCAACAATGAGATTATTATTACTCTTGCTGAAAAGATAAAACTAAATTTTTGGTATGACTTTTAGATTCTAGGGCTGGTCAATTTTATTATTCAAAATGACCTATATAGATTGCCTAGTTATTATTATACTTGGTTATAGAATAAGGTTGAATTATTATGAAAACATCCTACTACTCTATTGGCATACAACTTCTTTGTAATATATTGGGCTTTCCCATTAATGATCATCTCATAACTATCCCCTTTGTACTTTATTAGCAAAATAATAAATTATCCATATTCAAAAGTCATTCACAAGTTCATACTTTTTGGTAAATAATCAACTACCCTTAATGGTTGTCATAGAGAAATGAACTAATATGGTATTAAAAGTATTTATAGTTTTAGCTTTATAAGTATCATACTCACACAATTAACATATGATTTTCTTCAAATCTCACTAATATGAGTCATACTACATAAAATAACTCACAAAACTATTATCATATTATGAATCATTTCTACTTGTGCATATCTTATGACTTACCTATCACCATCCACCATTAGGATATGCAACTCCCACACTAGGGTTGAAACCCTTAGGATAACAGCTATAAATTCCCACATCAAAAAAGAGTTAGTTAATTTAAGATATTCATAATGGATTGACTTATAAAATCCTTTGTGTTTTTGGCTTCATAAGCACTATGCTTATATGATTAAACTTACCTTAATGTCAGGTTTTGACATATAAGTTTGTCTTATATGTCGTGATTTTGAGTACTATTACTTTCTTCCTACCATCACACATAAGTGTACTTCATAACTTGCCTATCATTATCCACCATGATAACATGCACATACCTACATAGTAAAACTCTAATTTCATTTCTAAATAAATGCCACATCCATCCATAACAACCCCACTATACAATTCAAACATAAAATCCATAAATTATGTATCCATCACTCAAAAGAAAATATACCAATCCTAGACCTCATTTTAGCCTGACACTGGGGAGGAACAAGAATCAATCCGTAAAGCCTAAACCAATGATTCTTATTCGTGCACCTCAAATCTTCCAATATGTAGAAGTCAAAATCCATGCACCTCCTTAGGGTTTATTCAAGTGCATTGCATTGCCTCTTAACTAATGTATCTCTCATAGGGTTGAGCAAATTTGTGCTCCTCAAACCATAGCTTTTCCTTCTCATTTCATGACCTAACACCATTCATTTTTTTCTTCTCACTATTTCTACTTTTATACTCGAATGTCTAGGTGTGATTTTTAAGTGGATAGTTGTGTATCTAGGGAATGCCATGCCTTTGGCTTTGCCTATAAGTAACACAAATTCATAGCATTGAGAATGAGCCACAACTTTCTTCCCTTTCTTGCATTAGATTTCCATGATGCTAGGATAACCATGACTTGTGTATTTTATTTTTGTAAGACAAAATCATGACACTTAGAATGAGTTATGGCTTTAATCCCTTTCTTGCATTAAATTGCCATAGTACTAAGAATAGTCATGACTTATGCATTTCATGTCTATAACATGAAGTCATAGTGTTAGGAATATTAATGACTTGTGTTCTTCATCTTTGTTACCTAAAGCCACAACATTGAGAATGACTATAGATTTAGTCATTTCTTAAGAGCAAAAGTTACAACCCTAGAAATTATATCGACTTGGGTAAATATACTATAGAACTTTTTGTGAGCAAAAGTCATGGCACTGGAGAAAAGGCACGACTTTTGCCATAGTATTTGTAGCTATGTAATGAGAAGGTCATAGTGATGGGGTATACTATGGCTTTTAGCACTAGTGTGATACTTGGTTACAACAACATAAAATTAATATCATAGTTATAAAAAATATTATGAGCTAATATGATAAAAACACAAAGAAAGTTTCACAGCCAAAAAGAATGTGCTGCACCATAAAATGAATATGTCAATGAAGTGATAGAGTCATAATGTATAAAGATTTCCAAGACAATTTATGTAAAGTTTTGGCAATTGGATGCCAAAACTATCCTATAAGCTCATGGATGTATAACAAAGTCATAACACTAGGAATGCCAAGACTTTACATGACTTTTTTCTCACATCCTACTCAAACAATCCACTAGGTCTTACATTTTACATAAAAATTAATCAATTTTACTATTATTTATCATAATCTATTAAAATTACAATTTTATAAAATGGTTTTATTTAAAGATATTTTGTATACAATTGCATCATTTATAATCATCAAAATGACTAGTATTATTTGGAGTTTAGAATATCAAATAAACTTTCATACTAAAATGATTGCTCATCTTTGAGTAATTAATCTCCCTCTAAAAAATTACAACTTTTCATCAATCCTATATAAGTATTTGCTATGACTAGGTTTGAGTATTATATTATATCTAGATGGTGGGACTATTTCTTTTTGTGGATATGTAAATAATTCATGGTGGGGTTTGAGTTCCGTGACTAAATTTATGGATACTAAAATTATGCAAAATGATCTATTTGAGAAATACAAAATATTTTTATTTTTTCACACCATGTAGGAAAAAAATCTTGCTGTCTCCAAGTAGTACTATATTTAACATCTCTAGCTAGACCAACAATGAGGTATTACCTCCATTACTAATCCCAACTATCTAAGTTAGCTTTGTGGTATATATCTCACTTTTTTCTTCCAAAACTTTCTCTTTGTTGAGTTTTTATTATGAATCATGATTGTTATGTAAAAATCTTATTGAGAACATAAATATAATGAAATTTTATTATCCATGAGTTAGGAAACATACCTTAACAAAAGAAATATTCAACTTGGTTGCTAAGGCCTTCTTTTGTATCCCTAAAGCCAAGGCGCTATGAGGAAGAAAATGAATATTAAATTTTTTCTCCTCCACCATACACGACATACTTATAATGGATTCAAAAGTGATAATGGTTTTTTATTAAATGATTTTTTAATTATTTTAAATGATTATTAAATCATAATAAATGATTCTCAAAAGAAAAATAAATGTATTCATATTATATATATATATATATATATGTATATATATATATATATATAATATCTTTTTAATGATTCATACAGTCATCATTTATGGAACTAGTTAAAAGCCATGTAAGGGACCTCAAGCTCAAATAAAATTTTGGGTTTCCAATGTAAATTAAATGATTTTATTTACATTAAATATAATTGTACTTTCTCATTTATTTAAAATTCAATTTGAGCTATTTATTATTCAATACATATTACATTTTCATGTTAAGATTATAGATGCCCATTGATTAAATTAAATAACTAACAATTTCATTTAATCAATATCTTATTATTTTGTGAAGAGCAACTACTTAACTTATTTCATATGTTGAATTTAAAATCCACCTGTGGAGCTCGACATTATCAAGTTTGTGGGTATCCTCAAGGTGCTCCATCAATTGTTTTAACATGCCATGAATTTTATTGATAATTAACATTCAACATATAATTAATATAGACATCCAATTCACTGAATACTCAAATCTATTTATAGCCCACACTCTATGTGAATCAAAATAACTAATAATAAATGTGCGTGATTATTAATTATCTCAAGATTTCGAGCAGTAGTATTCAAAATAACCATGGAGGATAAATTATTTTATGTATCGGTATAAAAGAATTGCCTCAATTGGGTCCCATTGAATACACTCAAGTAACCTTGCACAAGAAGTTAGAATCTCACAAAAACTTAATCCTAAAAATATGATTGACTTCTCCCAAGTCTTTCATATCGAACTGACTAGACATCCAAACCTTAACTGAAGATAACAGTCCCACATAATTCCCAATGAGCAAGATGTCATATATGTATAATACTAAGTATATCAAAATGCTACCACTATGATTTTTATACACACAAGACTCATCAAAGTATTGATCAAATCCATAAAATTTAATAGCTTGATCAAAATGAGTATTCCATGATCTAGTTGTTTGTTTATGTCCATAAATGAATCTTTTAAGCTTGCATGAAACCATCTGGCTGCATTATATAAATATACTCCTCAAGATGACCATTTAAAAATGTAGTCTTTATGTCTATTTTTCAAACTTCATCATTGTAATTAGTTACTATGAACAAGAAAATTTTGATAGACTTTAGCATAACTACTAGAGAAAATATTTCCTCAAAAATCAATTATCACTTTCTAAGTTAATCCTTTTCTCAACAAGCCTAACCTTGTATGTTTTAATTTTACCACTTATTCCTCTTTTTACCTTATAATATCAACCTACACTTGATAAGTTTTATCTCTTCAGGCGATTCTATAAAATCCTAGACTTGATTAGAGTACATGGATTGCATCTATGATTTGATAGCATTTTTCCAAAGATCAACATCTTTATCTTTTAGTGGTGCATGGATCAGTATCCACCTCGTTAGAGATTCTATCATATGACTTCTAAAAAGTGTATACCATGAATGTTGATGAATAACCCTTATGCTACAATGAGACACTATCCTTGGGTGTATGCTTCTAGTGGTGCACTATGTAAATTCTGATTCTTTCAAACCATCATGATAATGATTTTCTAGTTGTGTAACTAGTATGTCAAATATATGTTCACAAGGTTCAACATCTATATGTTCCTCATCAATCCTTTCACTATGATGAGGTAACAAAACGTTTAGAAAATTACCTTGTAGTATTTCTTTTTGTATTATCAGTATTAAAAAGAGTTTTAGCTTGTTTATTTCCTCTCAATTCTTCTAGAATAATTTCACTTATGGGCTTGTGGTCTGTTATATAGTCATCTTCTAAGAATTGGGCATTGATATTTGTAATAACCTTTTAATCCTTCAAAATATAGAACAAGCCACATTTGGTTCCTCTAGGATATCCTACAAACTAACAAACTTCTATTTTTGGTTCCCAACTTATCTATTTTTTCTTTTAGCACATATGCTAGGAAACCTCAAAGGTAAATGTGTTTAAAAGTAGGCATGCACTTAGTCCAAAATTTCAGTTGAAATAGTAGGTATAGAAATAGATGGTACTAAGTTTAGAATATAAGTAACTATTTCTAATGCATAATCTAAAAGGAATCAAACATATCTTAATAACTCATAATTGATCTCACCATGTCCATAAGAGTTCTATTCATTTTTTATGTCATATCATTTTGTTGTAGAATACTAGGTTCAAACAATTGGGATGTAATTCCATGCTCTGATATGCAGTTCCAAACACCTCTAAGAGGTATTCCCCACCATGATCAGATCAAAGTGTCGTGATATATTTATTCAGATGTTTCTCCATTTCTATTATATGCTCTTTTAATTTTTCAAAAAATTTGGACTTATGGCATATCAGATAAATATTTACATACCTTGAGAAATCATGGGTACTCATAACCTCTAGTTTGGATAATCATGGGTCCATACAAATCAAAATGAACCAATTCTAATTATTCTTTAGCTTTACTACCTTTAGCCAAGAAAAACCATATAGACATATTTCTTTCAAGGTAGGACTCATAGGTTGGAAGTACTTCCACTTCAATTAAACCCAAGAGTCTATTTTTAACTAGTATTGAGATCCATTTTAGATTTATATGACATAGGCTTACATGAAAAATAAATGTTTGGTTTATTGTTTCTTTCTCTAACAAGGTAAAACATCAGTGTTATTTAATTCATTTTGTTTTAGAAAAGAATAGACATGATTGATAATATAGAGATTATCTACTAATGAACTAGAATAGTTAAATTTTTATTAAATAAATTGTAAGAGAATGACTGAAAAAAAATAAAAAATCCATTCTTAACCAAATTGAATACAAAAATCAAGTTTCTTTTGATTAAGGGCACATAAAGACAATATTTCAATAATAAATAATTGTCAATATCACAAAAAAAAAGATGATAATCTCTCACTACTACAGCTACCACTTTGTAACATCACCCAAATGAAAATAAATCACTCAATCACTTAGTTTCCTAGAGCCCCTACTTGGAATTACAAACATGATTAGTGGTTCCCATATCTACATGTTAGGTTTTAGTAGATAACACCACTATGCATGTCTCAACTATTAATGAATGAGATTTACCTTCTTGTTCATCTTGCTGAGATAAACTAGACATTACTTTGCCTAATGTCCTAATTTCTTGAAGTGAAAATATTTCTCTTTAGGATTTTTCACCCAAACTTGTGTTCTAGGAGCTGCTTGGAGATTATGCCATTTTTCACCTTCTTAATTTCTTTCAGCTTGGAAGAAGACTCTTTTTTCAGTAATAAAGATATTGGATGACTTCTTGATAAACCCCTTAGCTAACACTAATTCATTAAGCAATTATGCCAAATTCCATATAGACTTATTCATATATAATTTAAGCTGAATTAATTATATGAATCTGACAAGGACCGGGGTATGATATTGATCTGAGATTCCTCAAAAATTTTAACTCCATGGATTTCTAGTTCATTTAGAAGCTCAATCATCCTCAGAATATGATTTCTTATTAGGGTGGTTTTAGACATTGTTGTATTTATAAAATCTTTCATAGTAATCTGCCCAGTATAACAAGTCTAATTCCTAAATATTTCTTTGAGATTCTACATCATATCATAAGAAGTTGGCATGGATAGATATTGATATTGGAATATATTTGGCATATAATCCAATATAATATTTAGATATATCATCAGCCTTTACCCACTTCTCATAAGGCTTGGCTTCTTATTTTGTTGCCCCTTATGAGGTTTGTTCGGGCAATGATCTGTAAGTATAAACTTATAGTTTTCAGCTATTAGAATAATGTCTAGGAATCTTTTCTAAGTTATGTAATTTGTTCCATCAAGTAAGTTTTCTTTGAAAATGGTGGTGGGTGGATTGAAAGTCATTTTTCTAAAAATCTGAAAAAAATTTCAATGAGCTAATTACTTTAAATTTCATATTAAATATTGGTTTTCTCTAATTTTTTTTTAATGAATTCAGTAATAGCTTGAAACATCATGAATCATATGCTTCAATGGGAAGACATTACTATTTATTATATGTCCATACATGGCATTTCCTATTAATCTTATTGTATATGTAATGGTCCATACCAATCAAGACAAAATACATTAATTAACTCTGATCCTACAAATAATAGTTGTGACTCAAATGGAAAGGATACTATCATTTATAGTTTAGTGTCTATCATCACTTAATTTTAGATTCGTTATTCTTAATTGGATCTCTCATATAGTAAAGTGATTCAATTCAATAATGTACAGTATTGAATTTTAAGAAATTTGTGCTTAGTGTGTCTACACATTAATTAGTCTGATAGGGAGAAAGACACCAAGACCAACATGCTAATTAATTTGATCGACTAACAAACTAGTGGTGGAGACCATGAGGTCCATACTTGATGATTTTCCTCACCCACTTAATTATTTGAAATGCTTGAAGGTATACACACGCACACACGTGTGTTTTCTAAAATAAATAGGAAACTAATTAAAATACCAATCCTCTTTAATTTAAAATGGGAATCATTTTGATTTGTTGTTCCATATTCAATTTTTAAATTATGGTCAAACATATATCTATATACAACCATAACACAAGTCACACACATTCGTTATTCATTCTCACTATACATGCCATAACACTAAACCACAATAGTATATATGTCATAGCATTCAATCACAATAGTATACATGGCATAATATTCCACCAAAAATACTTTACATCAACCATACATGCTTCATATAAATTACAAATACATGCTATCACATCAATAACAAATAACAACTCGGCCATTATTGCCATTTAGATTCACCAGCTTCTCTTTTAGAATATGGGGTTAGTAATTATTAGGAGTTACTATTTTTGAAAGTGATGATTTTTCATCATCACTTTTGAAATTATAGTATTAGTATATTTTATTTCCATTAATACCGTTGTTGCCACTATGAACTCTGCCATGAACTATGCCACTATCGATGTTTTCCATCATGAACTCCGCCACCATTGATGTTTTCCACCATGAACTCCACCACCTTCACTATTCACCACCATAAACTATGCCACATTCATTGTTTGCCACTATGAACTCTACCGCTATCATTGTTTGCTGCTATGAACTCTACCACTATCATTGGTTGCTACATAGTCAGCATTCATTGTTGTGAGCTCCACCTTGGTTGGAATTCCCCGTTTTGGGCTCAATCATTGTCAATGTTCATCACAGCAAGCTCCACCATGGTTAGAATTTATTAGTACTAGCTTCACCATAATTTCTATATCTACTTCCGCCATGAACCCCACCACGACATGGTTTCCATTATTGTCCAAACCATTATAAAGCATTGCTCATAGCCATAACTAAATAAGAAAGCCATGACATGGTTTAGAACTAAAATTACATCCACGCACAATCTTAAACATCACACTTAGTTACAACACTAGTGAAAGCCATGACATTTGTTTCTACTTCTATTTCACTTTCTCTTTCCTTCAAATCCTACATAATTAATTTCAAACCATGTTTTCCTCTATCATTTCATTAGCCACAAGTTGGGATTATGCATCTATTTTTACTACTAGTATATTCTTCTAATTCTCTACATCATTTTCTCCATGTATTTGTGAAGAAAATTTAGGTGTTTTGTTTTTCTTTTCTACCACTTGGGAGTACTCTTCTTTGGAGCTTCTAATGTCATGACTTTGAAGAATACCACTACTCCATAGTAGTCATTCTCCTCAATAACAACTTCACTTTCATAGCTCCATATTTTTTATTCTACATTAAAATTTATTATCTTCATTAGGCCAATAGTTTTTTAGAAAATCTTTTGACCTAAAGTCTATGTTTTATTGCCTTGTTGTTAGGAGAAGATTATCAATCCTCTAACAATCTTTTGCATCATAGTCTAGACTAGATAAGCCTTTGAAAGGTTAAATTTCACATACTCTTCACCTAAGCAGACCTTGAACTCTCTTTTCTTGACATCAATTAGGGCTTGTCTAGTGAGTAAGAATGATCCTCTTTAAATAAATGGACCATATTGGTCTTTTCCCACATACAACACCACAAAATCCACAAAAAAAAACATATACACCAATCTTAACTAACACATCTTCAATAACACCCATTAGGTACTTAGTTAATTTAATTAGCCATTTACAATAAGAGAGAGGTTGAAGTGATATTACCAAGGTTTTCTCTTTGCACCATTGAGAAAGGCATCAAAATTAACACTCAATCCCCAATTGCATACGACCTGTCTCTACAGTTTTCAATAAGAGAGAGTGAACTTTTATATATGATACCATAAAAGTTCACTTTTCCAACAACTGTCTTTACAGTTTTCAATGAATAATTATACTATTTTCTCTATCATATTCATAATTCTATATGTCTCTGATTTTATTACTACTCATAATATTTTTTATGAATTTCATGTAATTTGTAATTTGACACAATGCTTCAATAAATAAAATATTTACACTTAACTCATAAAATATTGAAAAACTTTTCAAACTATTCATCTAATTTCTCATTTCTAAAATATTAAAAAAAATAAAAATTTAGAGGAAAATTACTTTTAGCACCATTCTTTATCACATTCATTTTTTTAATACTTTAAGTAATTTCTTTTCACTTTTTCATAGCACTTTCTTCTTCTATCACCATTGTGGGGTTGAGATGGGCATTCTGTTTATTTGACGCCATGAATTTTGAAAATACCATGCATTGGGCACTATGTTTATAGAAAATGTTGCGGTGGGAGCTAAAGCTTTTTGAAAAGTCATGGCACTATTACTTCCAGCTTCTCATATTTTAGTTTTTTCTTATTGTTGCCCCTCAAGCTCCTTGTCACTTCTAAGTATAATTAAAAAGCACTTCTTTGGGATTGTCTCATTATAAATAAGTAGTTGTAGTATATAATTTATTTTATTATCTATTTTCTTAATCCTCGGTATTGTTTCTATATTTTATTTATAGGTTTAGGTACTAATATGTTGAGAGATTGGATACATGGCATTGAGACAATAACGAGTGTCTTGCTGCCCCGTTAAACCTAATATTTGTTGTGACTGTGTTATGTTCTTATTTCTTGGGATGTTGTGTTATGTTCTACACAATCCATTTATATTATGTTCAACATAATCACTTATATACTTAGATAAAAAGGTCAACATAGTTCATTGACACTTTTCCCTTTCACTGATAGTGCTAATTGTATGATTTGATTTTTTATACTCTTTATTTCCAAATTTGTATATTCTAACTTTGTCTCAAGCCTCTCAATATGGTTCTTTTCAAGGTCATTTCTTCTTTTCATCTTATTCATTAATTCTATCAATTTATCATCGATGAAAAACTTTTCTCTATCCTTTGAATAGTAATAATGCAAGCATGGTCCTCCTTGAATATTGTGTCCCATAAAATTATTTACAAAATTTTTCCGGACTTGTCCAACATTTTACTACCCATTTCTATTGTCATCATATAAAATATTTTTTTGATTTCTCATATTTGGATCATATTGTACGCGGATATTAGTATTGGGTCAGAATGCATATTATTTTCTTTGAAAATTATTGACTTATTCCACTTAATAAATGACATTGAAGCATGTCATTCCTTGTGGTTGCAAAAAAATAAATTTTCTTATTCATTTTTACTTCTTTTCTTAGGCTTCTAACTTTTTAAGAACTAGTTCCATCTTTGCCTCTATCAAGATAAATCTTTCCAACTCTAAAAACCTGATTTGTTTTCTTTCAAATATATAGTCATTTGGAGTCAAGTAGTTATTCTTTGCTAACTCCAAAATAAAATAGTGAACTTCCTTGGATGACTTATTCATAATCAATTCACTTGAGGTCATATTACTAATGCACCTCATCATGTAATTTAGTCTATTATTAAAAGGTTTGAACTTGGAACTACAACTCAAAGCCATGTTGAGGGTATATCTTCAACAACTCCTTAAAATAGTCCAAAAAATTATACAAAGTCTTCAGCTCCTTTTGAAGGAATTAGTTTATCTCACTCAGTAACTATAAGGTAATTTGATGGTAGAAGAACTTTTTGAGGAAATCTTACACAAGTTTGTTTCAATTCTCATTTGAGCCTCGAAATACTTACTTGAACTAACTTTGTGCCTTGTCTTTCATATAAATGAAGAATATATATAACATGGTGGCATTATGATCTCCATTCATTTTAATTTTGTTACATAACTCTATCATCATTGCAACATGCTCATTTTTTTTTCATCTGATATCCTCCCATTATATTGATATTGTTGAATTATCACCATCATATTCAGCTTCAACTAAAAATAAATGGCTTCAATTGTTTGCATATATATTCTAGAGTAGTTATCCATCATATTATGCTAATAATAGTCTCCTAAGATATGGTGAGGATCGGGATGTTGGATAGCTTGCCCATTATCTCAATAGGCTTCTCTTTTGCTACAAATTCTTTCTAAGTTCTCTTTCTCAGCTCTCTATCTCAAGATTGCTCTTCTAGTTATCCCAAACTCTAGGTACAAAGGTATTAGTTCAATCTAAGAGTTTCTGCTCATAAATATGGTGGCTAAAAAAATACTAAACCAAAGATACAAAAATGTAATACAAGATAAACAATGCAAATTAAAGCACAAAAAAAAGATAATATTATCCAAACTACTAAAAATAGAATTATTCTTTTTCAAGGTTAGTTATCTCAATTAAAATTGACTAACTAGACTAAATAATCCCCAATAATAGTATCAAACAATTATAATTACTTTGTTATAATATTCAATTTTTATGATAATGCAATGTCCTGAAATTTTATTAGATAAGGGCTTCTCATCAAACTAGTTTCACAAGTATATGGGTGGTACAAGTAGTAGAGAGAATTTTTGTACAAATATTGATCACAAAAAAAAATGATAGGTAGTTAGATCAACTAAAAAAATGATAGGTAGTTAGATCAACTAATGATGAATCAACTACTACTCTAGTTGAAAGAATAAAATTGAGTTTTTGTTAAGTCTATTAGATTCTTTGTTTAGTCTATTTTATTATGCATGATCACCTATCTTGATTGCTTGCTTGTTATTATTCTTAGTTACATAATGAATGTTAGAATATTATGAAAATGCTACTAGTATACATGGTGGTTGTCATGTATTGGGCAGCCCTCCTTGATGATGGTCCTCTTATAACTGCATACTCAATTCTTCATATTCAAAATAAATAATTGTCTTTGCTTGTTGGTCATTCATAAGTCTATATCTTTTAGGCAACTCTCAACTATTACTAATAAATACTTCATATATGCATTCCCATTTTATACCCTCATATGTCATAAAAATGTGAACTGATATGGTATTAAAAATATTTGTACGTTCTATATCATAAACATCATACTTATATAATTAACATATATTTTCTTTCAATTCTCATTAGTAGGAGTCATAATACAAAAAAAACTCGAAAGACTATCACCACCATATGATTAACTTCCATTCATATATGTCTCATCACTTACTTGTTACCATCAATAATGATGGCATGTGACTCCCATATAAAATGTAAAACCATAAGGATATTGTTCTATAGAATCTACACATTAATTGAAGGTTAGTTTATCTAAGATACACATAATTAATTGGCTTCTAAAAATATTCATTCTTTTTAGCTTCAAAAGAACTATACTCTCATGATTAAACTTACCTCAACATTGGGTTTTAAGATTTGTCTTCCACATTATAAACGAAATGACTATTACTTCCCTTTCTATCATTATGCATGAATGTGTTTCAAAGATTTCTCATCACTGTCCACCATGATATCATGCATAAACCTACCAATAGTAAAATTTTAATTTTAGTTCAAATTAAATACCACATCCATCCATAACCAAACCTCAATGCAATCTAAATATAAAATCCATTAATTATGTATCAATCTCATGAAATAAGATATACTATTCTTACTCCTCAATTTAGCTTGACATTGAGGAGGCATTCATAGGGATGGCATCGGATCGGATTTGGATCGGATTTTTCAAAATCCATATCCGATCCTAAATAAAAATAATATATCCATATCCATATCCATATACTACGGATAAAAAAAATTTAAATTCATATCCTATCCATCGGATTTCGGATATCGGATTTATCCATGCGATATTAAGACGTATTTTGCTAACCTATGACACCAGTTATAATTTCATGATTTATAAATTTAGGAATATAAACCAAAGTCTAATGTTAATAAAACATCACAAATCAAAATATTTGTATCAAGTGACAAATTCAAAATGTTTAACATCTTAAACAAAGTTTCAACAAGGTTTGATAGACTTCATCTTCATAAAAGTTGATAAAATATTGTCATCGATCATGTTTAATCTCGAATCCTACAATTATAAAAAAAAACTTAATATTTGAATACTTAAATTGCAATATGAATTAAAATTTATTAGTTATAAAATTTAATACCTTCATCATGCACGTGAATATCTTCTTCATAAATTGATGCATAACCATCTGAAATGAACAAGTCATCTCCACCTAGAAAAAAAAATATAAAAAGAAAAATAATATTAAAATTTTACAAATATTATGAAATTATAGGTAAATAAAAAATAAATGATCAATGAAATAAATTTACCATCATGTTTTGTCACTTCACTCCACAACCAACTTTGAGCACACATCAATGCTTCTATCATCTTCGGATTAAGTCGATTACGATGAGGGCTAACTAATCTCCCACTAGAACTGAATGTAGACTCTGAAGCAATAAGAGATATTGGAATTGCTAATATGTCTCTTGCAATAGTTTGCAAGACAGGATACTTTACCCCATTCAACTTCCACCATAATAAAATATCAAACTGAGAATTTTCAGGCAAAACATCTTCCTCCAAGTAATGGTCCAATTCAGTTCTGAAACTATTAGTTTTATTAGTCTTCATCCTTTTCACAAACAATTGATAATCACTATCGATAGTTATTGAACTCTCTTTTGAAGTTGAAGTGACCGTTCCATGTACTGCAGATTCTATATTAGTCCCTTTATACATTCTAGTATAATATTCCTCCATCAACTCATAACAAAGTCGTTGAATGTTGCTAATTTGTTCACTAAAGTCATTTGGATAAACCAAAGGAAAGTAAAAGTGTAGCAAAGTCATCTTATACCTAGGGTCCAATACTGCAGCAACACCCATCAATTTATGGATCACATTCTAATATGCATCAAATTTTGCAACCATACTCTTTGCCATTGTACTAATTACTACATTGGAGGATATGCGCCATTCATTCAATGTCATTTTAATTCTGCAAATCACAGGAAAAAATATATTGGCAGTGGGATATCTTGTCCCAGAAAATAACTCAGTGACATTATAGAACAACTCCAACCTATCACAAACATCCTTTGCAGTCTCCCATTCTGCTTCACTAGGCACAAGCACATAGTGTGACTCAAACAACTTAAGTCTAGGAAACACATTTTTATAAGCCAAAGCAGTTTTAAGCATTAGATAAGTGGAGTTCCACCTTGTTGGACAATCCAAACCCAATCTTCTAGTACAAGGAACTTTCATTTGTCTACAAACATCCTCAAACCTTTCTATTCTTTTTGGAGATGTTGTCCAAAAAACTACAATGTCTCTGACATTATCAATGGCATGCTTGATCACATCTAAACCAATCCTAACAATAAGGTTCAAGATATGTGCAGCACAACGCATATGAAGTAAAGACCCGTCATTCAATAAGCAATCAACACTCAATTTTTCTTTTATCTTACCAATCATGTTATCATTAGTAGAGCAATTATCCACTATAATAGCGGATATCCTTGAGTCCACATTCCACCCCAGCATAGCATCTATCAACACATCTGTTAGCACATCACTTGTATGAGGGCAAGGGACATAAATAAACCTGAAAAACTAACAAAATTATCAATAAAGTAAACAATGGATAAAAATATATATATACTTAATTTAAGAAAGAACATGTTAATTTGTTATACCTCAAGATTAGACTATGTAATGTCCAAGATTTATCAATGAAATGTGTTGTAACAGACATGAAATCCCTTTTTTGGTTACTAGAAGTCCACATGTCCGTTGTAATAGCAACTCTACTATCATTATTCTCGATCAACTTCATGACTTTATCCCTCTTTTCCCCGTAAATGTTCAAGATATGCTTCTTCACAGTATTACGGCAAGGACACTTGAAAAGAGGTCGAATAGTAGTTGTGAAATCTCTAAATCCTCTATGCTCCACCATCGAAAGAGGATAGTCATTGAGAATAATCATCTTTGCTAATTTCTCTATTCCATGTTTTTCATTAAATGCACCAGAAGGTCCAGAATTAACATTTCCTTTCGAATCAATTTTCAAAATCATTTGCCTTATGTCACCCCCAGCTGATTTTCTTCTAGGACACCTATCAAAATGTTGCTTCAAATGCGATGTACCATAGGATGATTTACCCACAAAAAGCTTTTTACAAAATGCGACGTACAATATCCGCATGTTTGGGTCAGATCGGATACGGGTTTCAGTCGGATATGCCTAAATCCATATCCAATCCATATCCATTCAAAAAAATCAGATTTTATCCATATCCATTATCCAGTCAACGAATTTTTCTACTGTTTGACCGGATCGGATCGGGTCGGAAATCTACGGATACGGACACATTTTACATCTCTAGGCATTCACAATTAATATTTTGAAAGATATCTTATAGAATGTTAGGTTCCCAATCACATCCATTAATAGTGTCTAAGAATTAAACCTTAAACCCATAATTCTTGTTCATATGCAATGTATCTACATCTAAGTGGGAGTCAAAATTCATGTCCCCTTAGGATTTATTCTTGTGCCTTGTATCACCTCTTTGATCATGCATCTCTTCTAGGTTGGGGTAAGTGTGTGCTTCCAAAGTCCTAACTTTTCTCTCATTTTATGCTCTAACTTTCCACTTTTTTTCTCCACATGAATTCCACTTATATAGTCGAACGGCTAAATGTGATTTTTAAGTGGGAAGTCAAGACACTAGGAAATGATGTGGCTTTGTCATTGCTTCTCTGCAACACAAAGCCATGGTACTTAGAATGGGTAGTGACTTTCTTCTCTTTCTTGCATTAGATTTCCATGGTGCTAATAATAGTTATGACTTGTATATTTTGTCTTTGTAACACAAAGTTGTGGTACTAGGAATAAGCCGTAGCTTTGATTGCTTTCTTTCATTTGATTACTGCGGCATTGGGAATAGTCACATCATGTACATTTCATCTTTGTATCATGAAGGTGTAGTGGTAAGAATAGTTATAACTCATGCATTCAATCTCTATAATCCAATGTCATAACACTAATAATGACCATGACTTTAGTACATTTTCTCAGGATTAAAAACTCATAGACCTATAAATGACCATAATTCAAGCAAATACTCTTTGGAACTCTTTATAGACAAAGATCACGATGCTACAGCAAAACCATGCCTTTCTCTATAGTATTTATAGTTATGTAATGAGAAAATCATGACACTGGAGTATGCTATAGTTTCTAGCATCAGTAAGGTATTTGGTTACTTTGATTTAAAATTAATGTTGTAACGATAATAAAATATTATGCGCTAGTGTAGATATGTCTCTAAGTTTTATATAAGACCATGGATGTGTAACAATATTATAACACAAGAAATTTTATTACTTTACATGACTTTTCCCTCTCCTCCTACCCAATAAATCTATCAAATCTTAAATTTCACACAAAAACTTACCAATTTCACTACTATTCAACATAATCTATCAAACCTGCAATTTTGTGAAATGATTCTACTTAAAACCCTTTCCATACAAATATATCAAACATAGTTACTAAAATAACTAATATTATTCATTATCTGGCACACCAAACATACCTCTATCTCCTTATATAACTATCAGAATAGGAGCTAAAGAAAGAATCCTCTTCAACTCCTAAAATGCTTGTTCTCATGATCATTCCACTCAAGCTTGACTTCCTTCTAGGCCATTCTCATAAAATGTATATCTAACAGGACAAATCCTTAACGAGCCTTCTATAATATTCTATTAATCCTAAGAAATTGTATACTTTGAAGACATACTTTAGTTTCTCCCAACTCATATCTACCTAAACCTTCTATGGGTTCATGGATACATCCAAAGCTAACACCATAGGCCCAAAATGTTTTCCTTAATAAGTTATAATTCACACTTACTAAATCTGACATATAACTAATTATCTATGGAGGTATAAAGAATAATCCTCAACTAACCATCATACTCTTTATCATACTTGGATTAGATGAAGTTGTCATCAATAAAGACTATAATGAATTGATCTAGGTAGGATTTTTTTAACAAGATGTGCCAAATGGAAAAATTTGTCATGCCATGCTAGCACAACCCAAAAATTTGAGAGCTAGGTAGGCCACTATTTCCATGCCTGACATGACATAGCTAATCCATATAGGTCTTGCCCTACAAGCATGACTTTAGTGAACTTCAACTCACCAAGTCTCTTTTGCCCACTACAGTAATTGGCCAGGCTGAGCCATTCCAGGTCACCATGACTTAGAATAGATTGAATAAATATTTTTATTAAAATGTTTAGTTGTGACAATGATAGATCACAATCGCTATACAAATGTCAAGATGTGAGCATTGGTCAAAGTGCACAAAATTTTTAAAAAAAACAAGTGGGCATCAAGGCTATTATCTAGAACTATATTGGCTAGTTTTCTCACATTATCAAGGATGTCATACAAGTCATCCTTTGTGGTCTAACATAACACAAATCATGCCATGATACAGCACAAGGCAAAATTAGGCACATTTATAAACTTTGCTAATGTGCCATTCACAGCATTTTTATGTCGTACCTCGTGCTAGGCTCGTGCTACCCAACTTACTCGATACCTCTAGCAGAAACACCCTATGCATGAGATTCATAAATGCTATTGAAGTATTTTTTTTAATCTAAATGACATCACTGTAAACTCAAAATGCATACATCGCATCCTAAATACTATCTTAAAGATATCTGCCTCCCTCAACTAATGGTAACAGATACATAGATTTATCTTGGAGTAAACACATGCCCCTTCCTAACCCTATTCAATTATTGGTGTCTATGAATAGCTAAAGGGTTTTGTCTTTCTCCTTGGCACATATCATCAAAATACTCCAAGATTGAAGTACTTGGTCTAATAAAACTCTTGTCCAAAATTTCTCATAATTGGAATTTAAGTTTTTGCAAATCAACATGTGCTATTCTATGTGGAATCATAGAAATAAAAGAAATGATAGGATGATGGTTGTAAAACCCAGTTAAAATAGCAAATTTTATTTGATTCAATAAAAGGAAAAATGGTAAATTCTCACTATGGTACTGGTAGCAAACATGATAATTTCTAAAGCTCAAATGATAAAATGAAGCTTACTATTAGATTTGTCACATAAAATTTAGTTACCCACATGAATTGAATTTCATCAAATTCTAAGATAGTTATATTTTAAGGTTTTTTTGGGCAGTGTTCGATGATCCCAAAAATAAGATTTTTAAGAAAATTTTGAAAATACTTGAAAGTAAATTAAATAACATTCACATACACATAATTTGAGCTAAGATGAGGATGCAATTAATTATTTTGGGGTAGAAAATGGACTAGTATATGTTAGAACATGTGGTGCGATGAGGGCCATGTATGGACAAAGGTTTGATGTGTGGATAAAATTTTAAAATAATAATGAAAATAGGAGATTTTGAGCAAAACATATCCAAGTTTTAGATGGGTTTTACATGAGAAAAAAAGAGTTTCCAAAGTTTCTTTCATCAATCCTCGATGATTTGTCAGTCAAAATTCATCGAGCAAAGAATTGAAATTTATCTACTCAACGAGAGCTACGCATTGGTACCAAAAGATAAAATTTTATCAAAATTCAAAAAAAGAAATTTAGGAAAATCAAAAGTTTGAGCTTATGATGCATTCTTTAGATTTCCTACTATTCTACTGCATTACAAGAGGTAGGGTTCTTTCTATTTTGATTTATTTCTTACTAAGGCTATTCTACACCATGTTTTAAGGCTTTATTTTAGACTATTTTGTAATTATTCAGGAGTTGTATTTGAAACTATTTTATTGCAAAAATTGAGACTGTTTTGAGATTCTTTTTAAATCATGTTTTATTGCTAGTTTTTAAAGTGTTTTATTGATTACTTTGGAGCTATGTTTATCACTTGTTTAGAGGCTATTTTATGGCTTGTTTTGGGATCTTCTTGTGGGATATTTTTTGGTCATATCATATGTCATATTTGGTCTCAAGGGTTAAAGTTGATATTACTTGATTTGTAATAACATGATCTAATTACTTCATGTTTGATGAATACTGACATATGTATGCTTATATATTGACATTGAAATAAATATTTGTTTCAAAATTATATGTGGGCAACATGATTGTTCATGATAAATGATAAATTTTGTAATTTATGTTGTTCATGTGGTGTTCATTATATATGTGACATAACATTGACATGCAATGATGCATTATAATGTATATGCTTATGGACATCACATTTCATGGATATGAGTACATGATTGAGATTAAATGCCATAATCGGTGATTGATAAGTTAGCTTTTTCCATTGGATGAAGTTCAATAGTGTCGCATAATAGCATAAAATGGAAAAACTTGTGTCAGATAATTGTAAGAAGGTCTAGATACTCTATTAAGATTGACTCATACTTCTTCTAAAGATATCACTTGTGCAATGAAGTCATGACCCTATACTATGGTGTTACAATTGGTCTAAAGTTGGAAAATATGATCAAGAGTCATGCCTTGTTGTGTAGTGCTATGACTAGACTAAAGATAGAACATGTACTGAGAGGATACAATATGTTCTATCAGGGCATGCATTTGCTAAAGCTAAAATACGTATTGAAGGAGTTATGCACTATACTTTAGTGTAGTGATTGGAGACTATATTTTGAAGTCATGACTTGTATTATGAAATCATAACTCATATTAAGGTGTAACATGTCCTTTGAGTCATGCCATAGAATTGTGTTTTCATGACTCAATTGAAACTATAACATGTATTATGGTGCTGTGATTCTATTTTGTGGTGTCTCGACATCAGCTGCAACTTGTTGCATGATATTATGACTGAAACTTTAGAATTTAAATCATGACCTATTCTCTAAAGTTGAGACTTTAATGAAATCACAATATGTTGTGTACAATCTAAACTTATGATTTTAAGTGTTATAGGTTTTTTACTATACTAAATGAAGGCTTGTACAAAAAATAGAGAATTGAAAAATATAAATGCTTTTCCACAAAGCATGAATAATGCGTGAAGAGTTTTTCTATATATTATTTGTATTATCCTTCTCTCTTACTCTCTCTTATGTGAGGGTGTGCTTCTTCTATGAGAGATCAATTGTCCCCCTTCTTGAAATTTTAAACAAATGTCATGGAGTTCTTGCCCCTATTCCTACTTTGGTGTTAGAGGGAGATTATGTTGAGAATCTTAAATTCCTCATTTGTATCATATGTACTATTGCACATTGGTGTAATTATTTTTCCTATGGTCTAATATTTAGGTATCAATTCTAAATATGATTTCAACATAGTTCCCTATTGATTATGATCTAACATTTGGTATTAGAGCATACCTAATATTTGGTATCATGTCTTTAGTACATGTTGTTCTAATATTTTGGTAACAAAGTGAGGTTTGGATATAGAGGGAGATTAGTTCGCATAGAAAGGTTTAGTCACCTAGCCTAGTTTGGCACTCATATTAGGGTTTGCTAGATTTATGAAAAGGTGAATCTAATAATGACTTATATAGCAACTTCTAGGGTTGAGATCAAGAAGTTTATAGGAAAGGCTTCAAACAATGGAAATATCAAATTGAAGATCTACTTGTTGATAAAGATTACTATCTTGTAATTGAAGAAGTAAATCCAATGATATGAAATTAGAAATTAGGAATAATTTCTAAGAAAAAAGTTAATTTGAATAAGTTAGATCAGAGAGCACAAGACTTGATTCGACTATATCTGGTAGAAAAAGTCTTAATAAATATTTTTAGTGAGAGAACCATAAAAGATAATATGATTTACTACCTAATCTAGAAGATAATACGATTATCACTATTGGTAGTGGTATTAAAAAAACTATTCTATGCAATAGTTGTTTGAATTCTATTATTTGAAGATACGAGGAGACATAGAATGAGTAAATACTTGAATAATATATTGTATGTGAGGAGGAAGACTGAAGAAAGAGGTGCATAGTCTGAAAGCATACCAAAGGAAAGAGGAACACCAAAAAGTAAGGAAAAGCTAAAGATGAAGTGCTATAAATATAGTTTTGTTGGGCACTTCAAGATAGATTAAAAGAGAAGCCAACAATACTCAAAGTCATGACCCATGCATGAGTTGGCTTGGTAGACCATGAACCATCCACTGATGGTGAGTTTAATTTTGTTGAAGTATGCGTTGTTCATGTTAATAAGGACATTGGTATATTGATGCAGGTGCATCATATCACATGACATCTCAATCAAAACTGATTTAGCTAGCATGAGTCATTCGATGGAGAAGATGTAATTATGTGGAATGGCTCAATGATAAAAATAGTTTATCGTGAGAAGATGAAGATGAGGGTGCATGATGGGACATTTAGATTTCTTTTGAGAAAGGTGTGAAGCTTGCTTGGGATGATAAAGGTTGTAAGATGACATGTGGAGCAATGATAATTTTTTTAGGAACAATGTGTGTAATGTTGTGAAAGTTGTGGGTAGCCACTATCATAACTCCATTCAGTTGGTTCTTGAGTTATGAGAAAAAAGCAATGCGTGAAAATAGGTAAGGAAAGCAACAAAGCCTATCCATGGAGAAGAAGTCCATTAGAAATCAATAGAGTTTTGTCAATCTAAATTCACCAAGTGCATAACTAAAGTTCATCGCCTTGATGAGAGGTATGCATATGTACCAAAAATGAGGGATTTCATCCAAGATCCAAATAATGAGATTTGGAAAAAATCAAAATTGTTAGATCTTGGAGGTATTATCAAGACCTCTTATCATTCTAATATGCTCTAATAGGTAGATTTTCTTCTTACTTAGGTTTAAATTCTATCTTTTGAGTTATTTTAAGGGAGAATGTTATGTAGATGTCTGTTTGGATTGTATTAAACAACTTTAATGGCCATGATTTGGCCCATTTGTGGTTGGATTCACAAATTAATTTGTTGTTATTTATAGTATTTCCCAAATTTTAATTTTTGGGGCTATTTGGAAAATAAATAAAAATTTAGTTTATGGTTGTTAAAAAATTGATTGGATTAAAAAGAAAAATTGAAACAATTAAGGGCTTGTTTGGTCAGGGTTATATGGTATTATATATGTTATAGTTGTTCTTAAGGGTTAACATAAGATTTTTCTCAGGCATCCCCAATATTTTGTAGCCTACTTTCATAGCCTCCATATGAAATTTTTTTTATGATTTCTCATATTCAGTTGATAAAGTATTAGGACATTATTATTGGGTCAAAATATATATCATTTTCTTCACATTTCATTGGCCTCTTTCATTTAATAAATGGTATCTAAATTTTGAATTTTGTGTTATTTCAAAATTATGACTTTTCTTAATCCTCTTCTCTTATTCTCTTGGGTTTCAAGCTTCTTTTGGAAAGCCTCTATTTTCACTTCAAGTGTAGTGACCCGATCCAGGTTTAATACTTCAACAATCTTCTCCCAAAGGAATGATCACTTGGGATTTGATAGTTATTCTTTTCTAACTCTTCAAACAAGTATTGTGTCTCCTCTATTAATCTATTCACAAATGAACCACCTGCTACCATGCCAGCCACATACCTTGCCATGTGGTTCAACTAATTGTAGAAAGTTAAAGCTTGGAACCATAACTCATATCTATGTTGTGGGTACCTCCTCAATAACTTATAAGTATCATATAAAGTCGCATACTCCTTATATTAGAACTAGTTTATCTTGCTCCATAATTGATGAGTAATTTGAGGTGAAAAAAAATATAGTGAGAAAGGTCATCACAAGTTCATCATAAATCTATATGGAGCGAGAAGATAAGCATGGGAATAGATGTATCCTGATCACATTAAAGCTAACTCCAATCATCTTTACCATACATAGTTCCAAAAATATCATAACAAGTATATTAGGATAGAGGTGTCAAATGGGCCAAGTGGCCAGGGCACAACCTGTGACCTAGCATAGTTCAATAGTGTCTAACTTGACACAACACAATCCAAAATTATGCTTTGAGCTAGGCTGGGCCGCTCCATGGCACCAATCATGCCGTGCTGGGCTAGCATGAGTTGTGCCTCTTGCTGGGCTAGGCATGACTCATGTACCTGGCCCGGTGGTATGGTAAACCAGCCTAGGTGACTACCTTACTAGGTTCCCATTGACTAATCACCCATGCGGTCAAATTTAATTTATAGAAAAATTGAACTACTTCTCATGGGGTGGTACAATTTTGTTAAAACAATTGTCCACATAGAAATTTAAATTTCCATGTCGTGCCTGGCACGACATGGAAATTTAATTGTGTCATGCATGGCATAGCACGATGGAATGATCGTGCCTTAAAAAAATGGGTCATGCCAACACGACACAACCCATTTGATACCTCTATGTTAGGATCCTCTAACATCCTCTCGTTGAATTGGTGTAACTGGACCATCAATATCAGACTTGGCTTCAACTCAAAATAATTTACTTACACTAGTTACATTCTGAATGTCCAAACAAATACCTATCATCATTGGATATCATTTCCAATAATCTTCCAATGTGTGGTAGTGGATTGATTATTGGATAGCTAGCTCATTGCTTCCTTAAGGCTCTCTATTGTTGCCCATTCTATCTATGTGCTTTTGTCACCTCTTAATTTTAAAATACCTTTCTTACTTCTTTTAATTTCTTGGTCTAGAAAGATTATCTTAGTCCTAAAACTTCTACTCAAAAAATATGGTATGCAAAATAAAAAAATGGACAAGAAAAATCTAAAACTCAACATATCTACAATTCAAACAAGATAACAAGACAAACATTTAGATCTGAGGAAAAATTATCAAATTAGCACTATCTAAACTACTAAAAAATTTATCTTTTCTCAAAGATAATTATGACAACTCACATTGATCAAGAAAAATAATTTATCATTGGTAATGGTACCAAAAACATATTACAAGGAAAAATCTGCAAGTAAACATGTCATACATATAGTAAAGAAAACTTTCATCAAGATATCTATCTCATATTAATTAAATCATCAATTTTATCAACTAATAGTAAGATAAGTCAATTCTAGTAGAGAAGATAATTCAAGATCTTGGTATGACTTTTAGATCATAGAGTTTGCCTACTTGATTCGTATGAAGCATATTCAAATAATTTGAATTATGTTGAGTTTAGATACATAATGAATGGTTAATTATTGTAGAATATCTATTTTCACTAATAGCATATAATGTGGTTATAACCATTGAGTTCATCTTAATGATCGTGTCATCATAGCTATCGATCAATACTTTACCACTGAGGCAATACATTATCTTTTCTCAAAAATCATTCACAAGTCCATATCTTTTAGGCAACTCATCAACTTTCGTTCATGGTTACTTTGTATGTATTATCTTATTCTCTGGCCTCAGGTATCATAAAGAGTATGAATTAATGTGAAAATAATATGTTATGGTACTAGAAAATGCCATTAACTTACATACCAAATTGGTACTTGGTTACCATGATTTGAAAATAATAACATAGTCAAAATTATATTTTTAATAATATAACCATGACTCCAAAATAATATAATGTCCACAAAAAATACAGTGCAGAGTGGAAAGATTTGATGACTAGGTAATGTCATGGCATGCAATAGATGTTTTGGCTTATTTGAAGAGTCACACCCAAGAAAGGTTACTTGGTTTTTTAATTAGCATGTACTAGTGTACAAATGTCATTAGAAAAATCAAGACATTTTTCTTCCTCGTCCACCTTCCATATTTTATTTCTACTAAGTTCATCAAATGTACCTAATTTATAACTAATTACATTATTTTTCATCAAAATCAATAAAAATGTAATTTGGTAAAAAAACATACTTTTAATGTGCATTTCTAGGATAAATACATCATGAAAATAACCAAAAACATCCAATAAAACTTAATATTTGAAGGTTGAACAAATTGACTCACTTTTATATTTGCTCATCCTCGAGTAAATAATATCTCTTTCTTTTATATGTTAAGTGAAGAAAGGACGGATGAAAAAAGTGATGCAAAAAAAAAACCCACAATGCATCAATGAGGAGAAGAAGACTAGTGGGCTGATAGATTCTTTAAATTGCATTACGTTAAGGGAAATTAAGCTATAGATAGTTCAAATTATGGCATAGATGTGTAGCATTTTCTTCTATCTCTCTTGTCACTTAGTTGCCCACTCCATCATCATTTAAATCATGTTGCATAACATATCTTGTATTTTCTTAGTTGATTTGAGTGCATCTTTCAATGAAACATGTGTAAAAAATATATTTTTTTTTAATTTGTATTTCACATTTCAAAATTGTCAATCTACACTTACTCTATAAATTTAACAAATGCTTCAATCTCTTGGTCTTTGTTCTTTATTATTCAATTCCATTCATTAGAAATAGATTTTGATAGTATTCCAAAGGTTTCAACACTCCCCAACACTCTAAACTCTAATATTTATTATTCATTTCCATTCATCATAGAAATAAGAAGTAGTTGATGAAGTGGATTAAGATGAAAAAGAACAAAAAGAAAGAAAAAAAAGATGAAAAAGGAGGAAGAAGAGGAAAAATTGAAGAATAATAAGATGAATAAGGAGGAGGAGAAAAAAGAAAGAAGAAGAACAAAAAGAAGAAGTAGAAGATAGATAAAGAAAAAGAATCAATGAAACAAAAATAAGAAGAAAAGGGAAGTATAAGAAGAATAAGAAGAGGAAATAATAAAAATAAGAAAAAAAAAGAAGTAAAAGTTGATGAAAAAGAAGAAAGAAGACTTATAAGATGAAAAAATTAAAAGAAGAATAAGAAGCAAATAGAGAAGAAGAAGAAGAAGAAAGAAAAAGTAAAAAATGTTGAAGAAGAAAAATAAGAAGAATCAAGAGATGAAAAAGAAGAATAAGAAAAAAGAATAAGAACAAGAAAATTAAGAATAAGAAATAAAAATAAGAAAAATATAAAGAAAATGAATTGACAAAGCAGAAGTTGAAAGAAAAACAAGAAGAAATTAGAAGAAGAAGAAAAAGAAGAAGAAAAGAAGAAATGCAAGAATAAGAAGAAAAAGAATAAGAAAGAAGAAGATGATGTTGATGATGATGATGATGATGATGATGATGATGATGATGAAGAACAATAATAAATATGTACAAGAATAAAAATAAGAAAAATTAATTTATAAAGAAATAGAACAAATAAAAAATAAGAAGAAGATAAGTAAAAATTAAAAATAGAACAAATAAGAAGAAAAATAAAGAATTAATTTATAATGAAATTAATTATAAACATGACTCCTTAAAATATATTTTCATAGGGTTTAATAGTAGTTTATATTATGCAAACCTACTACAAAGCCTATCTATTATAGAATTCCTATGTTGACTGATAGGAATAACATTATAAAATATTATAATTAGAAAAATAATTAGTAATTAACAAATTTTGGAAACATAGTGAAGTGTTCTCTATGATGTTTGATATTTAGACTAGTCATGATAATACTACATTTACATATCTCACCGCCCACTATATCAATTCTAATTGAAAATTAAATAAAAAAATTATGATTTTTTCAGATCATTCATCCTCATGATGGCCCTACCATTTATGAATGTTTAATAATGATATTTAAAAGAATATGTTATTCAAAATATGTTTTTAAGATTACATTCAATAACACTCCAAATATTGGTATCATAGGTTACATATTTTTCATAACCATTAGAAATTATCTCTTAGCTAATATTTTTCATTTAGATATATGTGTCATATAATTAACTAAAAGTGTAAGTGTTTTACATTATATGTTTTTTAGTAAGCCTAAAAATAATTTTAAATTAAGGTGAGACACTATTATAATTATACCTATTTAATATTAAAGTCATGTTTAGCTAGCAATATATGACATCCGACTATGATAATTGTAAAAGTGGATACCTTATTGTAGATGATCAGGACTAAGCGATAAGAAGTTCATGTTTGAAATTTCTAAAAATTTTTATTATATGATGAACATGAATTTGATAACTTGGTAATATTTTATCAAATATATTAACATGTTATCAAATATGTGATAATAGTAAAAGAAACCATATTTTTAACATCATGACTATTGAGATAGAAACCAAGTATTTAAAATACTAGTCTTCCATTCTATTTATTTATTGTTTGGTTGTCTATATAGATAATAGAGTTAAGCTGAAATGTTTAGAAAGCATATTAAAATCATTAGATGATATGTTAATATATTATGATACTATGTATAATAGTTTTAATAGGACTCCAAGTATGGACATAGACACCATATTCAAAGATAATTACTTTTTCTATTTAGTTAACTAGGGACAAAGGGTGATCCATCAAATAAAAGTGAGCTATCTTTGTACATAGATATTAATTATTACTCCATCTTATTACACGGCGATACTAATAATTTATATATATTGAGCTGGTGAAAATCATTTGAATCCACCTATCTCATACTATTTATGATGACATATGATCCACTGATCCCTCTAGTATCTAGAATAGTATCAAAGTCTACTTTTTTTGAAGCTATAAATATAATTTCAAATATGAGTTCAGAATTATGACCAGATATCATAGAAGTACTTTCATTTAAAAACAACTAAAAGGATTTTAAAATTGGTATTCAAGATTAAGTAAAAAAAGTTGATAATAGAGGATAACACTTATGGCATCAAGAATATTGAAGTTATCACTAGCTTTAAAATCAAACGTGATGATCTTAATTATATTATAGACATAGATTAATCATGGATATTAGGGGACTAACATAGTTGTTGAAGTTTTTGTTATTATTTTCTCTTCATTTTTAATTTAGCGATATTTGTCATGTTATAATTGAACTAAAACTATAAAAGCAAAATATTTGTATTTTTTATTAAGTTCTAAATTTTATTTATTTTCAATTATGGTGGTGTAGTTTAATTAAAATATATTTATTTTAAAGAAATTAAAATTATACTTTAAACTTTAAGATAAAAGCTAGTTCCATAGTAGCACTAGCAACAAGCATGGGCACTAGTAACCGGCATGGGCACCAGCACTACACTATGTTGTTCCCACTACCTAGTGGTATAGTGTAATTTAGTGGTGGTGGCTACTAGCCAACCTACTAGTGGGCACTACACTAGCCTCTAGACAAAGGCACTTTTGTGCCACAATCAAACTAACCTAGCATGACCCAATCTGACCCACCATGGCTCGACATGCCCATTTGAAAAAGATGAGCCATCATGCCATGTTAGGCCGACCTCTCATGATGTCATGCTAGTTAGGCATGGCCCATGTACCCAATTCATTTCATGTCTGGCACGACATAGTGGCCAAATGATCAACCAAATTTAGGATTGTGCTGGCTCGACATGACTTATTTGACACCTCTATGCAAGGGTTTCAACCTCTAGTTACAAATTGTAGAAGGTAATAGCCAAACCATTCGAAGATACTATTTTTTTGCTATTGATGGAATTAAAGAGGTAAAATGATACACAAAGACCGAATGAGATAGATAGAAACGATGCTAGATCTCACCCAAACAACTATAAAATCTATTGAGAATCAAATTAGAGAGTTTGCAATCAGAGTGATTGAGAAGAATATCAATGAATTACCAAGTAATATTGAGACATATCCAAAGTAATGCATGCCCAAACATTAAGAATCAAAATATAAGTATAAGGGTAGATGACATAAGTAAAATCAAAGTAATAATCTAATACAAAGATAATGTTTTCATAAGTGATGTTGCCGCATCTAAAGTCACCACAACTCATGTTGCAATATCTAAAGTCACGACATCTCATGTCATAACACCCAATGTCATGACATCCAATGTCATCACACATACTAACCTTACTACCCAACATATTCTACTAAAAGCAACTCATAACAAAGAAACAATGAAGAGGGAGATACTAGTGAACTATGATAATAAATAGAAAGGTAATTTGGAGAACAAATAATGTCCAAGTAGTCCTCATTATCTCTATCTTATTCTTCCCTTTTCACAATGATTTTGAAAGATAATGTTAAATGAATAGTTTGAGAAATTTATAAATATTGTTAAAAACCTAGAGATTAATATATTATTAAAGGATGCTCTATCTCAGATGCCACACTAAATAAATTTCATATAGAATATAATGGGTAGTAAGAAGAAGTTAGAGACCTTTAAATTGGTGAGTATGACTGAGAAACATAGTGCAATATTTCAAATAAAATTCAAAGAAACTCAAAGAACCGAGTAGTATTAGCATTTTTTTCATTGTTGGAAGCATACCTTCCAAAAAGCCTTATGTAATTTGGGAGAAAGTGTCAACTCGATGTCATTATCTATAGTAATAAATTTGAACTTAGGTGAGATCACTCCAACATTTCTTTCATTACTTGTGGAATTCAGAATGAAAGATTTTCTAGAGGGATGTTGCCATGAAGAAATGGAAAAAATCTTAAAGTTAGAAAATATTTTGGAATAAAAAGAAGTTATGATGCACCATGATGAAGATATGTGCGATGATGTCATGATATTTTTTGAAGTCATGACAAACGAATAAAGGTAGACATGCTATGATGATGTCATGACTCGTTGTATAATCCACAAGATTTTCATATGAAGAGAAAGATGAAATAGATGGAGGAACTACTGAGAAAATAGACACAACATGACCAGAAAAATTTGCACTATTACTTAATGAAGCATCTAAGGAAATAGATGAAACTATGTTAATATTTGATGAAAACATGAAAGAAATAGAGGCTAGGAAGAAAGATGAACTAAATACCAAAAAGGATATTTAAGTACAAGAGGAAGTTGTGACATCTAAACAAGTCATGACTATAATAATGATTGCAATAAAGAAAAATGTCATGACATAAGCTATAAGAGTTGTGATATTGACAAAATAAAAGATAAATGAAGAAAAAGTCACATGTTTCAACATTGTGAAATAATTAAAGTAGGGAACACGAGATAATATTATGACATATTTCAAAGTCATGACTATAATTAAAGTGGAGATAATAGACAATGATATCAAGACTATTAATAAATAATGAACAATGATATTCTTCCATCCAAAATCAATGGCCGAAGACATGGAGAATACAAGGCAATAATAATTCAAATATTATGAGGAGAAAATTGTGTGAATATTAGAAGTCGACATCTATGGAGATCAAACTAAAATATTGGTCCAGCTAAATATATTAAACATAGTGATTATTGGGTGGAAACCCAATCCTTTATTTTTTTTTTCACCTTGTGTGATTATAATTTTTTATACAAATCCACTTGATTTATACACAAAGATCCATAAACTATAGGATGTCTCAACATCAAACAAAGGCACTACATTATATATGATTTCTCTTCCATTAAAAAAAGTTATGACACTAATACCTAATCATGAAAAATCCTACTTGAAATAACATTATGTGCTTTGATTTTCCTCCTCCTTATCTAACTAGAAAGAACAACATGAAGAATAGGATATTTTCTTTGCTTGACGATGAGCAAATGTTCAAGTGTAAAGTTTGTTTGGTACTAAAAGTACTAATTTTTGTAAATATTTTTAGCTTATCCCATGTGGTATTTGTATTATAATTGAACATAAAAGACATGTATTTCAAGGAAATTGGATTTGATCAAAATGAGTATAATTAGATGTAAAATAAGTATAAAAATAGACTTGATAAAACGAGATTTAAGTATGGAAGAACATGATAGTGTCATGAAAATTTCAACATTACAACATCATTAATAGATATGCATATCTTTGAAGTATTCACACTAAGGCTTTCTTTGGTCATGACTCCACATATTAGTCATAAAATTCATCATATGTCACAACTCTATGACATATTGCCATATCTTTGTATATTACAACATCTTCTTCATGAAAATAATAATATTTCAAAGTCATGACTACATTTGCTATAAAACTAATATTCACTCACCACATTATTTTTTACGTTGCAATATCCAAAGCATTAAATCTCACTAATAACATTGAAACAAAGTCATGATAATTCTTGAATGATATTATGAATACATGACATACTTTTTTAGGTCACATTATTATTGTTATATAATCAAAATCATAATATTTCAAGATTGCAAAGTTATTTTATATTACATCATACTCAAGGAATTGACTAACCTTAGTCATGATATCTTTTCACATCATAAAATTATCTTTACACATGCATAACTATGCCATAATATTTTCTACTACATTTTATGATGCGATAGTTACAAAAGTGATTCAACTAAATCATTTATCATAACATCACCCAACATCATGACATAGAGCAAATTAAAAGATGTCATAGTGCACGTGAGGATATAAAGATATGAAATATGAAATTAAGGAATTTTCAAGGAGCTTTGAAGATAGAAATTGAGAGAAGCAGAAACATAGGAGGCATATCAATGCCACTCAGGTAGAGAAGTAGAGCAGGGAAAAATGCTAAATGAATTAGTTTGAAAACTAGAATTGAAACCTAGATCCTAAATGCTTATCTTTATTGGGGTTACATGAATTGTTGAGATAACACCAAAATTTTTTTGTTTGAATCCCTCCTCATTATCAAGTTAATTTAAGAATATTGGATTGGTTTATATAATCATGTATCTTTAATAAGGTTTCTAATGAATGGTTGTCATTTTTTATATATTAAATGATGATAGATATGGGAGTGTTTTAGAATGCCTAAATAGGATTCCATCATGACAATGGATGCTATGTATTAGTTATGGTAAACCATGATGGGTAAGTATTGGGTACACAAAGTATCATGTTTTTATGGTTATTTTTTAGCCTTTTTTTTTTTGATATGTATATACAAGAAATGTTCTTTAAAGATGAATATTTTATCACATTATGTTATTAATTGATCTTGATGAAAAATTATGAAATTAGCTATAAATTGAGTACAAATAATGAATTGGATGAAAGATAGAAGAAGATGGTATAAGAACCAGATAAAAGTCATTATATTTCTAATATCATTATATCTTATATTAGCATATGTCTATAGAGTAGTTGTAGCACCCTTTATTGGTTGCAACTCTATAAATAAGTTACGAGCTTCATTGCATGATGTTGCTCTACCACTAGGCTGCATCATCTTTTACTTTGCAACACATTCTTCATGATCATGATATTTATTTTGAAGTCATTATTATATTTTTTCTAGTCATAATTTTTGGTTATTATGTTATTTTCACATCATGTTAGCCATGCTTAATGGACAAGTAAAATCATGGCATATTTCTTTGTTTTGATACATTCATTACAAAACCAAATTACACAATATAAGGTGATTTTATGCCTTGACGTTTATCCAGCATCACACCATCAAACTCATGTGAGTTATTTCTGATGTCATGACAACTTATGAAATCATAATATTATGTTCCAAATAGAAATTTCTTAAGTCACAATAATTTTTGGCAACTTTATGAAATCATGATATTATATTCACATCCTATTGATGTGAATATATACAATCTAAACTTATCTATTTTAAAAGAGATAGATGAATAGAGAGATTGATTTAGGGAGAATCAAAAAACCAATATCACCTAGTGAGATGCCACCCCAACTAGGAAGACATTCCCAAGCTGAATGCAAGACAATGTAGAATGGAAAGCAGAACTAAAACCTAGATCCTAAGGCAGGCTGACTTTGTGGATAACTTATTATTGATTATTCCTGAAGCCTAGTGTATTTTTTAAAATTATGGGAAGTTAGTTTTTTATTATTATTTGTATTTGGTGCACTAAAACATAAATTTATCCAAAAATATAATCTTAGCTTGATTTTATATTGATTGATATTTTTTTAAAATTTAAATTATTTTGTGATTTGACACTATTCATTATTTCAATGTTATTTTGCAAAATCATAGTTTTTCATGCTCCAATTAATCAGGTAATGCCCAAATAATATTTTTATTATATAAAGACTCCCAAATATCTATTTTGGTGTTGTTTAACTATGTTATATTCAACAAATTTATTATGATGATGATGTTGTTAGGGTGTTGAAATGTTATTATTCTTCTTCTCTCTTCTCTATTTGTATGTCTAAATTTGCTTGTGAAGTTGATTTATAATTATATATTGTTATCATTATACCCTACTTATTTGTTTTTAATTTATGCTTGTAGCTCATTTATGTCAGCTTCATCGGAATAACTTTAAGAAAAACACAAATAATGCAAAATATACTATTCATTTGTTAATTTTGTATTATCATTTTGGGAAGTAGATTTTTGTTAGAGAGAATCTTTAATTCTTATTAATCCAGTTTGTGAACTTCATCAAGTGCATTTCATTAGGTTCACATTGTTAAATGATTAGTTTTATTTAAATTCAGTAATCTAAGTATCTAATTTCAAATAATTTTACTACTGTCAACTTTTATTGGCCACCAACAAGTTGGAGCCCAAAGGCTAGATCAAGGCACACATCAAATAGGCTATATTATACTGGCATGGCTCATTTCTGTGTTAGCTACTTGATTGGCATACCGATCTTGGTATATTTCAATGGTAAGGATGTAAAGTTTTGTTTTTAATGGGAATGTAGTTTCATTATATTGATTTTGGTATTTTTCATGTTAACATGATGGCTTTCATTAAAAAAAATCAACTGTTGGAATGTTGAGAAATTCTAATAAATAATAATAATAATCACTTTTTTTAAAAAATTTTCCAGGCATTGGACCCTTCTAATGTGCCAGGCATACACCATGCCTTGGGCTGGTATGACCCAGGGCATGAAAAGTAATTTGGTAAGCATCATACATAATAGTAGGGAATAACATCTATGTGGACTTTTTCTAGCAATCAAACAACCATTATTAATATGTATTGTTTAATTATTTTGAATATTAAATTGTAAATTTTACTAGCATTTTTTCACAATTTTTTTTTTGATTTATAAGTTTTGATAATCAAAAATGTTTGTCTATATTTGTGCATGCTTTCTGTTAAATTATATTCTACACAAAAAGATACAACTTTAAAAAAAAAAACAAATGTTTGAATATAATTGAGATTGTTGAAATTATGGAATCAAATTTCATGATGATACATGAAGGATTTGTAATATATTTTTCCTTTCTATCACTTAATGCGTAATACAAGGTGTTATATGCTTTTAAAGAGTTTTAATGGTGTAATATTTTATTAATGTCAGTGTAATATGCTTTTAAAGGTGTTATATGCATTCCATCACTTAAAGACTTATTGCAATACTTATTAAAATAAATGAGAATGTGACACTTCTTTTGGGAGAATAATGACAAGGTTTGGAGGAAATAAATGATTAATATTATAATTGAGATTTACATTTTGACATGAAGTAAATAAATGGGGGGATTGTGATTTGGTCCACTCCCAACAAAATAATTGAAAAAACATAACTTAATTTTGTATATTTAAAAAAAGTGCACCAAAACTATTTAATAATTGATGTTTGGTAACTTAAATTTAGTAATCCAAATATATTTTTAAATATCCTCTCCACTTGTCTCTCACCCCTGTAACTCAACCCTCATCCCTCGCCAATTTCTTGGAGCTAGACAAGCTTCATGTTGAAGCTCTATCAAGTTTTAGGAGCTTGACTAGGAGCTCTGGAAGCTCAACTAGGAGCTACATGGTGCTTGACGTAAAGTTCTATCGAGCTTGACGGGCTCAATGGAACTTCTCATGAGCTCCATGGAGCTCCTGTTGGTATTCCAAGAGCTCAACTAGGAGCTGCATGGTGCTTGACGTAAAGTTCTATCGAGCTTGACGGGCTCAATGGAACTTCTCATGAGCTCCTGTTGGTATTCCAAGAGCTCAACCAAGAGCTAATGGAGCTCGATTAGAAGCTCCATGGAGCTCATTAGGAGTTTCATGGAGCTTGTGGTGGAGCTACATCGAGCTCTTGGTCAAGCTCTTGGAGCTCGATGTAGTACCAACAAGAGTTCAAACTCTGTGAGAACTCTAGGTTGAGCTCAAAATAGCTCGATCGGAGCTTGTTGAGCTCAATGAAGCTTTTGGTCAAACTTCAAGAGCTCTTTGTCGACCAAGAGCTCCTGGAGATCAATAAAGTTCCAGTAGGAGCTCCATGGAGCTCAAAGACAGCTCATCGAACTTGATGGAGCTCCTAAGCCTCATGGTCAAGCTCCAAGGGCTGGGGGAGGGGTGATGGTCTACATGGGAAAAGGGAGAAGAGCAAATGGAGATGTGAGATTAAATGATAAATTTGGATTACTATATTTAAATGCACCAAACATTTATACTTTATAGTTGGTGTATTTTTTAAAAAAATATAAAACATTAAATTGTGATTTTTCAATTATTTTGTGGGAAATACAAAACACAATTCTCCCTAAATAAATTCATTATCAAATATATTTTTTTTTCAAAAACAAGTTTTTTTGGGATTTTTTGTTTTATATAAACATAAATATATTTTATCATCTTCCACTCACTTCTATATCTCACTCCTTTATGCTCTCAATTCTTCCTTTCCATACCCCCTTCTTCTCTCTTTATTCATACTCTCCATATCTCTGCTTTATCACTGTCCATGTTCTTCCTCTCTCTATTCTCAATTTTATTTTTATCAAATAGATTAGATCTAGTGATATATAATAATAATAAACAAATAATTAATTAAAATAAATATCCCAAAATATATTCAAAATTACTCTTGATATTATAATTATCAAACAAAAATATAATAACAAAAACTAATGAAAGATTAACATCCACAATTAATGTTTGGATAGTATTATTTGGATAAAATCAACCTTACTAATAAATCATAAGATAGTATCTGAAATAATAGTTAATTAAACAATAAAATTCTATTCTTTTAAATACTAGATTTTATCCCATGTGTTTGGTTTATAAAAACTGCAATTTTTAAAAATAATAAAATAAACTAACCAAAATTAGCCCAAAACAACATATTACATGTCAAAAGTCAAATTTTAAAATAAAATATTGTGATATATAAATTTATAATTAATAATGTTGATTGTATGCTATAAATAATGTATTTTTAAATATTAGAAAAACTTATTTTAATTCAAAAAGTTGGTTCATAACTAATAATTTATAATTCTACTGATTTTTTTTTTCTAATTATATAATGTTTATATAATATTAATGAGTCATAAATAGAGTGCTTCTACTCTGGATGTTGTAATGGTATAGAAAAATTTATGTTTATGCATTTCTACCCTTGATTTAATCAAACACATCCGTTTTTCATTTCGCAAATCCGTTTCTAGGGGTTGGAGTTTTTATTTTCATTTCTACCCTTGTCGTTTTACTTGTATCAATAGTTGTTTTGTTGTTTACAATTGTTATTTTTCTACTGCTATGTTCCTATGTTGTCTAACATTTACTACTAGGTTAGAGAATTTTTTTTTTCTTGTAATACAATCATGATACAATTAATCAAGAAAACCAATTTCTCTATTTATGCTCTAGATCAGCTTTACCATTGATATATTTTTTTGAAATTATAATCTTGGTGCATGACATATTTTTCTAAAAGTTGTGAATTCAAGAATCTTTGTGAGCATGCAAAAAGTTTTTTAAAAAAGTGTTGCTTGTTTCTTAATTTACTATTTCAAGGCTTTATTTGAATATGTTATTAATTTATGAATTAACTTTGTTTCGGGACTTTGTTAATCTGACTATAATCAATGGATGTTTATTTTTTGTGTATTTTGGTGTGTGTGTGTGTGTGTGTGTGTGTGTGTGTGTGTGTGTATGTGTGAATATTTGTTGTGTTATGTGTATGTGAATAATTGTTGTGTTATGTTATTTCAGAATTATCACAACTCTTGACACCCACCCACACACACACACACACTATTTTAATCCTTGTAGGGTAATTTTAGATAATCACTTAAACGAAAACCTATTAAATTTTAGAATTTAATTTTTTAATTTTAGAATTTAATTTTTTAATTTCAGATTAAGAAACTAAAAATCAATTGATGATACATATCACTTCTATGACACTCAAACACATTGGTTCCCAGCATATACTAGTAAGTGGGATATACTATCTATTGTATTTTGGCCATTTAGAAAAGATAAAAGCATCATATCAGATGCAAATTTTGCCTACCATTCATCATATCTATCCTTTTACAATCTATTTGTGTATAGTTAAAACATATATATTATGTGTTTTTTTCCTTATAGTTTTCTCAAAAATCCTTTTTTTAAATGGGTTGTAAATATCTTTACCATATATCTTGGACGATATGATGAGCGATAAGTTGGAAGCTAGTGGCTTTCTGAAAATATTAGATAATTGAAGTTGTATCTGAATATTCAAATGGAGTTGCTCATATTTTATAGCATTATTGTTCATATTTTTGAAAATAAGTTTATTGCTCATATATGTCAAAATAAGTTTTTATAGCATATTTTATAGCATATTTTATATTGCTCATTATTTTATAGCATTATTGTTCATATATGTCAAAATAAGTTCATATTTTATATCATATATGTCAAAATAAGTTTATTGTTCATATTTTATAGCATATTTTATAGCATATATGTCAAAATAAGAAAAAGCATATTTTATAGCATTATTGCTCATATATTTTTGAAAATAAGTTTGTTGCTCATATTTCTCATATTGCTCATTTTTTGATTGAAACCATGATCAATGCTTTTTCTTTCAAAAATATTTTGCATTTAGCTAATTTGACTGATTTGATGTTGTAGTTCTACTCAAAATGAAATTGCTATTGGATAAGAACACTCTACTTCTTTTTTCACAAATGTTTATGTTTTTTTAATGTTTCGTGTTTTTCACAAATGGAATCCTCTTGATTATTCTGGAATGTCATATTCTTCCTTGTTTTGTCATTGTGTATCGGATGACAATGGACGAAAACTCAGTAATTCATAATATTTCTTTTGTATAAACAAGCTTTCTTGTTTATGAATTTTATACAATGTTGTTCAATTTTATTTTTATGTCTTTCCTTTTTTATTTGAATTTTTTGATTTTTTTTTACATTATAGTACTTAATCATCTAAATTTGCAAAGCAAGATTTGCCCAACTCATGGATCCATTCCATCATGGTGCATACTTCACAATCTTATGAATAATGCAAGCCATTTAGATTATGAGGTTATAGGTCAATCTTCTCCAATATCTTCTCAAGTACACTCCACCTCCAAAAAATAATGAGGTGGTAATTTTAATTCAGAAGAAGATATCATGATAATCTCAGTGCGACTTAATATTAGTTTGGATACTATGCAAGAAAATGAGCAAAAGTCCAAGAGATATTGGCAAATGGTTTGTGAGTTTTGTTACCAATACAAACTAAATGCATGCCTAATTTGTAGTCAAAATTCTTTAAAGAATCATTGGTCGGCAATTCAGCTAGCCACCAATAAATTTTTCGGGTGCTTTGCACAAATAGAAAGACTGAATCATAGTGGGTTGATAGAGAAAAACAAGGTTTGAGATAAAATTATCTTACAAAATTGTTATCTTTTAATTGGCATGATAATGATTTTTTGTTTTTTTTCAAATTCTTTAGATTCGTGATGCCAAGAACATGTACAAGGAACTCTATAAATCTTCTTTTTCATTTTAATATTGTTGGAATGAATTTAGGTATCAACCAAAATGAATGGAGGATTCTCAAGTAAAGAAGCAAAAACCATAACATAATGATACTCGTGGAAGCTCCTTGCCTCCTACTTCGGACTCCAGAAATTTTGAAGATAACATTGAGTCCTATGGATCCTTAGACCACCGGGTAGGAAAGCTGAGAAAGAGAGACTCCAAAAATCCAAGACCAAAGAATTTGGATATGATGAAAAAAAAACTTGAACTTTTTAATCTTTTAGTTGTGATGCAAGAAGAGAAAAAAAGTAACAAATTAAAAGAAATTTGTAATGATGAAAAAAATATTATCTTCAAGAACATCTAATACATGAGGAGCAACGTCTACTATAAGAGAAAGAGAATTTAAATTTTGAGCAAATGAAAGAGGAAGATAAAATAATGTTGATTAATACGAGTTACATGCCTAAGTTGTAGCTGGATATTATCAATGCCACAAAATGGAAATATTGGTAAAGTATATCTTTTATTAATGGACAAAAATTATATAGTATTAATCATGGTACAAGTACTATAATAACATTTGGTTTTTGGTTTTTGACATGGAATTTGATTGACAAATGTTACCCATTTTGGATATATACAATCATCAAAGTTAAAACCGCATTGTATAATCATTTCCATTAAAAATATTATTGTATAATTTTACAAATTATAAATTTTTGCATTTCATCAATATGGTGATGATATGGCATTCATATAGCATTTTATATTTTATTTTAAAAAGTTAGTTAAAATTAGTTCAGATGGATAGCTAGGTAGCAATGTTGGAGTTCTTAAAAAGTTAGTTAAAATAGATAATTTAATATTTTATTATATTTTGAGTAACTATTTTAGATAACATTATTAGAAATGCTCTTAAGCATCACCATTAAGTAAATTAAACTGATTTATATAAAACACAATTGGTGTTGCTGGCTATTTTACTACCTGGCCATAGAATTGTGTGCTTAAGGGGATGCATAACATAAAACAAAATAATTATAGCTAATATCAGATTTAACTCCACTCCACCCAGCAAAAATAATTCAAATTGGTGTGATTAATATTATTAAGAAAGGACTTTCTATTTATAGTTATAGGATCTTTATATTATATAATTATATGCAATAATGAATAATTGGGAGTCATTACAAAATCAAAACAAAAATAAGCATCAAACTCAAAGAAAAAAGACTATCTCTCAAGCATAAAATAACTTATTAACAAACACAAGAGAAAAGAAATGGTAAAAATCAAATTCAAATAAAATTAACAATTAATAAAAAGAGAAGATTGTGCAATTGAGAGACATTTTGAGAAATAAAAGATAAAACAATAGCAAAAACAGCCAATTTGTAAAAATAAAAAATTATCAAAATCGAGTGGTTGATGAAAGAGTGTTTGACTTTATAAAAGATCAAATTAAATTGAGAACTACATGAATTTATTGGAGCATGAAAAATAATGGATTTTTGTAAAATGAATATTCTAAACATTAAAAATTACAAAATAATAAATAATAAAGTAAGACTATAGTACCAATGCAAAGGACAAAATAATTTAAAATGTTAAACTATTAATAATAATAACAAATATAAAAAGAATTGAAAAGATTGCTAATAAATGTTGCAAATCAAATTTTTAGATAGATTTGTATTTTGGTACATTAAACCCAAATTAATTAAAAAAAATCTTTCCTTTTAAAAAAATATATATATATTAAATTATAAAATTATTATATTTTGTTACAATCAAAATCAAACCCCTGATTTTGCCTGCGGACACCTCAATTATTAAAAAATTTAAAAATATTTATAAAAATTTTATTAAATGTCAAAGCCTAAGTTAGAATTTGAACCTAGATCAAATTATTTTGCTAACAAACTTTAACAATTAAGTTGATTTTCTATTGTGTGTGTGTGTGTGTCATATGTATTTATAGATATTTAAACAAAAACAATAATTACTTTATAAACAAACATTTATAAAAAAATAAAGATAAATATATATAAATATACATAAAACTATATAAATATATAAACATAAACAAATATAAATAAATAAACATAAAAATATATAAACATAAACATATATATTTTATATAAAGACACACACACACTCACACACACACACACACACACACACAATATATATGTTTATATATTAATATATATTTATATGTTTATGTGTATTTATTTATCTATGTTTATGTTTATATATTTATATATGTTTATGTTTATTTGAATTATTTATGTTTATGTTTATAAATTAATTATTATTATTGTTTAAATATCTATAAATACATAAATTGGGCATTGACATTTAATTTCAATAGATAAGCAAATAAATACATGTGGCTGGTTGATAAAATGGTTTATTTTTGTCTTGAAGAAAGAGGAAGAAATAAAAAGAAAAATAATAAAGATAATGGTATTTGACTCTGATTAGGCCTATTTTTAGGCTTACAACAAGGCTAAGGGTTATAATTCTAAGAAAACAAAAAGTAATGATGAGAAAGTTAAATATCTTACATAAATGCTAGTCATTCATTTTATAGGAATGAGTATTCATTACCAAGTATTTATAAAACTCTCTTTTGAATGGCCATAATATTAAATAATATGTCTCAATAAAACCTTGCTAGGAAAAATCCAATGAGACAAAAACCTAGTGAAAGAAAAAGAGTACATGTACTTTGTTAGGATTGCCTCATTAAAAACTTTGTTAGTAAAACCTAGTGGGATAAAACCTAGATAACGGAAAAAAGATTACAGTACACTAATATCCAATCATACTCCCAATTAAGTCAACATTCTTAGGCTGACACATTCTAATCTTATATATTAACTTCTTGAATGTTGAGGTTGGTAATAACTTTAATAATACATCTATCAGATTATAACTTGATCATTTTTATTAGACATCAATTTTACCATTCTTTTAAAGCTCATGTGCATAGAAAATATTGGTAAAATGTGTTTAGTTATATCTCTTTTGTTGATTTGTTCAATGCATGCAACATTATCTTCAAATAATATTATTTGCTTATCTTCAACATCATCTTCAATGTATTTATAACTTGCTTTTTGAATTACAAGAATCTCTGAATGATTTGATTATATAACCACCAGTGCCTTATTGACAGGTCTCCATGAGATAGCAGTTTTATTGTGGTTAAAGACAAGCATACTTTGTGATCTGGTTGTATGCATATCTAAAAGATATCCTATATCTATATATTCAATTCGAGTAGTTTTTGCTTTGACTTGTTTGAATAGATTAAACTTATATATATATTTCCATTGAGATACGTAATTGCTGTATATGTAATTTATTTTTACTTAATAATCTGTTTTAATATTTTCATATAAGTGCAGGAAAGGAAATATTAAAAGCCCGGGGATGCAGCAGTAGCACAATAACGGAGGTCTCACTGTCCAGTCAGTTGGCTGAAATTTTTGGAGCAGAGCCTGGCCCGTTCCATGATCCGACCCGCTTCGGTTAAATAAACAGGATTTTTATTTTTCATATAAAATGATTTGTATTTATTTTTCGGGTGGCTATTTTTGACCCGGTTGAACTGTTCATCATTCCTCTCCTCTCTCTCTGCGCGATTTCGCGACTACTGCATGCTGCATACTGTAAGATATTCTTTTTTGGTTTTAATCTGTAACGCATAAGTATTTTCTGGTGGAGGTAGTTAGTCGTACTGAGCGACTAGCGAACCACGTTATTTCCTGTGTTGAATTCTCGTTTTTTATTCTGTCGTGGATGATGTTGGATTGGGATATATATATTGCTTGTTTCTGTGTTTCTGTTATTTTCTGTTTCTTAATCTCACTACCCATGGAAGCACAATTACCCAACAGTAATATATGTTTGATACCATTTTAATGTTTTCTCATTGGAGCTAAATTGTAATTGGCTAATAAATTAACGAAATAAATAATATTTGGTTAAGTATAATTAGCAAGATACATACATGCATCAAACTCACTAAAAGACAGTACTTTGGGATCAAGTAATTTTTCACAATTTTCACAAGCCCAAAATGAGTCTTTTTTTACATCAAGTGATTAGATAATCATAGAGTAGCTTAATGGATGTGCTTTATCCTTATTAAATGCTTCACATTTTTCTTGATATATGTTGATTGATGAACCAACATTCAATTTAAAAAATATTCAATTTGTAACCCAAGACAAATTTTTTTTCTAAGATATTTCATTTCAAATTATTCTTTAAATATTTGTTTATTTTTGTGAGCTCTTTAAGAGTTCCAATAAGATTTAATTCACCAACATAAACATTAATAATTATAAATCCTATTTCTAATTTCTTGATATAAATACATTGACATATAGGATTATTCATATACCTTTCTTTTAGTAAATATTAACTAAGCCGATTGTACCACATGCATCCATATTATTTAAATCCATACATAGATCATTGTAATTTTATTGAGTACATGCTAAGAGGCTTTGTACTAACTACTTTAGGCAATTTAAATCCTTCAGAGATGCTTCTATGTATATCACAATCTATGGATCCATATAAATATATAGTGATAACATCTACGAGATGCATATCTAGTTATTCAAATATCGATACTTATTAAAAATCAAAATGTGATTGCATCCATGACAATTGACAAACGAATATGTTTCCTCAAAATCAATGATAGGTGTTTGTGAGAAATCTTGGGACACTAATAATGCTTTATATCTTATGATATTATTATTCTCATTTCACTTACATATAAATGCTCATTTTTACTCAAGAGGCTTTACACTTGTATGCATTTGGACTATAGGTCCATACTTCTTGTTTTATTAATGAATGTAATTCTATCTACACAGCCTCTATACATTTTGACCAATCATTTATTTATCTACATCCATCTAGAGTTGTCAAATGGACCAAGTGGCTTGGGCCCGACATAAAGCCCAACATGGTTTAGGCATGTTCGACCTAGCACGGCATGGTCGAGGACCATGCTCGGGCCCATGCCGGGCAAAGGCAAAGGGTCTTCGGCCCACGTGTTGTGCCAGGCACAACTCGGGTGTCTAGCACATGGGCAATGATACGTCGAGCGACTCACAATGGTTGATGCACCGATGCTCGATGGGGGACGACGTGGTGATGCCTGATGGACAATGGCTCAGCATGCCGAACATTTAATGGCAGTGCGGTGGTGCCAATCCTATTGGGCAATTGCGCTTCCACGGTAGTGAGATTAAGATACAAAAACAACATAAATAATAGAAAATAATCAATATATATATCCAATCCAGCAACCATCCACAACATAATCAAAAATGAGAAATAAACACCGAAAATAATGTGGTTCGCTAGTCGCTCAGTACGACTAGCTACATCCACCAGAAAATACTTATGCATTACAGATTAAACCAACAAAAAATTATCTTATAGTATGCAGCACACAGAGCAGTCATGATAAATCGCACAGAGAGAAGAGAGAGAGAGATGATGAACAGTTCCACGGGTCCAAAAACAGCCACCCGAAAAAAAAAATACAAAACATGTTATATTAAAAATTCTCTCGGTTCATTTAACCAGAGCGGATCGAATCATGGGATGGGTCAGGCTCTGCTCCAAAAATTTCGGCCCGCTGACCAGACAACGGGACCTCCGTTATTGTGCTACTGCTGCATCCCCAGTCTCTTAATATTTCCTTTTTTACACTTACATAAAAATATTAAAATAGAACAAAACATTTGGTTATACAAACAGATTTAAAAAAAAATAAATTACATATACAGCAAACCCTAATTTCACTAATTTATCTTAACCTAAATTAGGTTCAACTCGACCCAAACTAGCCCAAACCCTGGCTAATTTTGGCCCATGGGCCGTGTTGGGCCTGCCCTCAAATGAACCATGTCATGCCAAACATGGCCCGATACTATAGCATGTCGTGCCTAGCATGGTATTCTAGCATGTTGTGCCTAGCAAGGCACGCGAGCTTGATTGGGCTTGAAATGAATGGGCTGGGCTAGCCTAACCTATTTGGCACATGTACATTCATCTATATTTTGTGGTTCAGGATCATCATCATTTTGTATGATATCTAAAACCATTTGAAAAGCAAATATGTTATCTATAACAAAATTATATCTATCATTCTTTTCATCTTAATGTACATAACTTATTGAGATCTCATAATTTTCAAGCATGTTTGCCTCTTCTAAAGATATTTGTTCATTTTGCATCTCTTCCGAAGTTTATTGTTCAATATATGCCTCTACAAGGGCATTTTTATTTGTATTTATTCTCATATTCCAAGGAGCTACATCTTTTGACCCAATTGGTCTCTCATGCTTCAAGCATATTTTAGATTCATTTGTTTTATATTCTTTAAGGACCTCAAAATGAGCTAGAGCATTCACAGCTAGGATATGTGATACAGACACTTTTTTTACATTTATGAATATGAATGCATCTAGTAATTGATTAGAAAGATTTTATAAATTAATGATCCTTTGAACTTCAATTTTATATTAATTTGTATGAGAATCAAAATGAGATAATTTATGCATTCTAAATAATTTCTCATAATTATGATAGAATCAACTTTTCTTGTTCTAATTGTGAGAATGTAGTTTCATTAAAATGATAATCTACAAATTTTTGCTTTAAATACATTTCTTGTTAAGAGTTCCAAATATCTTATGATAGATAGCAAATCAAAAACTACATAAATCCCAAGTCTATATTATGAACTCATTTTGGTACGTTTGTGGGGGTGCAATTGGTACATGAACTACACAACAAAAAAAACTCATAAGTGAGAAATATTTGGTTGTTTATCCAATACAAGTTGTGAAAAAAAGTATTCATGATAAGATGTTAGTCTAATTCTTATTAGACTTGCAGTATGCATAACAACATATCCCCAGGTAGGTGCTAGTAATTTTGGTCTTCAATAATAATGGTCTAGCTATTAATTGAAGATATTTAATCAAGGACTATACTAAATCATTTTGGGTATGAAAATGAGCAACATGATTTTCAATATATATCCCAATTGACATATAATAATCATTGAAAATTTTTGAAGTAAATTTTTCAGTAATATCAAGCTTTATTGTCTTGATTGGATAATTAGGAAATTATGCTCTTAATTTGATCATTTGTGCAACTGCAAAGAGTCTAGCAAAAGCAATATTTATTATGGAAAAAATAAAAACATATGATCATCTAGTGGAGGCATCTATAAGGACTAAAATAATGAAAAGGTTCAAATGGTGGATGAATATGTCAACATATGTTCCCATGTATTCTGTCTAAAAAGATTGGTGATTCATATATGATTTTATTAAATGATGGGTTAGCTATTAACTTACCTTGTGAACAAGGATCACAAGAAAGTTCATTAGGAAAAAAAATCTTCTTGTTATTTAATGGAAGCCCATATGATTGTTTTATTATTCGCCACATCATTAAAGATCCAAAATCACCTAGCCTATTATGCCAAAGAGTAAAAAACATTGGGTCATTGAACTTTTGGTTCATTACAACATATGACTCGATTGGCTTTATGACCATATGGTATAACCCAAAGGAGAATGCTAGGAGATTTTCTACAATAATCTTTTTCTAGAAATTATAGAGGTAATATATAAAAATTCTTAATTACCTTCATTTATAATTTAAATATGATATCCATTTTTGTTTATATCTTTAAAACTAAGCAAATTTCTTATTGATTTGTTAGAATATAATGCATAATTAATATGAAATCTAATTTTATCTGATAGCATTATATTTGCATTCTAGTGCCTTCAATTAAATCTTATATACCAAAAATAGTACTTACATATACATTTGTTGCTATTAAATTTAAAAATGTGTTTTTCCTCAAAGGATTAAATGCATGGTTGTGCAATGAGTAAGGCATATATCACCATCATTCATCTTGAAATTTAATAATACATAAATTTAGATAAATATAAAAAAATAAATAACAAGATTATATTCTTATTAACTCAAAATAAAACAAATAAAATTATCTAATATTTACATTTTCATCTTCTACTAAACAATTAAAAGTAAATTCAATAATACATAAATTTAGATAAATATAAAAATATAAATAACAAGATTATATTCTTATTAACTCAAAATAAAATAAATAGAATTATTTAATATTTACATTTTCATCTTCTACTAGACAATTGAAATTAGGACCTTCACAAAAATCCATATCAAAATAAGGTAGGTCCAACTAATTTCCATCAGGAAAATTAGTTTCTATCCTTTTCCTTTTATCCTTTAATGAACTTGATATAGATCTATTGATGTTTAGATGTACAGCAGATGCAAAACTAGTGTCCTTCCATTTTGCATCTGTAGCAAATCTCTTCATAAACCTTGAATGGGTTTTTATGTATACTATCTCCATTTCCTTGTTTTATCTCATCATTCTTCCACATTTTTTTGGTGAAGTGAGTCTTTCATTTTCAAGGGGTTAGAAAGATGATTATCATAGGGTCAGGAACTCAGCCTTGACCATGATCACAACTATGACTACGTCAATCCTCATGATTGTGGAATGAAAATGCATTTACTTCAGGGAATAGTTCAGATCTAATTGGACGGGACTCATGATTTTTCATTGTAGCTCATTATTTTGTTCAGCTACTAGAAGATATGATATTAACTCTATAATTTTAGTACATCTATGCTCTCCATATTCCTATTTTAGGAGCATATTAGTAGTGTGAAATGTTGTGAATATTTTTTCTAGCATGTCTTGATCCATGATTTTTTTTCTCTAGATAGTTTCAATTTAGAGCTTATTTTGAATAGAGTGACCTAATACTCACTAACCATATTAAAATCTTACAACTTTGGGTGTATCCATTCATAGCAAGCTTTAGGTAAAATCATACTATTTTAGTGGTCAAATATATCCTTCAAGTCATTCTAGAGGTGTCAAACGGGACGTCCCATTTTTTTAGAGCACGACCAGTGCTTTCGTGCCGGGCCAGGCACGACACGGTTGCGGTATCGTGTCGTGCCTGGCCCGGCATGATTTATAAATGCTAGGCCCAGCACGACCTGTTGACACAGCGGGCAGTGCCTGTGCCGGGCCTAGCCGTACGGGCCAAACTAGGACGTATGGGCTAGGTTAAAAATTTTTTATTATTATTTTATAGTTTTATATTTTAGTTTAACTATAAATATATTAAATTATATATAAAATTATAGATATTGTATAATATAATAAATGTATAAAATGAAAATTATTAAAAATTTATTAAATTATAAAGTTTAAATTTTTTTTATAATTTAAAATAAAATTAGTTTATAATTTATTAGAATTAAATTATATAGTTATAAATTTTTAAATGAAAAAATAAAACAAAAAAATAAATAAATCAAAAAATTTTGTCAAAAAATTTAAAAAAGTAAAAAAAACAAAAGCAAACCAAATGAAAAATGACCAATCAGCCAATAGATACCGAAGGTCCGAACCAAACAAATTAAAGTTTCAATATCACGTATAAATAAAGTATACAATCAATAAAAAACAAACATCGAAATCAAAAAATAGTAGATCATCATCAATCGTCAATCAGTATATCATGAGCATCATCAGCCGCAACAACAAGATCAATATCATATGGATCATCATCATCAATCAACTCCTCTGATTTCGCAGAAGATGGGGCTGTAGTCCCTGTCCTAGTCCCAACTCCAGCACGATCATGGATGCTAAACCTCGAATCCTCCCAATCCTTCAAATAGGCCAAGGATTCAACAATATCTGGACGTAATCTCGATCTCCTATCTGAAATCATGTTCACTACAACAGAAAAAGCAAACTCTGATGCTACGCTTGACACCGGAGGAGTCAGTAGATCTCGTGACATCCTAGATAGCACGGGAAAGGTAGACTCATATGATTTCTACCACTGTAATATATCAAGATTCTTAGTATCAGAATGTGATAGGATTGAGCAGTAATCGGTATCTAAGTACCGAGAAAGCTCGCTCCTATGTGATGGTCCACCCCGATGTTTCCTCCTCGCTAGCTGAATAGAAAAATCATCATCTTCGAAACAAGGTATCCATGTCCGTTATCACAGTTTCACTACCACCACCACCATACCTAGTATCATAGTATGTGAACAGGTCAGCCAACTTCTCGTGAATGAACCATTCATGTGGCTCTTCTAAGTTCATGCATGAGGAAATGTAAGTTAGGGTGTTTTCTACCCCTTCCACCTTAACCATAGGGTCCATGCATGTAGTGAGGCAATAAAGAGATGAAACAGTGGACCAGTACTTCAAATTCTTGGTTTCCATCTCTGCAATCATATAGCTAATTATCGAGTTAGCTCGATACTTCCTAAACATGCTACTAATGTTGCATATGCACCTGAGTGCAATGCAAGTTGTGGGCGTATAAACCGACGAACACATGTTCGTCGTGTCATAAAAAATCTTCGGGAACTTCATAAATGAAATTCCTGAAGCCCAGTCAGTGTCGTCAATAATAAGTTCGTCACTCTTACTATTGACGTAGTCAGATATTACATGTTCATATCCAACACATGATTCCAACATCATGTACGTGTAATTCCAACGATGTCTCACATCCGATTAGAATTACTTTTTCTTGAGATTCACAGGCAAACAAAGACTACCAAAATTTTATTGTCTGCGAGGAGTGCGAATATATTTTAGTGCATTACATATATTATCCAACGCGGGGGAACACACCTTCATACCCGCTTGAACAATCAGGTTAATCACGTAACACATGCATCTGACATAAAAAATCTCTCCTAATAGTGCGTCTCTAATATTCCTAACAAACATGTTAATCACTACTTCATTATTAGATGCGTTATCGAATGTGACACTAAAAATTTTATTTTGAATTTTATATTCCCTAAAGATTTTCATCATACACTCAAAAATGGTCGGACAATCATGAGGATGGAGAATCTCAGAGAATCCTAAAATTTTTTAATTCATAGTCTAGTTAGAATCTACATAGTGGCTGGTGAGACATGCATAAGATGATTCATCGTGACTTGTCCAAATATCGGACGTCACGGACATCACTCCAATATATGTCATAAATTCATTAATTATTTTTTGTTTTTCTAACTTATACAATTTTAGTATGTCATTCCTAGATGTAGGACCTAGGAATCCTACGATAAGCATGCTGAAAATATGTCTACATTATGCGCACTACCCTTGGATCTTCCGAAAATCTGATTGGAAGACCCATCAATGTGTTAAGTCTGGTCATGTCGTCCCTACCCAACTCACTGGAGTATATGAAGGGAGTAAACTTTGAGCTTGAACTTGATCCAGTCTTAAAAAATGTAGTGCCAAGTTGGGTTTGCCTTGGATCTAATGGACTATATTTTTTGGTACATAATTCGGCATGCCTCTTAAGGTCCCCAGTCCCAAACGAACTCTTACATGTTAAAATTCTCATACAATATTTGCACTGTGTCATTTCTTCTTCCTCACCCCTAACATTTTTTTGTTTTATTATATTAAAATGAGTCTAAACTACAGAAGTCCTCCTAGTTTTTTGTTTTTTAGAAGTTTGGGTTGAGACGACTGGAGAAACCAAAGTTTCAGCAGCCTCAGACCTCTGTGTAAGATTTTCATTTTCTAAATTTAAATATGTTTCATTAGTATTTATTATCTTTTAGGATTTTTGTTAAACATGACACTTATTTAGAGACTAAATGATAGATTTTAAAGTTAACTATTTTAGGACTAGAGAGAGAGAGAGAGAGTAAAAAAACTTAAATTAAATTACCCGGTAAAGTAGTCAGGTCAATCACGTGCATGGTGCACCACAGTCAAGCTCAAAATTTAAAACTCAAGTTGAGATTCCCGAAAAGCCAAACCAAATGACGAAATCACGACTTCTCAAGTCTCGAGAGAGAGGAGCAAGAGTTTTGAGAGAGAGAAATTGTGAGATTTGAGAGAATAAATATTTATGAAAAACATAAATGTTATAGAGAGGGGGTGAGGATTTTATAGATTAAAGAAAATAACTGTTTTTTTTAAAAAAATCATATTTTTGTTTTTTTTTTTTGTTTTTTTTTTGATTTTTTTTTTAATTTTTTAAGGGGTAGAATCATGAGGGCTGTTGGATTCTGCCCCCTAGCCGTTGGAGGCGAGATCCAACGGCAATATTTAAAAAAAAATTGCCGTTGGGGGTGGGGGGGGGGGGGTGGGAATCAGGTCGGGTCGGAGGGGACCGCGAGGTGGGTCGGATCGGACCCGGCCCGCGGTTTTTTTTGCAGGAAGGGGAAGCTTGGCTTGGCCTAACTCCCATGTCTCGAGTCACAGTGAACCCACCCGTGACCCGTGACTCGTGAGGGTGCGGGAAGCCAGGTCAGTGGGTGTGGGACGCCGAGGCTTGGGTGTGAATGGTGACCCCTACAGTGCCTTCGGACGTGCCATGGCCACTGAACCGTGCCGGGTCAGCACGGTACGAGGCTCGGTTGCCCTCGGCACGGCATGGCACGGGTTGTGCCTTACCCGAGCATGGCACAGGCCCGGGCACGGGATATTCCCGTGCTGGGATGACACAGGCACGGCCGAACCATGTCATGCATCTTGCCGGGTAGGGTCGGCCCGGTCCGGTTGACACCTCTAAGTCATTCGATAAGTAAAAAAGAATCTTTCATACTGAGAAATTTATTTTTTAGATCATCATTAAGATAATGCCTAAGAAAAATTAGTACTTTTGCATAGTCTCACAATGACTTTTTATTTCCATATTTTATAGTTTCTCTAAGATTCATAGATATCAGATGTATTTTAGTATAAAGGATCCATAATAAATAATTTTTACCTGAAATATCAAGTGCCACAAACTCAAGTTTTGTGAGATTTGACATTTTTTATAATTTTTAATATATGAGGAAAAAAATAATGATAACATAATTTTACCTTATCTGGAGCAAACTCATGCTGATACCATGTTATGAAGAAATAGGAATAAATAAATAAAAAGAAAAATATGAATCATTCTATTTGACTTTGATTAGGCATGTCTATAGGCTTACAACAAGGCTATAATTATTCATTACAAAAGTCATAACCCCAAGAAAACCAAAAGTCATAGTGAGAAATACAATGGTCTTATATAAATGATGATTGTTAATTTCAAAGTAATAATTATTCATTACAAAGTATTTATAATAGTCATGATATTGTTGTTCTAGGTTTGAATGCTAACTTAGGCACAAACATTTAATAAATTGTTCATTAACTTTTTTTTTTCATTTTTTAAGTCGATGACATGTTAGTTAGGGCAAAATCAAATTTTTGATTTAAGTGCACCAACACACAATTACTTTATATTTTGGTATATATTTTAAAATTTTTTTTGAAAGGGATCATTTTTTTAATTAATTTATATAAGGTTTATCATAATTTATAACAAAAGGTTTCCAAATTTTTAATCTGACAAACTCATTTTTTCAGATTATTTTAGACAATGCAGCAAACACATTTTGAATGATCAACAATTAACGACAGCTACTTGATCATGTTGGCTTTAGCTGTTGGGAGCCCAATGCTTGTTCACAAGCATGCCCAACATAATGCACTATGTAAGGCTACCAAATGATCTGATATATCTATGTGGCAAGTTTCATTAAAAACCCCTCGCCATGTGTACATAGCATATTGATTTAATAAAAATATATTATAATTTTTTAATAAAAATGGGTCCCGATGGGGTGGGCTTGGACCAAGTGAACCATGCCCACTTTTTGATCCATGATCTCCGATCACGATTGCCATGTCGATGGACTATGCCAACATGGCAGACACATAGGTCATACCTAGCTCAACACAAGGCATGACTATCTCTAGCCTATCATGGCATGAGTCGTGCCTCAAGTTAGCACTACCCAGGTCTAGGCATGGTTCTGGACTATGCCATGCTGGGCCAGGCACTACTCAAACGAGTGTGCCTCATGTTGTGTTGGGGCTGCCCAACCCATTTGACACCTCTACGAAAATCCTAGGTTAAATATTCTACCTAACCCTAATATCACTTGAAGATCAATTTTTCTACAATATACATAATGGAATGGTCATTAATATATTTTTGTTTTTGACTTCATAAGTATTATACTTACAATATTTAAACTTACCTCAATCTCATATTCTCACATATAAGTTTATCTCATGTATTAAGATTAGAAATATTATCACTACTTTTTTATCATAGCACATGGGTATCTCATGGCTTACCTATTCTACAATCTATACTTAGAAACCTATGATACAATGAAAACTATAAATTTAAATTCCAATTAGTATTAATATCTATTAACATTCAAACTATAATATTATACAAATATAAATATTAGAATATTACATCATCATAACACAAGTACATAAAATCAACCCTATATCATAATTTAGTTGAGAAATAGGGAAAAATTAATGCAAGATATTTAAAATAACATCTCGTAAAATCAATGGTACCCAATGATAACCCTAATGAGAATTAACATTTCAAAACTTAATTCCAAATAATTTTTATCTGTGTTAGCCTTGGATTTACCTCTAATTTCGGAGTTGGAAGTTATATTGCCTAGGTTTTGCATAATCTTGGCTCGAAATCAATTTTTCCCTCTCTTTTTTTTTTTGAAAAATCTTCTAAATATTATATTTATAGTTCAAGGTTTCATATAATTTTTTAAGTTGAGAGTTATGGTGTTGGCCCAAGGTTGTTACTTTATTATCTCATTGAATCTCTTCTAGAGTACTAAAGTCACTATATCACAGAAAATTGAATTCAAATAACTCTCACTAGATCATAAAGTCATGGTGCTAGAATACCATAACTATGATAATTTTTTCTCTGGAATGCAAAACTACCATATTGAGAATAATTATGACTTTGGTATTTTTTTCTCTGGAATGCAAAATTACCATATTGAGAATAATTATGACTTTGATATTTTTTTCTCAAGACTACAAAGTCATTACCATGGAAAATACCACGACTATAGTAAATTCTCCTTGGAGTATAAATTAATGAGAGAAAATATGTTATGACTAATTTTACTTAGTATTTTGACTATTTATTGATTAAGTCATGATGATGGAAAACATCATGCATTTTTGTACTAGTAGGGTACTTGGATGCCACAATGTAAAAATAAGATCATGATTCTCATTGTATTTTAGATATAGTATTGTGATGACTCGAAGAAAATGTGATAGCCCCAAAAATAATGTTACACAGAAAAAAGATTATTACAACTCGATGGTAGAGTCATAACATACAAAGATTGACTCAACTAGTTGTATAAAGTTATGATCTAGAAAAAATGTAGTAACTATTTCCTAGGTTTGTAGAAGTTATAACCAAGTAATAATATGGGAATTATCATGATGTTTTATTATTTTTCTTCCTCCAAGTCATTTCTCCACTAATTTCATCTAAAATACAGTATGATTTCCGTAATATTTATCAAATTTCATCAAAACATCCTTTTAATGAAATCTTTTGATTTAATGCTCAAAAATATGCAAATATATAAATAATTGCATGTCGAATAATAAAAAAAAGTTGATACATGAAGTATGAAATAATGATACAATTGAAGTTGAGATGTTCTCAAAGAAAAATTTGTTATATTTGAGAATGTTTATACAAACAAAAATATTCATGATGTTCTTATAAAATCTTTGATTAAAGTAAAACTTAATTTTATTTAAGATATATGTTAGTATTTCTCTCTCTCTACCTAGGCCAAAATATGAGATTTGTTAGGTCTACTTGAAATGAGAATACTAGTTTGTTTTTTATTTTGTTTGAATTAAAGTAAATAATCAATACAAGTTCATTGTTGTGTTATTTTTTATTTTGGGATTGCTTTTTTTTTTGTAGCTGCAGATGCATAACTGAAAAAGTGCTTATATGGAAAACAACACTTAGTGAAAAGAAAAAAAAAATTAACTTGGGTTTCCAAAAAAATTAATTCCAATACACCCAAGCAAAAATATTCTAAACAAAGTGGCATAAAAGCACCATATACCATCAAAATGGTATCATAACATTACCATACTAACTTAAAAAAATAGATATTTTGTATTTCTTCATTTGAGAATTGATACCTCATCATTTGACAAAGTGTGTGATTATGTGTAAGTAAGAATTTTATTGTGCATAGTAGTTTTCATGAAAAGATTAATGAATTCAGACATAATTCCTGCCTTGTTGATTCATAGACTTATAATATTATTTATAATTATACTTTTATTCTATTAACTAGGATGATCTTAGTTAGGATTATGTTCTTTATAGCATATACCTATGAGTTAATGTTTTTTCGTTAGATGTGAACATTATTTTCTTGATCAAAATATGGAGGATGAGTGACTAGTTCAATTAATAGTTTTTAAGCATTATATGGGCTCAACAATCATCAAGGCTTGCTGTAATAAACTTTCTACAATGGTGATTTTTTTTTTGTACAAATGTTTTTCTGACTTTTTACTTATATTAGAGAAATTTGTGTGAGAAGGCTATTCTTTTATCAATCTATACAAATGATATTGTTATTAGAGATGATGAGTTTAAATTTATTCAAATCAAGAAATTTTTTTGGACAAAGTTTCTAGCAAAGAATCTTAGTAGACTCTCGTATTTTGTTTCTGGATCATGGTTACATATTATTGTAGATGCTTAGTTAATTTCTAGTTAAGACATGTGGTGAATATTCATGTTGGATTGAATTATTTGACTGGTCACCAATAGAGATGCTGATGTTTCGTAGATAGATCATTTCTAGAAACACAAGTACTTTGTTTGACTAAATTAGATAAAATCAAATTGTAGAGAACTATCAAATATTGAACATACTCTATATATTATATGTTATTAAAATATTGAATTATTTTTTAAATTTTTCAAGGAAGACATAGATTGAATTTCTTTGCTTACCCTGACATACGAAAAAATTTTCAAGCTGATATTTTTTTTTCAAAATCATAATCATATGCAGTTAAATTATTTAGATTATAATTGACCACCTTCTTATATGGTTAGGAGATATGCTAATAGATTTCTTGTTTTTTATAGGACAATTTTATATCCTAAATATAAGAGATTGATTATTGCTTTTAAGTCTAATGTTTATGTGGAGTATAAAGTTGAGTCATTCCTCATAATTTATCATAATGAAATTAAATTGCATAATTCATACTTTCACTCCAATAAATTATTCAACTATTACATTTTATCAAAAAGAAAATGTGAGAGATAATTATGTTTTAAAGGTTTGGGGGAAAATAGTTGTAGAGAAACTAATTTTTGATAGTTGATATGTAAAGAATGACAATATTTTGATAAAAACACCCTCATGTCTTTTATGATGTTTTGAATGGATTGTTTACCTGTTTACCATTTACTAAACTTTCTAATATGTTTAGAGATAGGGAGGGAAGAGAAAGCTTGACACTCACTAATGGTTTATGTGTTTACATAAATTACAAACTCTATAAAATGTTTTGAGAGTTTGGAGGAAGAAAGAGCATGAAAGAGGGAGAGAGAGCTCCAAAAAGGTGAAAAGAGAGGGAGATGGAAGGAAGAGAGAGAAAGAGAGGGGGAGAAGGAAAGAGATGAATAGAGAGTGAGATAGAGTAGCATATATAGGAGGGGGAAGAGAGGAAGAGAGACGATGAGATAGAGCAATGTAGAGAGGAGAGAAGGAGAGAGGGAGAGAGGGAGAGGGGGAGAGAGAGAGAGAGAGAGAGAGAGAGTGTGTGTGTGTGTGTGTGTGTGTGTGTTTGTGTGTGAAGATAGGGTGGCATTAGAAGGAGGAGAGGAATGACATAAAAATGGGGGAAGAGGGAGTGAGAGGAAAAATAGAGTGAGATAGAGAGAGGTAGAGATAGGAAGGAGAAAAAGAGAGAGGAAAAATATAGTAGAAAGAGAGAAGTTTGAGAGATAGGAAGGAGAGAGAGAGAGAGAGAGAGAGAGAGAAGGGTAATATTAGGAGGAGAGGAATGGCATAAAAATGGAAAGAGGGAGTGAGATAAAAAAGAGAGTGAGATAGGGAGAAGTTTGAGAGATAGGAAGGAGAGAGAGAGAGAGGTTGGCGTGATAGACAGAAAATAGAGACATGAGTATTAGAGGGAAGATTGAGAGATTAGAAGAAGAGAGAGAAGATTGAGAAATAGGAAGAAAAGAGAGAAAGAGACATAGTAAGGGTGATAGAGACTAAGAAGAAGAAGAAAGAGAGGAAGAGAGAGTGTGTGTGTATGTGTGTGTCCGTGAGAAAGAGAGAGAGAGAGAGAGAGAGAGAGAGAGAGAAGAGAGAGAGAGAAAAAAGATAAAGAAGAATGAGACAGAGAAAGATAGAGAGGAAGCAGACAAAGAGAAAGAGATGGGAGAGAGAGATGGGGGAGAGAGAGAGGGGAGAGAGAGATGGGGGAGAGAGAGAGGGGAGAGAGAGAGGGGAGAGAGAGGAGAGTGAGAGAGAGAGGGAGAGAGAGGAGAGAGAGAGAGAGAGAGAGAGAGAGAGAGGGGGGGGGGAGAGAGAGAGAGGAGAAAAAGGCTAAAAGAAAGAGGGGTAAGAGAGAAAAGTGTGCTAGAGATAATAAAATATATTTAGGCTTTTAAAAAACAAAAAAAAGTAAAAAAAGTAAAAAAAAAGTTATTTTTGAAAAAAAAAAATTATATCTCAATCTTTAAAAAAAGAAGAATTATTCATTGGTATTTTGACCAATGAATATATTCCTTTTACACTAATTAAAAAAAATAAATAAGTAAAAAATGAATATATTGTTTTCGTGATAATTTTTAAAAATTTTTTGATATTCCAACTTATTTTGTATCTTTTATTCTTTTAACACTAATCATTTATTCATCCCTAAACCTTAAACACAATTCTCCAACAATAAGTGTCAAATTCTCATTTATTATTTTAAAAAAGCTTGGCATTAAGTCATTTCACTTGACATTAATGAAATATTACACTATTACAAAAATATTTAATAATTTCTAATACATTATATTAAATAGTAAGTATGGAATGGAAACAAATATTACACATTCCTCATAATTTATCACCATGAAATTTCATAAGATAATTATTTTTTAGGATACAAATTCAAAAATATTATGATTTAGCACTCAACTCATAAACTTTTGTTAAGAACTATCCCAAAACATAAACTATTTAAGTTTTGGATTACTCAAAATTGAAGAATGATTATTTTTTCTGATTTTGAACTGCTTTTTTAAATATTGGTTTGTCAAAAACTATGGTTTTTGGAAAATGAATGGTGGTTTTAGAAATTGCCAACCATTTTCAAAACCACCTTTAGTTTTATAAAATCAATTTCTTGAGTTTTTATTTTTACAATTTTTATACACATACATACATACATATATATAATTTATTTTTTTCGAAATTCATTTATTAAATATAATTTTTTTTTCGAAAGCATGTTAATTATGGCATTTTTGTTTTATACAAACATAAATGTCTTCCTTCTCTTCTCTTTATGTTATTCCTTTGTCCTTTGCATCTCTCATTTGTCTTTGTTCTTCTTATCCATCTCTTTCTCCACTGTCTGTCTTTGTTTTTCCTTTGCATATCTTTCTCCTGTCTCTATTCTTATTCCACTCTCTACTTTATCAATGTATGCGTTTTTCCTCTCTGTTCTTCCCATCTCTATTCTTACTCTCTGTTTCATAAAGTGTTAGTCATTTATTCAAACATATGGAAAAGTATGACTAATTATTAATTATCAAATTGTCAAGGCAACCTATTATAGTTTTGCTATTTTTCTCTACCAATTAATCATTTATGTTTTTTCCAAATAGATAGCCACAGTGATGATATATAATAGTAAAATCCAAGCAATTAATCAAAATAAATATTCTCGATAAAAGTTAGCCCAATACAAGATTTTACATGTCAAGAGTTGGCATTAAAAATAAAATATTGATATATACAATTTTATCATTATTAATGTTGATTGTATGCTATATATATAATATTTTAAAAAAAATTAAAAAAAACATATTTAAAATACTGTATACTAATTACTAGTAATAAATAGTGTTCTGCTTGTGCACAAAGAGTGCATCATTGCCAAAAAAAATATTTGAATTTATACCACTTGGTTAGATCCACTTGGATATTGAATATGATTTCCTAGGATGCTTATCATATCACTTATTATGTTATTAGAATTGTGACATTATTGCTCTGATCATAGGGCACTTGTTCAGATCAAGATCCCTTGTTGATAAAGAGTACAAAATTAACCATACAAGAATAATTGGGCTGAAGCTTAGAAGAAAACAAATCATACCTCAAAAAAAATCATTCCTAGGGGATGATTCTAAGGGAGAAGAAATGGTGGCTCACATCTTTCTTAGCCTCTTTGAAAGTTTGACACTTCTAACAAATCATGCAAGATGATTTTTTTTTTAAAAAAAAATCACACAAAGTGACTTTTTATAAAAATTACTTAGATTAATTCTTTAAGTCATCATGTATGACACTGGGAGTTCGATTTTCTTTGATTTTTTTTAAGTTAAAAATACCCCTTATAACAACATTGTGAACACCCCAAATATCCAATTGTTTTTATAGTTTCTAGGAAGTTCAATTTTGTTATTTCATCAAACTCTAAACCAACAACATGAAATTCATGCATCATTCCTACTTTTGTATGAGGGAGATTATGTTGACAACTTAATATTCCATGATGGTGCGATTGAACTTTCAAGGTTATAATAATTAGTGAGCATCTAATACTTGGTATCATAACATTATTAAATTATACTTATCTCTAGCATTACTAAAATAATCTCTTCTCACGCAAATGTAAAAATGTGGTGTTGTTATAAGTGTATTATGTTGGCAATTGGTTGCATTATCACCGTAAAGATTAGTGCAATGAAGACTACCATACTACAATGGTCATAGTGTGGTAGTTCAGTATAATATACACTCTACGTATACACTCATGTGTGTGTGTGTGTGTAATATAAATTTTGAAATAATAAATTATAAATAATCTGTAATTTAAAATTACACTGTAAATAAAATATATTAAAAAATATTACAAAAACACTCTTAACAAATTCAATTTTTGGTGCCCTCTAATATAATAATACAAAAAAAACATCAATCAATCTCTCTAGTCCCTCTCCCCTATAACTCCATCACCATACCATCGACTCTCGACGCACTCCATCAGTCAAGAACCATGAAGCTCATGGTCGAGCTCTAGGAACTTGTCTCCATGGAGCTTGACAAGCTCCCATTGAGCTCCATAGAGATTAGCCTCATAGTTTACTTGTCATTATTCATCATGATAATCTCTGATATGTTGTCTGGTACGGCTCAGTTGCCTGATATGTTGTCTAGCATGGCTTGGTTGTCCTGGCATGTGGGTACGGCACAAGCGATGGCATGACGAGCGAAGCACGATGACCGACGCAACGATACCTAATTGATGGATGATGAGGCGATGCCCGATGGAAGACGGCTCAGCATGCCGAAGCCCGATGGCCGATGGCGGCGCGGGCACAAAATTTCTAATTCATGTTCTAGGTTAAGAATTTTCTTTACTTTGAACAGACCTGAACCGGCTTGAACCCGGGCTGATTTTGGGCCGTGGGCCATGCTAGGCATGCTCTTTAGTGAACCATGATGTATCAGGCATGACACGGTACAGTAAAGTGTCTTGCCCAGCACGACACATGGGCCATTTGGGCCTGAAAAAAATGGATCGTGCCACCCCGGCACGGCCCATTTGACACATGTATGAATGTATGTGTGTGTATGTATATATATATACATTTATAAATATAAAACTAAATAAATTAACATGTTTGATGACTTATATATATAAATATGTGTACACGCACACCACACCACGCGTACACACACACACACACACACACACACACATATATATATATAGTTTATATGTCTGTGTATATATGTGTATTATTTATTTTTTATTAGTTTATACATTTACACACATTTACATATGCATAGTGGTGGGCAATTGCGCTTCCACGGTAGTGAGATCAAGATACAAAAACAATAGAAACAACAGAAAACAAGCAATATATATATCTCAATCCAGCAACCATCCATGACAGAATTAAAAAAAATGAGAAGTAAACACCAAAAATAACGTGGTTTACTAGTCGCTCAGTACGACTAGCTACATCCACCAGAAAATACTTATGTTTTACAGATTAAACTAACATAAATGTCTTACAGCATGTAGCACACAGAATAGTCGCGATAAATCGTGCAGAGATAAGAGAGAGAGACGATGAACAATTCCACGAGTCCAAAAATAGTCACCCAAAAATAAAATTACAAAACATTTTATATTTTAAAAAAAATCTCTCGGTTCATTTAATCGGAGTGGGTCGGATCATGAAACAGGTCAGGCTCTGCTCCAAAAATTTCGGCCCGTTGATTGGTCAGCGGGACCTCCATTATTGTGCTATCGCTGCATCCTCGTCCTCTTAATATTTTCTTTCTTGCACTTACATGAAAATATTAAAACAGAAAAAACATTTGGTTATAAAAATAAATTATTAAAAAACAAATTACATATACATAGGCATATATATATGTGTGTGAGTATGAGTGAGTGAGTGTGTGTGTGTGTGTTTATATACATGTTTACTTTAAAGTGGTTTCAAATTCAAAAACCAATGTTCGAAAAAATGTTATTTTATTGCTATAGGAGTGAAATAGGTTTAAAATTTAGAGTACACAAACATTTTTTAAAATATTTTTTAAATAGTCCCAAAACATAATTAATTTACTCGTTTAAATCTTTAATATTATCTTTATTTTTATAAAATAATACAACAAAGTTATTTCTCCAAATATCTAACATTTTTCTAATTTCTAAATTTATATCAAATAACAAAATCTGAATCCATGCTAGATATTTTCATACATCAATTAAAATCTTATTCAATTGTTTTCCTTGTTTTTATTATCTTTCCATTTTTTTTATATTTTCTTAGTAAAAATTTTGTGACAAAATACATAATAGATTAAATGATGATAGCTAGATTCTATGATTTGTTTTTCAAATGTATATTATGGAGCGGAGTGACAGAATAACCTATTCATATAGTTAAAATGACCATCAAATTATTGGCAATGCCAATGCCACCACAAACCATGAGTAGCATCATGTAAATTTAATTTAAGCCACGAAAAATCAAGGCAAGGCACCATAAAAGTAGTCTGTAAAACAATGTGATGTACATTCTGATACTTAGGGTCTGTTTGATAAAACTAAAAAAATTAAGTGCTGAAAATTAAGTGCTAAAAAATTAAGATTGAGTTTTATAAGTGTTGAATTTGTATTGAAAAACTATTTGATAAATTAATGCTAATTGAATGCTAAATATAAATATATTGTTTGATAACAATAAATGTTGAATGCTGAAAATGATGTATTTTATATATTTATCCATATTATCATTGTATTAAATATTATCCAACATAAATAGAATTTCTAATGAGATTGTTTTTTCACTATAATTATTAATTATTAAAAAAATAAAATCCCTAAAAATATATCCATAAATAAATTATAAATCCAGAAAGAAATAAAATTGTTTAAAAAATAACTAATCCAACCAAAACTCTTTAAAATTATCCAAATATTTAATATAAAAATAAAAATTAATAAATAACTAGTTGATTTCCTATTTTCTCTCTTAAATTAATCATTAAAAAAGATTAGGGTTAGGATTTATGGTGGCGGGAAAAGGAGGTGGAAAGGACAGATTTACAAACTGAACTGTAGCGTGAATAAAAAATGAAAAAGAAATAAAAAAAAGGACATATTGGTAATTTTTTTAAAAAAAATTTGTAGAAAATTTTCAGTCTCAAACATTAAGTATCTCTCTACCTACTTAAAATTTTGAATGAATTTTTACTTACAATTTTAAATTTTTAGCTCTCAATATTTTTTTATCAAACGCGCTTAAAATTTCAAACCATTGAAAATTTTAATTTTCAATGATTTGAAGATTTTAAGTATGTTATCAAACAGCCCCTTAGCAAAGTGAGTTTTGGGTGGAAATATTATTTAATTTATACAAATATACATTTTAACTCACTCTCAAAATATATGATCAAATTTACCTTCTTGATGTCATGTAGAATTCTACATAGATTTCATTTTAAATAAATATCATAGTTAGGAATTTAGCTTCATTTTTGAACCAATACCACAATTCTTACCTACAGCTTCATATTTGAACCAAAATCATAGTTAGGGCTTCATATTTGAACCAAAATCATAATTTCATATTTGAATCAAACGTATAATTTTTAGTCTTGACTTTATGTTTGAACTTAGAACCAAAGCTGTAAATTTTAGCCATGATTTTAATGTTTGAACCAAAGCTGCAGTTTTTAGCCATGATTTTAATGTTTGAACCAAAACTGCAGTTTTTAGCCATGGCTTTATGTTCGAACCAAACATGTAGTTCCTAACAAAAGTGAGAAGTTTCATATTTGAACCAAAGATATTTCTTAATTGTGGCTGCATATTTGAACCAAAGATAATTCTTAATTGTGGCTGCATATTTGAACCAAAGATAATTCTCAATTATGGCTGCATATTTGAACCAAAGATAATTCTTAATTATAGTTGCATATTTTAACCAGAGAAAATTCTTAATTATAGCTGCATATTTGAACCAAGTCATAGTTTCTAATTGTGGTTTCATATTTGAACCAAAGCCATAGTGTCTAACTATGGTTAAATTTCATATTTGAACTAAAGCTACAGTTTTAACTATGGGTTCATCTATTTTTAAATTATAATTATTGGTAAAATTTAAAATAAATTCATTAATAATAATAAATGTTTTTTAATGATTTAATATTATGTCAACTAAAAAAAATTTAATAAATTAAAATAACAAAATGAAATGTCATAATTTATTAATTTAAGATACAAAATCAAATATGATTTAAAATAAAAAATTTATTAATTTAAAATATTGGTTTTATGGTACTATGAAATTATTCATTCATTAGCATTTTAATAAATAAAATTAACTTCATCAAACTAATATTATATTCACAAGTATCCTTACCAAGGGTTCTAACTATTGTAACACTTGTTTAAATTTTCATGTTAAAAAATGGTCATTACTTATACATACTGTAAAAAAAATTACTTGCTGCAAAATCTAAATGAGAAGAATTATTTTTGAAGAGAGGGTTTTTATTTTATTTTATATTTTTACAAGCAATACAATGATTTATTTATAAGCTATAATTTGTCATTCTAAAACTGAAAATTAAAAATCATTATCACTCGTAAAAGTAACTATTGACTCTTGACATTTCATCTTCCGTATAAAAAATGAACATTTAATGTTTATTGAACACATACAACATAAAATAAAAAAAAAGAATAGTTTGAAATTAGTTACTGAAGTTAGTTATAAAAATTCCACTAGAAAATATGATATCAATAGTTTTATATAGTAATAAAAAATTATTATTCAATAATTATATAACAAAATATATATAATCTTAAATGCCTCCACAACAAGAGAACCTAAGTATAACTGACACTCTTCAATTTTGGTCACCCTTATCTAACTATAGCATGTATTGCATAAGATGGAACCAAAAATAAAAAGTGGTAAAGGCAACAATCTAGGTCAATGTAGTCCACATCAACCCCTTAGAATAATTGGGGATAAATCTTGTCGAGCAGATTTGATAGTCTCTATAAGTACAGGGATAGACTTTGAATATGATTCTGAAAATATAAAAAGTTACATTGAAGGTGAATCTAAAAAGGTAGGACTAAGAGGTTGCACTGAAATGGTAGAAGGTTGCATTGAAATGGTAGAAGGTTGAATTGAAATGGTAGAAGGTTGCACTGAAATGGTAGAAGGTTGCACTGATGGTGGGTTTGAAAAAGTTGGTGGTTGCACTAATGGTGTGTTTGAAAAAGTAGGTGAGGGTTTGAAATAGTAGGTGGTTGTAGTAAATGTGAGTTTGAAATAGTAGGTAGTTGTAGTAAATGTGAGTTTGAAAAGATTGGCGGTTGCAGTAAAGGTGAGTTTGAAAAGGTAGGCAGTTGCACAAAAAAGGTAGGAAGTCGCATTGATAGTGGGTCTAAAAAGACATAAAGGTTCATTGATGGTGAGCCTGAAAATAAAAAAAATTGTGAGTCTGAAAAGACAAAATGTTACACTTATGGTAAGTATGAAGAAACAAAAGATTGCACTGATGGTGAAAGTCAATAATACTCTCGGATAATGTATAAAACATCCATTGCCTTCTGAATAATATCAACTTTACCATTGTGACAAGCATCATCATTAGAATCCACTAATGCATGACATCTTCGAGATATGATTGATGTCATGGATTGAACCTACCACAAAAATATTATATAATTTATTTGTTAAAATAAATATTATATACACTATATAAATCATATTAAAGTATTACAAACCAACTGGGTAGTAGATAAGGCAATAGCATGGTATTGCATAGGTTCAATATTGTCCATGGGAGTGATTAAATGATGTGTAACATGATAATATCATATCATGTATGGAGCATGGAAGTCTATGTGAGGCAATATAGGGTCTACAGTGACAATACGCTATATCCTAGCATTGTAAGTGTTCATCATGCAATCACTAATCATGCTAAGATTGACCACATTGATCTATGGAGTGAAGCTCAATATCTAGAGAGCATGTCAGTGGATTACCCTACAAAAGTCCAAATTTTTGTAACAGAAGCTCAAGGCAATACCACTCAATAATATCAAAAAATATTAGTGATGGCATCATTTGCCAAATATCTTGATCAACTAAACAAAATTTTGGTAGTGATGCTAGTACATCATGTGTAAGGCTACCAAAATACATGCTCTATTCAAATATTAGCACATATATAATAACTTTAAACCATCATATTAATATGACTAAATATCATATTATTATCATATTTATAAAATTAGTATTTAGTATAATCCTAAGTGGATCATTATCTATCAAACTCATCTCTATATATGATCATGACACAGCAATAAGTGTCGACACGGGACAATAGAAACCTCCACCTACTACCTAAAGCATATGTTGGAAATCCATTTGTAGATCCTGGCATGTAGCTGATCTATTAGGATGGACCACATCTAATTGCTCTCATGACCATAAAAACAAAAGTATGTTTAAATGATAACAAATGATGAAAATCTTACCATTAAGATTAGTAATTATACATGTAACAACTATAATGGTCCCACAATAGTTTTTTTACCATCTAGGCTTGCTTAAAATAACTCTTTATAAAGACATCACATGTCGATGTTGTACTCCTAAAACTATATTGTGCAGGCTCATGAAAATTTCATAACATAGATAAATTTACTAATTGCAGATGAAGACCCTTCTTATCTTGGAATAATGAACTATCCAATAGTAATAAGAGGTATGCTTTCACATTATGATGTATGATGACTTCATATGAAACTCTTTGAGGTAAGTGTGAGAAATGACCAATGGGTAGAAGACCATGCATATTAGTATGAAATGTACTCTTATAAATGCTCCATGAATATTAGCCTCTTTTGGTCTAACACCTAATAATTCCTTGCAAAGTACATGACTATCAATATCCTTAATACAAATGACAGGAAGACAATGCACATACAATCCAAATAATATAGTAACATTCTATAATTACTTTTTCATCTCACCAACTAGCATGTGGAATATATGTGCCCCTAGGCACCATTTCTTGTTAGTGTGGTAATGAATGGCCAATCAAGCTTAATATAATTAATTTGATGAAAAGTATAAAATGTGGAGTTCATGATGTATGGTCGAACATTATCATCTAATTTCTAATCTCAAATGAACTTGTCTTGACAAGTCAAAATTTGACTGATATCTAAAGAATTGGATATGATAGATGATTGATGTTGATGTTTAAGGCTCAACATGGATGCATCCTTAGTTCATATGTTTGTTGAAAATGACTTGATTTTGGTCAACTAGAAGTTTCATGCTTCATTTAATTAGAGGTGCAATTACTACTCCATCATATTGAAGTCAATCACTCTCATCAAATATGGGATAAAACAAGGGAGCATATGTCGATAAATAACATCATGTGATATAATAATTGAGCATTGATTATCAAGAATTAATTGAATGAAAATGACAAGTAAAAAGAATGTGTAAACATGGGAATCCTAACAAAAGTGTTGTAGTACATGTGCAAGACATTGTTCGAATGTTAACATGAGTACAAAGTTTTCTACTACTACTTCCAACAAAGATTCTTGTTTAAACATGAAAATGTCTTTGCACATAGTCATACAAAAGCAGCTCATGTGAACCAGTTATAACAACCTTAGCCTTTATTTTTCATTAATATTGGAGTGACTTTTTCAACAAAAGCAAGTTGGCTTTCACCATGCTCTCGTCTCATTGTGCATAAGTTATTAACCTAATAAAAGTTAATTAAACCAAAGTTATTATTGGTAAAGTATGAGTACCTATAAGTGCACAATTAAAAACTTCATACATATTAGTTATCATAATCTAATGTCTTCTTTCTCCATCATGGTGAGAGTGCCCATTGTTCAAGAGGAATTCGCTCCAATCAATTTCTTGCATCAACAAGTATTTGTCCAATTGTATCCATGGGAGTACTAATTTTTTTAATTTTTCTTTCCATTGCTACCTTGTATATGAGATCCTTTAAAGTCTTATCTTTCAATCTTTTGTTGAAGTTATTGACTAAATGACTTATACATAATCTATGATATTCATCTGACTTAGTCTATCCTAAATAAGTATCATTTATACAGCTTTGGTGCCATGATAATGATCAGATAACAAATATAAATATTTTCTTTGTGTCATACCAATTCTAACATATGCTAAAAACCAACTCCAACTATATATTTTCACTCTTTGTAATGGCAAAAGCAAGAAGAAATAATTATAACTCATAGCAATTATCATTGGCTCTTTATATTTTCCATAAATATGTGTTCCATTAATACTAAGAATTGGTAGGCAATGTTAAAAGCTGTTAATTGAAGGAGAGTGCCCAAAAAATGATAAAAATTTCTTCATTTAGTTTGTCTCTGGGAATTATTTTGGTTTGCACATTGCATTCATGATTAGATTACTCCAAATCAATAAAGAAATGTGGTAACTTCGCATAAGGCGTATACCAATAACCAAATAACTAAGTCATTACTTTCTTTATTACTTTCTTTATTACTTTCTTTATTACTTTCTTTATTACATTGTCAATCTGTCAATTGACAATGTCATCAATCATCAAATCAACCTCAATATCAATAGCACATGGATCATCATTAGCAACTAACTCATCCACTTTTGCTGTAGTCCAAGCACAATCATGGATGCCCAAGTTAAAATTCTCTCAATCTTTCATGTTTCCTAATGGCTCAATAATATCTGGCTGTAATCTAGATCTTCTATCCAAAATCACATTCACTGCAATAGAAAAAACAGACTCAATTGCTATGCTCGACACCAAAAAGAGTCAGCAAATCCAGTGCAATCTTATATAGCGAGGGATAGGTGGACTCGTATGGTTTCAATGACTATAATATATTAAGATTCTTATTATCATAATGTGATAGAATTGAGTAGTAATTAGTATCTAAGTACAGAGACAGCTCACTCCTATTTGATGATCCACCCATTGTTTCCCCCTCACCACCTGAATGAAAAAGTCATCATTTCCGAATATGGTATCAATATTCATACTCGGAGCCTCACTACTGCTATCACCATACCTAGTATCGTAGTATGAAAAGAGCTCAGTCAATTTTACGTGAATGAACCCTTCAGGTGGGTCTTCCTGGTTCATGCACGAGGATATGTATGGCACAATATTTTCTACCCCTTCCACCTTAATCCTAGGGTCAATGCAGGCAGCAAAATAATAAAGAGATGGAATGGTGGACTAGTACTTTAAGTACTTGGTTTCCATCTCTAGAACCATATCGCTAAGTGTCAGGTCATCTCAAAATTTTCTGAATATGCTACTAATATTGCATATGCACTTGAGTACAATGTAAGTTGGGAAAGTATAAACTGACGAACACATGTTCGTCATGTCATTAAAACCTTCAAGAATTTCATAAATGAAATTCCTATAGCCTAATAAGTGTTGTCAATAAAAAAATTGTCACTCTTACTATTTACATAGTTAGATATCACGTATTTATATCTTACACATGCCTCCAACATCATGTATGTGTAATTCCAACAGTATCTTACATTTGGTTGGAATTTCTTTTTCTTTAATCACACAGACAAACAAAGACTACCGAACTCATGTTGTTTGTGAAGAATGCGAATATATTTTAGTGATTTACGTATGTTTTATAAAGCGAGGGCATACATCTTCATCCTCGCTTGTACTATCAAGGTAATGACGTTACACATGTATCTAACGTGGAAAATCTCTCCTAATGGTCCATCTCTAATACTCCTAATGAACATATTAATCACCACTCTATTATTATATGTATTATCGAATGTGATACTAAATATTTTATTTTGAATTTTATATTCTTTAAAGATTTTTATCATACACTCAAAAATTACCGGGCCATCATGAGGATGAAGAATCTCTGAGAATCCTAATATATTTTTTATTTAGTGTCTATTTAGAATCAACATAGTGGGTGGTAAAACATACATAAGATACATCATCATGACTAGTCCAGATATCGGACATTAGAAATACCACTCAATTATATTCACTAAATTTATTAATTATTATTTTTTTTCTAACTTATAATATTTTAGTGTATCGTTCCTAGATGTGGACCTAGGAATCCTATGATATGTAAGCTAAAAATATGTCTAGATGATACTGACTACCCTTGGATCTTATAAAAACATAATCGGAAGACCCATCGTGGTGATCAGTTTGGTCATGTATTCTCTCCCTAACTCGTTGTGGTATATGATGGGAGCAAATTTTGAGACCGAATCGTATCCAACCTCAAAAAACCTACCACTGAATTGGGTTTGCCTAAGATCTAATGCACAATATTTTTTGTTGCATAGTTCGATATGCCTCTTAATGTGTTCAGTATCATATGAACTCTTAAAGATAAAAATTTTTTTACAATATTTGTATTGTTTCGATTCTTCTTTGACATCCTAATATATTTTTTTTAATTTTATTATATTAAAGTGAGTCCAAATTACTGAAATTCTTCTAGTTTTTTGTTTTTTAGATGTTTTGGTTGAGGTGACTATAGAAATTTAAAGTTTCAGCAGCCTTTGACTAGAGGTGTCAAACATGCCTGGTCGGGCTGGCTCGGTCCAGTTTTAGGCTGCCCAACCGGGCTACCATGCCTAGCCCGACATGGTTCAGTGAAGGCCAGGCCTGTGTCGGGCCTGCAACCCAAAATCTGCCGAGTTCGACCTGATTTGGGTCTGGGCCGTAACCTTAATTTTTAAAAAATTAGGTTTCTGTGACGCGCCCCCATGTTGCAGTCACCATTTCAGGTCTCGGCAAGCCTCGTCCATCAGCATGGGCTCATCGTGACCACATGCCGCACTTGGCAGGGCATGCGGGCCGAAATCCCTCGGCCCAGCATGACATGAATGGTGTTGAGGGCAGGTCTGGCACTGGGCATGAGCACGGGTCATTCCCATGTCGTGCTGGGCCAAGCACGGCAGAACCGTGCTGTGCTTCGTGCCGGCACGGGCTAGCCCGGCCCTTTTGACACCACTACCTTGGACCTTTTTATAAAGTTTTTCTTTTCTAAATTATTATTAATTTTATTTTCGTTATTGAATTTATTATTTATCATATTTTTTTAGATTCAACTTAGGAGTTAGGACTAGGAAAGCGAGAGAGACTAGACTAGAGAAAAAGATTTTAGATTGAAAATTTTAAAAACTAATAAATAGAAAAATATACTTGTAAACTATAATGCATAAACTTAGCTTTTTGAAGTCCGCACCTTACGCCCAATACAATCCACAACACACCCGAGTCCTGAAAAGTGAAATACCGAAAGCCCAAACCAAATTCAAGATTTGAGAGAAATAAAATTAGAGAGAGATTTATGTTTAAAAAATATAAATTTTAGAATGAGGGGGTTATAGATTAAGAAAACATAATTTAAAAAAAATTATAATTTTTTCGATTCTTTTAAATTTTTAATAATTAAAAAATGGGTAGAATCCTTAGGGTCATCAGATTTTGCTCCATATCCGTTGTAGGTAAAATCCAACAAATTATATTAGAATTTTTATTTTTTTTTAGACCGTTGGGTCGGTTCAACCATTGAATCGACCCAAACGGTCCAAAATTCCATAATCTTTGGCTTCAGGAACTATCAGGCTTTGGTCTGGGGGTTGCGTAAAAATGACCGCGGGTTGAGTTATGGGCCTAACAAAAATTCAGATCTGTCGGATGTCAGACTTCGGGATAGGGTTGGGTCGGGACTCGAAACACCATTTGGTTCTTCCCGAGAATTTGTGCCCATGGGCCATGGTCCCGGGTCGTGCATTGCCCAACACGTGGTATCGGCTCATGGCACGGCATGAGCCGTGCCATGAGCAAGCCCGACACGGGCACAAGCACGAGACTTTTTCATGTCGGGCCAGTTACGGCCAAATCTGGCTGGGCCCAGGCCACCCCACCTATCTAATAGATGGAATAAATACAATTAATATACACCCAAAATTTTATCTCATCTTGTGATAATCTAATAGGAACCAATTAAATGGGTAGAATCTTTAGGGTCGTCAGATTCTACTCCATAGTCGCTGGAGGCAAAATCCAACAGCTTATATTAGAATTTTTATTTTTTTTAAACCGTTGCGTCGGTTCGACCATCGAACCGACCCAATTAGTCCAAAATTCTAGAAGCTTTGGCTTATGGAACTATTAGGCTCGGGTCTAGGGGTTACACAAAAATGATCGTGGGATGGGTTATGGGCCTGACAAAAATTCGGATCCATTGGGCGTCGGGCTTCGGGATGGGGCTGGGTCGGGACTCGTAGCACCGTTTGGTTCGTCCCGAGAATTCGTGCTCATGGGCCATGGTACCGGGACGTGCCTGGCCCGGTTGGCCTAGGCACAACACAACATGAGCCGTGCCTTGAGCAGGCTGGGCACGAGCACAGGCACGAACCTTTATCGTGTCGGGCCAGTTACGACCAAATCAGGCCGATCCTAGGTCGGGCCCAGGCCACCCCACCCGTTTGACACTTCTAATTAGAGCTCTAATTGATGGAATAAACACAAGTAATATACAACCAAAATTTTATATCTTCTTGTGAGAATCTAATAGGAACCAATAAATGGGTAATAATAATTTACCTAAATCAACAACAAGTATATGAACACTAACAAATTTATCATGAATCATATCTCAAGATACTTAACACGAGACCCTTAAGATACTTAACATCTCCACTAATATAATTAATGGGTTAAACTATTCTTTCTAAATAAAACTAGAGGCATACATCAATCATATCTCAAGATAATAAATCATAGTAAAAGTAACAAATTTTTAAATTATTGCTGGATACAAACACTATTGTTCCAAACTACAACTCCAATCTCACTATTAAGAATGAAGATCAATTAGTTAAGAATGAGCTTACCAAAAACCAACTCAATCAAACCACAGAACGACCTTGATCAAAGCTGATGATCAAGACTGCCCGAATAGAAAAACTCACTAAAATAGGGGCATTGTTACTAGACTAAAAGATGACTTTCTGGAACTCCAACTCATAGTTCCACTGTTCAGATTAAAGATTAATGAGTCATGAATCTCTCCTCTAAATTTTAGGACTTAGATAAAATCTGAGAAGTGAAGAGAAAAACATATTTTCTCTCTTCTTTTCTCTCTCTCAAAATCCAGTGAAGCTCTCTCTTTTTCTCATTCTTTACTTGGTAACCTAACTCTTCACTTGTTGGATGCAATCTCTACACTCTCTCCCCTTCTCTCTTAGAGGATCTCTCAACCCCTAATAGGAACAAAAATGAAAAACAAGAAGAACGAAAAAAAAGGGGCTGCTCTCTTCTTTCTAAAAATACCTAAGAGGCCTTATTTGTTGAGCTCATTTGTAAGGCCCTCCAAATGAGAAAAAACTCAACACAAATGTGGCGCAAGAATAATTCATCTTCTTCAACCTTCCAATCAAATTACTCCATCCCGATTGACTAAAAATAACTCACCTTATTTGAAAAAATACTATAAAAACTATAACAATTTTTTTTTTTGCAGAATTTATGTTCTTTCATATTTTCTTTACTCCAAAATTGTTTGCTTGCATTTGATACCATAAAGTATTAAGCAGATTTATTTTCTCCACAAAAGCAAAATAGAAATAAATTTTATACTGTGATGGTAGTATTGGTTGCAAAGAATCCCACTCCAAGTATAAAACTTCAATTCCACAGAAAAAAAACAAAAAATGTGGCCAATGAAATAGTAGATCATATGCAGAAATAATCATTGTCCAATGGATGAATCATAGATTGACGATAGAGAATAAGAGAAATCTAAATCAACTTCATTTGATGAGGGGAATACATATATATATTAAACATAATTTTATATATATATATATATATATATATATATATATAAAATTATGTTTTATGATCCAAAATAAAAATATTTATATTTTTGAATTTGGACTTGTTTTAAAAAATTTTTATTTTTAATAAAATGTACCCTCAAAATGAAAAATAATTACGTTTTAGTTCATTTTTACATTTAATTATGAAATACTCTTTTCTAAACAGTATTTTCGAATGATATATGTGTTAAAATTAATGTTTTTATATTAAGGGGTAAAAATGTAATTTTATAGTGTTGAGTGTTTTAAGGATTTGTGTGTGTGTTGTAACGTAATAGGATATCCAGAATAGTATTCTCTTCCTCTAAATAAAATTGTGATTCCTTCTTATTGATTTCTCCATAAAACTAAATCAACCCAACTTAAGTGGTATCGAAGGTAGGTTCAAGGACCAATATGGTGATTTTTGCAGTGAATTTTCGAAGCTGAGTGAAGAACAAATCAAATCAATGCAAGGAGAAGTTTGGCCGATGTGAGGAGCCCAAATCATTTTCGATGGAGAAGATTATGATTATTGGAGTGTGATGATGAAGACACTCTTGATCTCACAAGATTTGTGAGATTTGGTGGAGAATAAGTATGAAGAAGAACCGAAAGACACACTCTCACCGGATGACCGAAAGGTGTTCGATGAAATGTTAAAGGATTTCAAGAGGAAAGATGCAAAAGCTTTGTTCATTATACAACAAAGTATCTCTTGTAAATTTTTTCCAAGAATAATTAGAGCAAGAACATCAAAAGAAGCTTGGGATATACTGCAAAAGGAGTTTCAAGGGACCAAAAAGATGAAGACGGTGAAGCTCTTGACGCTCAAACAAGAGTTTCAAAATCTCAGGATGAAGGAGAAAGATACTCTACATGAGTATTTCTCGAGGGTGATCGAAGTTGTGAACCAAATCAAGAGTTTGGGTGACATATTGACTGACAAGTCAGTTTGTGAGAAGATATTGATAAGTCTTTCTCCGAAATATGATAATATTGTCGCCATTATTGAAGAAACAAAAGACCTTTCATCACTTAGTGTCCATGACTTGATGGGTTCTCTCGAGATGCATGAACAAAGGATGAATCGACATAGTGAAGCTTCTCTTGAAAGTGTTTTTCAATCAAAAGTGAGCGTAAAAGAAGATTCTACCGGAAGCTCGAGTAAACGACAATATTTTCGTGGCAATGGAAGTTATGCAAGAGGTCGTGGCCGAGGCCAAGGAGGAGGAAGAAACTCTGGTGATAACAAATTTTGTCATCATTATAAGAAGCCAGGTCACATTGAAGAAAATTATTATCACAAAGGAAAGCCTCAATGTTATAATTGCAAGAGGTTTGGTCATATAAAAAGGGATTGTCGAGATATAAGTAGAGAACATGCTAATTTTACTGAGGAGGAAAGGAAGTGTGAAAGTGATGGAAGTACATTCTATGCATGTCAAACAGCCGTCGAGAAAAATGACAACGAGTGGTATGTTGATAGTGGGTGTAACAATCACATGACCGGAGACGAGTCGATTTTCTACAAACTCGACAAGAGCGACACAACATGAATCACAATGGGTAATGGTGCCGTAGTAAAATCAAATGGGAAAGGTACAATTGTCGTAGCCTCAAAGAAAGGTAGATTGTTGATTCATGATGGGTTGTTTGTTCCGGACTTAGCTCAAAATTTACTAAGTGTCGAACAACTTATGGTAAGTGGTCATGCGCTTCACTTCGATAATGATTCTTGCAAGATTTTTGACAAGAAAGAAAATAAGAGAGAATTAATGGTCGTTGTCAAGATGGAGAGGAATTGAAATTTTCCTCTTACTCTCAAACCCACAAGTGGGTTATCGTTGAAAGTCAACATGGAAGATCTGTCATGGCTATGGCACAAACGGTTAGGTCATGTGAACTTTGAGAGCTTGAAGTTGATGAGTAAGAGAAACATGGTATATGGTTTACCAAATATTGAAGGTAAACATGATATTTGTGAGGCAGTGTGCTCTCGGTAAAATCCATCGAGAGACGTTTCCTAAAGAGAAAGCTTGGAGAGCAAAGGCACCATTGGAGCTTATTCACACTGATATTTGTGGTCCGATATCGACTAATTCTCACGGAGGAAATCGATACTTTATCACTTTCATAGACGACTTCTCAAGAATGTTTTGGGTCTACTTTTTGAGACAAAAATCGGAAGCATTGTTTGTCTTCAAGAAGTTTCAAAGAATGGCTGAGAGACAGAATGACAAATTGATTAAAAGGCTAAGAAGTGATAGAGGTGGAGAATACAACTCAAAAGAGTTTGGAAAATTTTGCGAAGATATTGAGCTTGAAAGACAATTGACGACGAGTTTTATGCCAGAGCAAAATGGCGTTGCTGAAAGAAAGAATCGCCAATTGTCGAGATGGCGAGGACAATGATGAATGCAAAAGGGTTACCATTGACCTTCTGGGTAGAAGCAACTTATACAGCGGTTTATTTGTTGAACCGATGCCCGACAAAGGCGGTTGAAAACAAGATGCCATTCGAGGCATGGACCGGGGGTAGAAAATCATCGGTGAATCATTTAAAAGTGTTCGGATCCATTTGCTATGCTCATGTCCCGAAAGAAATAAGAAACAAGCTTGAAGATAAAGGTGAGAAATGTGTTTTCGTCGGCTATAGCACTAAGTCGAAGGGATATCGACTTTTTAGCCTGAAGAAGAACAAAGTGATTGAAAGTCGGGATGTGATTTTCAATGAAAAAGAACAATGAGATAGGAAAGAGAAAGATGTTGAGAATGTGTCAATGCCGGTTTACGAAGAGGATCCGAGGGAGGAATCGAGTGAAGCCAATGAAGGTGGGATTGAAGAAAATGAACATCAACAATCTCCAACAACGCAACCTAGATCGAGTTCATCAACACAGAGCTCTACTCCAGTACAAATGAGAAAGTAGAGTGATGTATATGCTCAGTGCAATTTTTGTGTAGTTGAACCCGAGAGCTTTGAACAGGCTATTCAAGAAGAGGTCTGGGTGGATGCAATGGAAGAGGAAATAAACATGATTGAAAAAAAATGAAACTTGGGAGTTGGTTGAGAAGCCCAAAGAAAAAGATGTGGTTGGGTTGAAGTGGATTTATAAGACGAAAATGAACCCTGATGGTCCCGTTCAAAATGCAAAGCAAGATTGGTTGCAAAATGGTATTCTCAACAACCAGGATTTGATTATAATAAGACATTTGCACCCATTGCGAGGCATGAGACAATAAGAATGTTGATTGCATTAGCCACACACAAAGGGTGGAAGCTCCACCAACTTGATGTGAACTCAGCTTTCTTGAATGGTGTTCTGAAAGAAGAGGTGTATGTGGTACAACCACAAGGGTTCGAAGTTAGAGGTGAAGAAGGAAAAGTGTACAAGTTGAAGAAAGCATTGTACGGGTTGAAACAAGTATCTCGTGCTTGATATGGAAATATCGATGGGTACTTCACCGAACGAGGCTTTATCAGAAGCCCTAGCGAGCCGACACTCTACATCAAACATGGAGAATCCGGTATGCTCATTGTCTCTCTATATGTTGATGACTTGATTTTTACCGGGAGTGATGAAAAAATGATGCATGAATTCAAAACTGATATGATGAAGAAATATGAGATGAATGATTTGGGATTGTTGCATTACTTCTTGGGCATTGAAATTGATCAGAGTGAAGAATGTGTTTTTATATGTCAAAAGAAGTATGCCGAAAATATTCTCTCAAAATTCAAAATGAAGAATAGTAATCACGTGATGACTCCGTTGGTGGTGAATGAGAAGTTGGTGAAAGACGATGGTAATGGTGATGCTGATGCGGTACAATATAGAAGTTTGGTTGGGATGTTACTGTACCTTACCACTACAAGACCCGATATCATGTATGCTACGGGTCTATTATCTCGATTTATGCACCGACCGAGCAAGATTCATCTTGGGGCTGGAAAAAGATTGTTGCGATATATAAAAGGGACCATGGAGTATGGTCTCATGTTTGAAAGAAATGGAAGAGAAGATATCGAGTTGTTTGGTTTTTGTGATAGCGATTGGGCTGGAAGTATGAACGACATGAAGAGTACATCCGGATATTGTTTTTCACTCGGTACGAGTATTTTCTCATGGGCGTCGAAGAAGCAAGAGAGAGTTGCACATTCCTCCACCGAAGCCGAATACGTATCGGCAAGCGAAGCAACCAAACAAGTAGTTTGGTTACAGAAGATTTTAGAAGACATGGGAGAGAAACAAGACATGGCAACAGTTCTTTTTTGCGACAACAAATCAGCAATTGATATGTCAAAGAATTCGGTATTTCATAGCTGAACAAAACATATCAACCTCAAGCATCACTATATTCGAGAAGTAGTGGATGATGAAGAAGTGATGATCAAACACGTGAAGACTGATGATCAACTAGCGGACATCTTCACGAAGGTACTTCCTTGCGACAAGTTTGTCTATTTGCGAGACTTGTTGGGAATGACCAACAAAAACATTAAGGGGGAGTGTTAAAATTAATGTTTTTATATTAAGGGGTAAAAATGTAATTTTATAGTGTTGAGTGTTTTAAGGGTTTGTGTGTGTGTGTTGTAACGTAATAGGATATCCAGAATAGTATTCTCTTCCTCTAAATAAAGTCGTGATTCCTTCTTTTTGATTTCTCCATAAAACTAAATCAGCCCAACTATTTGTGGGTGGGTGTGTGTGTGTTATATTTAATTAATATTCGATAAATATTCTATAAATATTATATATATATATATATATATATATATATATGTTATATACATACACATGTATATAACATATGTACATTTTAAATTATATATATAGTTTTTAATGTTTTAAACATATAATATATATAAATATATATGCGTGCGTGCATGTGTGTGTGTTTTAAACATGTAGCACATATGTATATAGTTTAATATATATATATTGTTTTTACAATAAAAAAAATCATGAACAATATCTTGCAAAAACGATTTACGTTCTATAACATTGTTCTTAATAGCAATTTTGGAAAAAGAAATTAATTTTTTAAAATATTAATGACATTTTCGTAATTAAATATAAAATAGATGAAAACGTGAACACTTTTTGTTTTATGGTACGTTTTATTAAATTTTTAGAAAATATGAATAAAACGAAAATATTTCATTTTGATACCTAAAACATAATTTTTATTTTTAAGAAATATTCACTTTTACCTGAAACCCTACCAAAGCCTTCTGAAAGTATTGGTACAAAGGCATTATTATTACTATATGGACAAAGAACACATTGTTAATTGTTTCCGTGATACCATTACGGCTTTAAATTTTGATGATTTTTGAACTTTGCAATGACTCCTATAATCCTATAACAAGATAACAATCACAGCTCGCCACTAGGTTGAAAATGTTTCTTATTTAAGAAAAAAGGGTATCCCGCATTCTAAGGAAGAATGATCATCGTATTCTGCAGAGGGCAGACTGATAATTTTCCTATTTTTGGATGAAATGCCTGCAACATTTTGGATATATTATTGAAGTCACGTGGGGTAAAAAAAAACAAAGAGCATAAAAACTAGGGAAGTTTGTGGTAGGTTTGGATTAGTTTCAATCTAAACCTATGCTGTCAATTTGAAAAAATTACAATCCAATCCAAACAGTTCAAACTATTCAAACCAACAAAAAGTGATATAGTGGTTTGGTTTGTGATTTGAACCATGGCTTGGACTTAATTTATGTATCTAAAAATAATTATGAATAAAATAATCTAAATTTTTTTCATAAACATAAAATGAAAATTCTACAATAAAATATTAATAAACATGATAAGAATAATAATTTAAAATACCTAATAAAATTAATTATTATAGATTATCTTAAACATTCATCCAAATTATTTAATAAGATCTAAATTTTATACAAGTATACAACTCAAATATTAAAAAAAAATTCACATTTCAAAACTTCACATATCCTTTTTCATCGGATCTTCCTTCATAATTTTAATTGATTTTCTAATTTCTAACAAAACATATAACAAAAAATATAAGTTAGTAACTTTATATATCAAAAAGAAAAAAATTATCAAATCAAAAGATTCATTACAATTTTACTTGTGTAATTTTTTCATATTTTTTAACTTCTTCAAAAAATACTTACAAATTGATTATGTAATCTTTTTTCAACTAATCTTATGAACAGATAAATATTTCTATTATTTTAGGAGATAACGAACTCCTAAATACATCAAATATGTACCCACTTGCATTAAAATAGATTTAAAAGTGACAGTTAAAATAAGAATTACTAATATATCTTTTGCCATTTTAATGAGAATCAAACATTAACAAGTGAGCATCATATAATATTTTTGTGGTTGAATTAAAGATTACTAAATGACAAATATAGGGTTAGATGTATTGAATAAAGTTTTAACATTTGATGATTGTAGGGTTCAATTTAATCAGTTTTCAATCTTGAACCACAAACCAAACCAACAAGTTAGTTTTTACAAAATTTTAAACCGATCCAAACTTACGAACCTTAAAAACCACAGTTTAAGTTCGGTTAGGTTTGGTTGGTTTGGGCGGGTTTTTATTATGTTATGAACACCCCTGATAAAAACACTGGGGTCTCTAAAATATAGCAGATATTAAATCAAAAATATATAAATATTGGGCCATCTCTCATCATGAATTTTATGTGCAACGTAAAACATATTCGACCAAATCGTTGAATAAACTTGAACATACATTTTCAATCAATAAGCATAAGTATAATTATCACCAGTGTATTCGACCAACAGTCGCCACAACTGATCCATTTAAAGTACCTGTTGCGCCACATGATTCAGAGGCGGAGGCCTAGAGCCAAACTAAATTACCCAGTCACTCTAGAAGTACTATAACCATAGGATAAGATGACAGGGGGCGGTGGGGATACAGTTGCAGATGGTGGGGAATTTCTGAACTGCTTCAACAAGGCCACTCTAGAAGTACGTGGTCAAATGGCACCACGTCACTCTTTATCATGTGTACTGTCAGGCGTATGTTATGGATGTTCGTGTTGTGTTTCTATTTACGTGTGGTGTGCACCAGCAGCCTTGCTTACTTCATCCAATATTTCATAAAGAGGTTAGTAAAACACAATAAGGGTTGTAGTCTTGTTAAACACACAACATTCCCCTCCTACCTGGATGATAAAAATTTTCATTGCCCGAACTTGCCTCAGAAGATGCGCAGAGGTAACGGCCGTATTCCCATGAGGTTAATCTAGGCACACAAAACGTCAAAAACAAGCCCAGACACCCATCATTATCAAAATAAACTCAGGTGACTCAAAACCAAGTCTATAATCAAAACAGAGGGAATGAGATAAAGAGGTTAAGCACTTGCCTTAGAAAATAAATAACATTAAGCCCATCAGTATACCAGCTACGCTTAGTATTTGGTGATTGTTTAGCTGGGGATTATTCACATGTTGTACCCTTTTCATAAACTTGGGAAAGCTCTTCATGAGATTACCCCCCACCCACAAATTCACTGAAGCTTTTAAATCAATTATCAACAATTATTGTCTGGCCAAGCAACATTTCACTTGCTCATTGTATACATTACTACGTTTTGACCAGTTAGGGTTCACAAGCTTACAGGCCCAAAGTTAATTTTTTGAGCGGCAAAGACAGTAGTTTTATATCATTCCGACAAAAATAAAAAAAAGAAAGATGGGGAGGGGGGTGGGGGGGGGGGGGGGGGGGGCAAAGTTAAACTGGCGCATCATGCTCAACTAAACCAAAATCTTGAATTTTACTAGATATCAAAACTCACAAGCCTAAGGTTTCTGGAAGCAAAAAGGCAGCAGAAACAGAACATGATCAAATGACATAACAGACATAAAATAAAGGGTGGAGTACACAAAGCAACTGAAAAATAGTGAGAAAACACAGGATATGACAAAGAAATAGGATGCGTAAATTGCATGCAACCAAGGAAAAAAGTAGTTCAAATGAGGTCGGCAATGTTGCTGGGCAATTCTTCAACAAGTACATTATAGAATTTCTGAATGTCCTGCAGCATCTTCTCGTCATCTTTTGTAACAAAGTTAATTGCCGCACCTTTTCGCCCAAAACGTCCGCTGCGCCCAATACGATGAAGATAATTTTCTGGCTGTGTTGGAAGATCATAGTTTATGACAAGGGAAACTTGTTGCACATCGATACCACGGGCCAACAGGTCGGTGGTTATCAGGACACGGGATGACCCAGAGCGAAATTCACGCATGATAATATCACGTGTGTTCTGATCCATGTCTCCATGAGTAGCAGAGACAGTGTGATCCTTACTTCTCATCTTGTCCGTCAGCCAGTCTACTTTTCTTCGGGTGTTGATGAAAATAACACTTTGGGTGATGGCAAGAGTCTCATACAGATCACATAGAGTCTCCAGCTTCCATTCCTCCTTATCTACATTCACATAGAACTGTTTAATCCCCTCCAGTGTGAGCTCATCACGCTTGACCAAGATCTTAACTGGCTTGTTCATGAACTTCCTTGTGATTTCAAGAGCTTCCGGAGGCATGGTAGCAGAAAAGACCCCTACTTGAACTTTTGCTGGCAACAACTGAAAAATATCATAGATCTGATGGAAACAAAAAAACAAAGAGTCAAAACATGGGATAAAATAACCAGGTTGATCAATAAGTATATAGAAAAAAACCTGGTCCTTGAAGCCACGCGAAAGCATCTCATCAGCTTCATCTAATACAAACATTCTGATATAATCCGGGTTGAGTGATTGCCTTCGCAGCATGTCAAATACACGACCAGGAGTTCCCACGACAACATGAACACCAGATTGAAGAATGCGTTGGTCTTCACGAACACTGGTGCCCCCCACGCATGCATGAGCTTTGACCCCAAGATAATCACCTAGGGCACGCATAACTTTCTCAATCTGCTGTGCTAATTCTCTGGTAGGGGCTAAGACTAACGCCTGGCACTGGACCAGCCCATAATCAAGTTGCTGGAGAATGCCAGAGCAGAAAGTAGCAGTCTTTCCGGTTCCAGATTGGGCCTGTTGAATTACATCCAGACCTTTACAGAATGGAACAATTCCCTTTTGTTGGATAGCAGAAGGCTTCTCAAACCCTGGAATAGTATTTTTGAAGAGATAATCAACAAGCAAGCTGATTTTCAAGACAAATGATATGGAACAAGTTTAATTTCAGGATGCCTCTAAAAGTCTACTGCAAAAATTGCCAGATATCTATTTAATCCAGCAACTCATGATTTTCTGGTCTTCAGATCAAAATAACAGCTATGATGGGAAAATTCAAAAGTGCACAGAATCCCAAGCATCATCGCAATTACATATCTAGTCAAGACACCAAATCACAAAGACACCATTAGGACATAAATAAAGTGCAACGAACCATAAGCATATATCCCTCTCAGAAGGTTCTCTTGTAAATCCATTGAGTCAAATGTCTCATGGAGATCCTCATATGTGGTAAAGAAATCTTGTCCTTCAATTGAGAGACTGAATTTACCAAAAAAAATATCCATCAACATCATCAAACCAACAGCAACTATAATATGCACTATTTATAACTAAGCAATTGTAAAGATGCAAGAAACATTACAAATCATTTATCTTGGCATCAAAGCGCCGACTATCAAACTGTGAAGCATCCTCAGAAGTTGCCATGACTGCAAGATAAAACATGGCTATCAAACTATCCCTAAAGATTTATCGATGACACAGAAAAAATTAAACTTATAATTAAAATATACTTGGTTTCATGGAAGATCTCATGAACAGCCAACACAGGTAATGTTGATGTAAAACATAAACTCAAAGCATTTAGTACAAAGGAATAGAAAAATCACACTTATGATAACCATGGATATAACAAGCACTTAATCAGCACAATTTGATTTTCTAATCTTGAATTTGGTATATGTGCCTACGTGTCTATCAATACTTTTATTGAGTATTGAAATTCATTTCTACCCTATCTTGACAATGACAAAAAGAAAGGTCTACATAGAAAATCAATTATCAACATATGGAATCTACCTTCATCTAAATAATGTCATTAGTCACTAACAATGCTAATAGGGAAGATGTTACAAAATAGCTAAACTTGAAAACCAATGTGAGACATGTTTACAATTATTAAACTTTTGATTCATTGTCTGGAGGAGTCATGCATGAAGCAAGCAGCTCTCTGACATACCTAAACAAATTTCGTAATCAGGGACCACTCTGCTCACCCTCCAGAGTCACTAAGCAAACAAAGCAAATTAAAATTAACAAAGCCGCTCAGTGCAGCATTACAATATCAAATAAAAAGCTACAAAATAAAAACCAACTTTATGCCTCAAAGAATCGACGCCTCAGACAACCGGAAATTCAATGGAATTAACTATAAAAAGTTGATCATAAAAATATTTTAATCATCAGCTCAATTCTACACATTTATCGCTATATATCAGAAGAATAATGGTTAAATTATTAATAAATAGAATACCCCTTATTATTAATCAAATGCTTCCCCAGCTAAAAACTTATGGATGTCCAGATCCGCCTGACCAATAAAAAGTGTATCACCAACAGAAAATGATGAAGAATAAGAAATTGGCAACAAAAACTGTATCATAAAAAATTGTCACCCTTTCAGTTATCCTAAAACAGAGAATTCGGTCACCAAAAATCATAAAGAAAGTAAAACTGGAACATTAAAATTGACAAGTCTTGTAAGCACCCATGAAATTGCTAAACAAACCACCAACTTAAATCATGACGGTGGAACAAATTCTTGCAGAAGCTCAAACCCAAAAGTAGTTGAGTTAATATCAGAATACATATGTGCGAGGAATCGAGTATCACAAGAATGACAAAATACTTTTGTAAAATTGGCAGGTCAATACCTGCCAAGGAAATATAAATAGAGAAATTCGGATCCACTAGTGTAAGAAAACTGGGAACTTTTCTGCAAGTTAACAGACAGAAGATTAGGGTTCTAAGAGCTAACTCCTCGGATCTGCAACTGGAAGTATGAAACACGACCGGCAGGGTTATTTTCAGTTGCGAATATTCTTAAAAAAATCGAATAGGGTTGAGTTTTGAAGTCCCAGGATTCGACCCGGCTTTCATACCAGTTAGCTCAGGTTTTTGCATAAGGTGCAAAATTTATTATCATGTAATCAAATTTTTTAATTCACTATTTTATTCTTTTTTTTCCTTTCTTTTTCATGTTCTCATTCACACTACATTTCAGTTTGTGAATCTGTTCTACTCATCATTTCTCCGCCACCATAAACCATAACCTTAACTTTATTGTCATAATTAATTTAAGAGATGAAATAACAAATCAACTAGTTGTTCATTAATTTTTATTTTTATATTAAAAATTTAGATAGTTTTAAAATTTTAGATTTTATTAGTTATTTTTAAATATTTTTATTTCTTTCTTGGATTTATGATTTATTTATGGATATGTTTTTTACGATTATATTTTTTATAATAATTAATAATTGTGGTGAAAAAAAAAATTAATTAGAAATTCTATTTATGTTAGATAATATGCTAAATGCTGAAAATGATGCTAAATGCTTAATATTTTCAGCATTCAATTTTCAGTCATTTATCAAATAGTTTTTCAATACAAATTCAACACTTATAAATTCAACACTTAATTTTTCAGCACTTAATTTTTCCAGTTTTATCAATTGGGTCCTTAGTATTTGTTTTACGTTTACCAAAATTATTAATTTGCTTCAAATTATTATGTAAAATTAAAAAATAAGATCCATTACTGTCAATTTCAAAAAAAAATACATAAAATTTTGCATTTTTGAAAGCATCAAGTTCACAACTACAAAAATGATCTACAATATTAATTCTATTTGCATAACTATTCTCTTTGTTTTATGTTTACCACAATTTTTAATTCGCATCGAATTATCATGTCAAATTAAAAAATAAAATTCATTGCTTGCAATGAGTTAGAAAAAAAATACATAAATTTGAAAATTCAAATTCAACAATACACAATTAGAGTTATAATTGACATGTGTTATCATCCATAATATTAATTCTAAATATAAACTAGTCACTAAACAACCACACCCAAGGAATATAAAATATATAATATCACATTTTATAATACTACAAATAATAGTCTCACAAAAAATTTATTCATAACAATTTTCTAGCTTATGTAAGTCAATAGTGTCACAATCTACTAACTTAAATTGTATCTAAAGGTGTCAAATGGGTGGCGGCTCGAAGCCCGGCCAGGTTCAACTGTGCCAACCCTGGCATGGCATGGTCCAAAGATTGTGCCCGGGGCCATGCTGGGTAGACTCTCGGCACGATTCGTGCTGTGCCTACTAAAGGAACTAGGCTCACGTGTCGTGCCAGACACAACCTAGTTGCATCGCACATGGGCATGACATGGGGCGTGACCAGACACGTGCTCTAGGGATCTGCCAATCTAGTTGGGATCTGTCCAATGCAGGGGCATGACGAGCCGAGTGGGTCAGCGGGAGCACCCGCTCGGCTTTGGGGAGCACCCTTATCCTCAAATCCTGATATAAATCGGCCTGAAATATGGTTGACTTCAATTGGTGGGCTGTGCCGGGGTTGCCCTCCAACGAACCGTGCCTTGCTTGGCATGACACGAGGGCCCGTACGAGCCTAAAAAAATGGGTTGTGCTAGGCCGGTAACGCCCATTTGACACCTGTTATTGTATTTATTATGTCATCAAATCTTTCATTTTCTATTGTTGTGACTATAATTATACTATTATAGGCATATTTTCCCTTAGTATGGTTGTACATACAACATGGCCCACAACTCGGCATACCATAACAACAATTGTAATGGGTAGTGGCCCTCAGGGGCATAGCCATTTGGGCCAATGACTACTAACTAACCAATAATGAACCAAGGATGATTGCCTAGTGTCCATGTTTTACACTTTAATTCTTAGGCATGAGCCCAATATAGGATTGTCTCAACATGCCTTGCCCATGCCAAAGTAAGGTTTGAGTTAATCTAGTTGCCATGTGAGCTAGACAAGGCATGTGCCTTGAGGCAGGGGCATGTTGATTTTTGTTGGGCACCCAACGCACATGACCAATGATTCATGATGAGTTATTTTAAATTAGACTAAATAATGTTTGCACGACACAGTGGTCTCGCTTGGGCCACAAAAAAAATAGGTCATCTCAATCCTACATAAGTTGTTTACCACCACTACACCCATGTGTAATGCATGATAATGTTGAATTTATGTTTGTGTGCGCATATGCACAGTTGTATCATGTTACAAATATGTATGAATATACCTACCCCCCCCCCCCCCCCCCCCCCCACACACACACACACACATAAATACTCATATACCTAATTTACACAAACACATATATCAGATATATAAAATTTATCTATTCTATTCATATTTATATATGTGTGTCTATTGATGTGCCCTTGCTGATGATGCTTAAAAGTTAATATTCTCGATAATGGCAGCACAAGCTCGTTTAGAGTATGTGTGCCTAATAGAATTCCACAAGTATATAAGTTATATAAGTAATAAAGCGGATGTAAGTTCAAATAGCAATCTCATAAAAATTGTGATGGATTTTGACTAAATTTTAGTAAATTATTTAACTGCTCAAGTTGATAAAATAAAAATTAAGTCTTGGAAAGATACTTAGTCTTTAGGATTGATGTACTTTCTAGTGTATAATGATATTTTCTATATGGTTTTGTGGGTATATAATACGTGCTTGTTAGACGAAGAGTGAAGAGATGTTAGATCTCTGATTGATATATTAGTCTTCAAGAGTTAATCAACCATGAGTTGTCACTACTATATATAATCCTATTGTGGGTGTACCTTTAGTATGCCTAACACCTTCCACCAAAATTGCATGCATACATAGCAATTACCGACCCCATGATTTATACTCCTTTTAGGTAATTAGTCAACTCTCTATTATTGCTTTGCCTATTCTTATCTTTATTCTCCAACCACTACTTCTAGAGAACACAACATAATATGATCATAAAAATATGTGTTTTTGATTTCACTAGCATCATACTCGCGTCAATTAACTAATGGAAACATATCAATTCCACTCATGGAAGCCATCACAAGAGAAATGTTGTTGGATTGCTATCACTTTCTACCAACACATATTCCCTTGCATGTGTCAAATTTCTTACTATGTGACTATGATATGATGCCACAAATTTGATAATTCTCAGCATAGCACAAAAAACTCATTGGATGTATATTCATATCTAATAGAATTTTACAAGCATATGAGTTATACAAGTAATATAGTGAATATAAGTCTATATCAATCTTACATAGATTATTATAGTTGTTTGATCAAATAATAGTAAATCAACTATCTACTCGAATTAAAAAAATAAATTTGGTTCTCAGATAAATACTTAGAATATATGGTTAGTTTATTTTTTTTTTATGTATGATAGAGTTTTCTTTGGTATTGTGGCAATGTCACATTTAATTTCTTGATTTAGAGTAGAATATTGTGGATTGCTCATTACCTCATTAGCATAAAAGGTGGTTATTAACTATGAATTATCAATACTATAAATAATTTTATTATAGTTTTGTCTTTGGTATATGACCACTAAAGCCACATATATATTATTCATAGGCTATCCCACAATTCTACTCCTTTTAAAAATTACTTCAATTGTCATTGATAATTCCTTTAAGCATGTATTTTTATTATCTAACCTCACTTATCTTAGAAGACATATATTGATGTGATCATAATTGTGTTTTGTTTTCGGCTTTGTAAGCGCTACACTTACATCAAGTAATATATGTCTGTTCGAGACTCAAAGTTGTGAGTTTTTATGAGTATTATATGTTTTTTTCATAAAGTATTTCTATTGGAAATATGATTTAAAAGCAAGTATTTCATAAATTTATATTTTTGAAGAATTTTGATGGATAATAGTGGAATCAATCATGATTCAAGTGTAATTGATGGATTTGGTGGAAAGCTAAAATAAATGGCAGAATAACAAGAAAAAATGTTAGATATTATTAATGTCATGACATTTATTCACTTGTATGTGCCTAGAGTGAAGTCATGACAATCTTTTTTGGCTGCCACTCTATGAATGAGTTGAAGCATTCATTGCATGATACCATTCTACTATCTGATTATCATATTCTTTTATTATATGATGTAAGTAGCGAAAGAAAATAAATTGCAATGAAATGAAGAATTGAAGATAATAATGAATATACCAATGGAATAAGGTAGGTTTTGTTCAAATACAAGTAAATCCGGCTAAAAAACATTAAGATTCAAGCTCTAATCGCCCCTATGCACCACAAAAAAGCAAGAAAGAAATAAACATAAGCTATCCAATATACTTGCAGCAATTAGAGGAAGCTATGAACCATGCGATCCAATGTCGTAGTCGACCTGATTTTGATTTGTCTAAGACTAGAAAACACAATCCTATCCAAAAACCAAGTTAGAGAATCACTCTCAATATCTTTGAGATTTCAATATAAAAAAATGTCCGACCAAAGTTTCAAGAACAAGGTTTTAAAAAGGGAATTAAATATGCAAATATAATCCCAAAAAGTCCAATAAAAACAACAAACAAAAGATTAAAAAAACATGTTTCAACTTCAGCAATTTTCATTCCAGGTTGTCAGCATGGTTTTCAGAATGCTGACAGGACAGCCTCCATACTCTTCTTCCTCCAGACGTGTCAAGCTGTTGGTAGCTGTAATCAGATCCATCAAGTGTACTATAGGGGTGCGGACAAGATCTTCATCTGCGACATTCTTCATGGGAGTGCTGAGATTATTTAATTTGAAGATATTGTATAATTTGTTCTCTTGAACACAACCAAATATTGATTTTTCATTATTTTTTTGAATCTTCATGCTCACCATACATAATTGACTTTCCTTCGCAGGATCACCTTGCTCCTATAATGTAAGAATGCACAACACATCTTTCCCCAACACATCAATCCACTCTTCTAAGCCATAATTTGTAAAGTATGAGTGGCAAAAAGAATTTAAATTACCTTAAAGTTGTTTTGCCCTGCTTCTTGTAATTGGACCCGGTGGTAATTGTAGGTTGTTCAAAATGGTGCTCGCACCATCGCCCCTTCATGTAGAGGTTATTCCATCAACCTTTGATCTCCTGCATTAAATGGAGATAAATCAGCGACATTAAAAGTGGCATGTACATTATACTCACCTAGAAGATCCAATTTATAAGCATTGTCATTTATTCGCTCCAGCACTTGAAACGGACAATCGCTTCGTAGCATTAGCTTCATTCTTTGTTGTGCCTGAAACCTTTCATTTCTTAAATGAAACCATACCCAATCATCCGATTGAAAGATCACTCACTTTCTTCCTTTATTATTTAATTTTTCATATTTTTGTGTTATTTTTTCTAAGTTTTTCTTCGCCTCCAAATGTGTTTGTTTGATCTTTTTAGCTCTATCCCTGAAATTCAGATTACTTTGCTCATTTCTAGGCAATGGCAACAAGTCAATTGGAGCTTGAGGATTATAATCATATACAACCTCAAATGGGGATATGTGAGATGACCTATGAATGCTCCTATTCTATGCAAACTTAATGTGTGATAAACAATCTTTCCAAGCACCCAAGTTATGTTTTAACATAGCTCTCAGTAAAGCCCCTAGAGTTCGATTAACTACCTCTGTCTGACCATCCATTTGAGGATGACACGAAGTTGAAAACAATAATTTGGTTCCAAATTTAGATCAAAAAGCTCACCAAAAATGGTTCAAAAATTTTGTATCTCTGTCAGAAATAATTGTGCTAGGGATTTCATGTAATTTAATAATTTCATTATAAAATAAATTGATAATATGCACAACATCATTTGTTTTATTACAAGGAATAAATCTTGGCATTTTTGAAAATCTGTCAACAACTACAAAGATGGAATCCTTACCCTTTTTTGTACGTGGCAATCCTATGACAAAATCCATATATATATATATATATATATATATTCTTTCATGGGCTGTCTAGGAATAGGCAATGGAGTGTATAGTCCATATGGCTTCAATGTGGACTTAGCCCTTTTACCCACTAAACACCTCCTAATATGCCTCTCCATGTCTTTGTGCATGTTTGGCCAATAAAATTTGTCCTACAATAGTCCTAGAATTTTGGTGACACCAGAGTGTCACCTTAAACCTCCCTTGTGTGGTTCCTTGACAAAAAATTCATGAGTGGACCCACAAGGTACACACAAACAGTCAGTTTTAAATAGATATCCTTCATGCTTGTAAAAATCATCAAAGCATGTGACTCACATTTATTAAATACTTCCTTAAAATATTCATCAGTTGCATATAGTGACTTGATATGAGAAAAACCAAGAACTTGTGAATTCAATATAGTCAATAATGAGTGCCTCCTAGATAAAGCATCGGCAACTACATTTTCTTGTCCTCTATTATATTTTATTACATAAAGAAATGCTTCAATAAAAGAAATCCACTTCACATGCCTTTTGCTAATATCATTTTGTATTCTCATGTGCTTCAAAGACTCATGATCCGTATGAATAACAAATTCTTTAGTCCTTAATTAATGCTACCAAACAAAAAGAGCTCCTACCAACGCATACATTTCATTGTCATAGGTGGGATAGCTCAATGCAACACCATTCAATTTCTCATTGAAATAAGCTATTGGTTTTTTTCCTTGCATGAGCACAGTTCCAATTTCAATACCTAATGCATCATATTCAAGTTCAAAAGTTGAATTAAAATCAAATAATTTATGGATAGGTGCATCAATAAATAATAATTTAAGAAGATCAAACACTTTTTGTTCTTTCTCACCCTAGATGAACTCTTAATCTTTCTTGATCAATGAGGTTAGAGTGGTAGCAATAGTGCTAAAATTCCTTATGAATCACCTGTAAAATCCTACCAATCCTAGGAAGCTCTTGATTTCTTTTATTTTCATTGGTACATGCTATTCTCTAATCGCTTTAACTTTATCTTCACCCACTTTTAATTCCATCTGCAGTCACAATGTAACCAAGAAATTTGCAAGATAATACACAAAATATGCATTTCTTCTTATTAGCATATAATTGTGTTGCCTTAAAATATCTAAAATAGCTGCAAGATGATTCGCATATTCTTCCACATTATTGCTATATATTAAAATATCAGCAAAATAAACAACCATAAATTTTCCAATAAATGGCCTCAAAATGTGATTTATCAATCTCATAAAAGTATTAGGTGTTTAGGTTAAGCCAAAAGGCATTACAATCCATTCATACAATCCTAGTTTAATCTTGATAGTAATTTTTCATTCATCACCTTCTCTCATTCTTATTTGATGATATTCACTTTTCAAGTCTATTTTTAGAGAAAATTGTAGCTACATGCACTTCATCTAGCACATCATCTAAACTAGGAATATGATGACAATATTTAATAGTGATAGCATTAATGGCTCTACAATCAATACATATGTGCCAACCACCATCTTTTTTTGTTATTAATAAAACAAAGACAGAACAATGACTTAAACTTTCCCTTACCCAACCTTTGACAAGTAATTTCTCTACTTGTTTTTGGATTTCCTTTGTCTCTTCAGGATCGGTTCTATACCCTGGTCGAGTTGGAAGAGGTTCTCCAAGAATTAGATTGATTTGATACTCAATCCCTCGAATGGGTGGTAGTCCTCTTGGAATGTCCTCGGGAAAAATGTCTTTATAGTTCTGTAAAATAGTCACAATCTCAGTTGGCAAATCAGGTGCAATATCAGTTGAATGTAAACAAGAATATTTTGGAAATAAAAGTAAACACATCATAGGATCCTAACCTCAACACTCAATTTTTTTATCTCACTATAGCTTACAAACAAACTTTCTTTTGCCTTTTCTCTCATCTCACTCAACTCCCTTTTTACAACACTCATATTTTTATTTTCAACTTTTATTCCTTCACTCTTCTTTTATATCTTTTTCTTGTAACCTCACCAAGTAAAACAAAATTTGTGATCTTGAGATCCTCCAAATATTGCTTTTGAAGATAGGCTTGATCTGTTCCAACAGCTTTAGTACTTAATGGCTTGAGTTGAATCTTCTTTCCATCTTTATTCAAAGTAATCCATTTCAAGTAGCCATCATATTGTATTTTTTTGTCAAACTGCTATGGTTGTCCCAATAATATATGACATGCCTGCATAGGCACCACATCACATGTCACTTGAATTTCAAATTTCTTAATCTTAAGATTTAGATGGTCTTGCTTTTTAATTTTGCTCTCTCCACTTTGATTTAACCATTGCAATTTATATGGATCCAAATGCCAAGTCATGGGTAGCTCCAACCTCCTCACTAACAGCTCATTCACAAGGTTTGTGCAGCGCCCATTATCTACTATAACACTACACACCTGCCCATTGATCTCACAGCGGCAATGAAAAAGATTTTCATGTTTCTCCTTAGTAATATCCTTCTTTACTTGAGTATTCAAGGCTCTAATGGTTACAACACTTAGCCCCTCTAGATAGTCAGACTCGCCTTCTTCATTCTCCTCCAAATTAGGTGAAAATTCATCACCACTTGGATCAACCTTCTTCGGGTTAGACATGATATTACCAATATTATCCACAATCATTATTTTCTTGTTTGGACAAATGTTGGCATAATGTCCTTTTCATTGACATTTAAAGCATATGATGTCTCGATGCTTTCTAGTGTTGTTGTTCTTGATTTCTCCATAATTGGTCTTTTGTTTATTCTAAGAATTTCCTTGCCTTTATCTTGCGAAGTACTTTGATTTTTTTTTGTAATCCACAAAAGGCCTCTTCTGCTCATGGGATTTTGTGTTGCTCTTTGGATAGGTAGCACCTGTATTCTAGCCTCTGTTTCACAGATTAAGTTTGTTCTCCACTTTATTTGTCTTTTCCAATGCTTCTCTCATATCATTGAAGCTATGGAGCTCCACTATGTCTGATATGTCTTGATGTAATCCAACTAAAAATCTTGCCATGGTAGCATCTTCATGCTCATTAACATTCACCCGAGTCATCATCTTTTCTATCTCCTTGTAATAATTTTCTACACTCAAACTTCCTTTATTGAAACTTTGCAACCTCAAATATGAGTCTCTTTGATAATGACTGGGAACAAACCTATTCCTCATCTCAAGTTTCAGCTATCACCTCAAAGTGACTTCATTTACTCAGCTCCTCCTGATCTTGATATTGAGTTGCTCCCACAAACTCAAGGCATAATCCATGAACTCCATTGTAGCAAGATCAACTTTCTTTCTTTTTGTGTAGGTTTGTATCCTAAAGAACCTTTCCATCTTTTTCTTCCAATCTAAATAATCCTTTGGATTGGAAATACCATCAAATATTGGCACATTAGCTTTGTAATTCTTGGCATTGTAGTTATAATTTTTCCTTCCTTATTGCCTGTGATAGACTAGTTCATATTCATCTGGAAAGTAATTTCCTTCTTCATAATCATCATCTTCTTGTTCCTACTACCTTTCTCTCTGTGTCGACTCATGTCTTTCCCCTCAGTTTGATGCTCTTAATCATTGACTCACACTCCTTGATCTTTCAATATTCCCTACCATTCGCATGAAGATCCTCAATTGATTTTGCAAGTGTTCCAAATATCTGTCACATTCATCAGCATCTATTGTTTCAAGTTCCTGGAAACCAAAAGAAAATATCCTCACTTGCACACTTTTTTTCTCACACTCAGGTGTCCTCCCTATTTCTCCAACCCTCAATCTCAAATTGAACGTGGGCCAATTAAAATTTATAGCAACCACTAAATGTAATACAAATTATGGCATGCAAGTTCACTTAAGCATATAAGATGCAAAAGGAGTAAAACAAGGAAAACAAGAATAAATGAAACAAGAAATTAGAATGATCAGAAAGCAAAACATGGAAAAAATCAAATAGGTTCAAACATGGTATGGAAAGGGTATGAACAAGCTTAAAAGATGAAAACAAAGTTATCAAAGTGATTAAAATTAACAAAGTAGCCAAAATGCCAAAAGTCAAATTTCAATTCAAAAAATTTCACACAAAAGGAGCAATGAACGGTGGTCGCTAAGTCTCCTATCATTCAACAAAATTTTCAATTCATAGTTGGGATAATTGCTGGCTTTCTACCTATAGAGCTTGGCTTCTTTTATGCTCTTGTCTTTTGCAGCACCATCATTAAGAAATTTGCTTGGTGATCTTAATTTTCAATATTTTTCAACTCTTTTTAAATTATATAGTTTTATGATATCCTTTTTTTCATTTGCTACTTTTTTCAATTCCCAGCAAAAAGTGACAATTATGAGAATATACAGAAATAGAGCCAAACAACACAGTTCATTGGAGTAGCAAATAACAAACACTTAGCAAACATTTTTTTGATTTTTAGAAATATAGAAAAGCAATAAGCAAAAAAAACATAGAATTTCCAAGCTCATGTGAAGGCTGAGAAGCTCCACAACCCGCCTCTAATACCAAATTTTATTATGATGTAAGCAACGAAAGAAAATAAATTGCAACAAAATGAAGAATTGAAAATAACAATGAAGATAACAATGGAATAAGGCAAGTTTTGTTCAAATACAAGCAAATCTGGCTGAAAAACAATTAGATTTAGGCTCTAATTACCCCTAAGCACCACAAATATGCAAGAAAGAAATGAACATAATATATCCAATATACCTGCAATAATTGGAAGAAGCTACGAACCGTGTGATCCGACACAACAATCGGCCCAATTTTGATTTGTCTAAGACTAGAAAACATATTCCTAGTCAAAAACCAAGTTAGAGAATCACTCTCAATATATATGGGATTTCAAAATAAAAAAAATGTCCGAACAAAGTCTCAAAAACAAGGGTTAAAAAAGATATTTAAATATGAAAATATAATCCCAAAAGTCCAGCAAAAACAACAAACAAAAGATTAAATAAAACATGTTTCAACTTCATCAATTTTGACAGGCCAGCCCCCGCACTCTTCTTCCTCCAAGCATGTTAAGCTATTAGTAGTTGTAATCAGATTCATCAAGTGTGCTACAGGGGTGCAGACAAGATCTTCTCTGTGGCCTTCTTCATGGGAGTGCTGAGATTATTAAATCTGGAGATATTGTGTAATTTGTTCTCTTAAATGCAACCAACTATTGATTTTTCATAATTTCCTCGAATCTTCATGCTCAACATACATAATTGACTTTCCTTCTCTGGATCACCTTGCTCCTGCAATGTAAGAATGCACAACACCTTTTTCCTCAGCACATCAATCTACTCTTCTAAGCCATAATTTGTAAAGTACGATTGGCACAAGAATTTAAATTACCTTGAAGTTGTTTCACCTTTTTTCTTGTAATTGGACCCGATAGTAATTGTAGGCTGTTCGATATGGTGCACGCACCATTATACAACATATTTTTTATGGCTATGATATATTTTAGAGTCATGACCATATTTGTTTTAACCACAATTTTTGGTTGTGACCCATGATAATATTTCCATGTCATAGCAACTAATTAATGAATTGAAAGTGAAACATAAAGTCATAGCATTGTTCAATGCTGTGATAATTTTTTTTTCAGAACCAAAATCATTCAACACAAGAAGATTTTATGGCATAACATTATTGGTCACCGTGACATTTTGTTCGAGATGGTAATTACTAAAATCTTAACTTTATTTTCAATAGTGACATTGTATTCCCATTAGGAATTTTTTAAGTCATGATATTCTTAAGCCTCACAATCTTATTTTGTACATCATATGATGTCATGATATTACTTACGACATCCCACAACATTTTGTTCCAAAGAGACATTTCTCGAGTCACAACATTCTTAAGCATCATGACCATATTTTTGTGCATCCATGTGAAGTGTGACATTGCTCACCACATCCCTTAATATTATGATTTAGATAAGATTTGATGTTTATTCCATGTTGTGCCTTCTACCAAAGTCATGACATTGAATTTATTAATTTACTATGATACATGTTGGGATTCGAAGATATAAAAGATGGACTTAAAGAATTTTAAAAAATAAGAAGATGGAGAAAGTGTAAGCATGGAGCAGAAAACATGATGCAATCTAACACCATGCCAAGACACTCTACCTCCCTTAACTAGGATGAGAATCCCAGGTTTAACATGAAGTAAGATAGATTGGAAATTAGTTCTAAAACCTAGATCCTAATGCCAAAAATCATTAGGAATGCCAAATCGAAGAGATAATCTTTCAATCATCTCATATGACATCTTTTCTAATATCAAACAAATTAAAAAACTAGGATTGATTTATGTAAATGTGTATGATGAATGTAGATTTCTAATGGATAAATGTGGGTTTTCAATATTTTGAATGCTAATTGAAAAGGGTATTAGTTATAGTAGTGATTTAGGATTTCACCATCTAATAGGTATATATGTGTTGGTAATGGTGAATAGTGATAGGTAAACCACGATACACATGCTTGAGGTCAATGTTGATAAAAAGGGATATCGCTTCAATTTATATTTCATATGATGGATCTATGTGCAAACATTTTAGATTTATATTAATTTAATTAATTGAGCATGATTCTTAAAAAGTAGAAGCACAAATAAGGTTATGGCCACTACATTGTATATCTTTTATAAGGACTAACCTTCAAATAATGTGGAAATTTATTAGAATATCTATACTAGGGTTTCACTAATTCTTATAAGTCATATGCTTGTTATGGCAGATTATTGTGACTTTGTTACAATACCAAACACTTATTATTCCTTGCATACCACCAAAAGGGCATTGGATGATTGTATACATCCAATAAAAATTCATAAGTATATGGGCAATACATATTATATAATGAATATAAGTTTAGATATTAATCCCATTAAATTATTATGACAAATTAACTAACTAATAGTAAATTAACTACTCCTCAAGTTAAGAAGATGAACTTGGTTCTAGAATATATACTTAAGACTCTATAGTTGATGTACTTTCTTATTTACGATGAATTCTTCTTTGAGATTATAGTAATATCATCCTTCATTGTTGGATGAAGAGTAGGAAGGTGTAGATAACCATTTACTTCTTTGGCATACAACATAGTTATAAACCATGGATTGTCAATACATTTGATGGTCCTATTATACTTGTACCTTCAATATTCTATCATCGAAAACACTTACTCTATTCATAAGTCATTTGTATTTATATTAGTTCTAGATAATAGATTAACTACCCTTAACAATTACTTTGAGTGTGCATTTTTATTTTTTGATTTTAATTGTCATCAAATATGTGAAATAATATTATAATAATTATATTTGAGCTTTCGACTTTGTAAGCATCATATTTGAATCAATTAATATGCATCTTCCTTGTAATTTAACATATGGATATCATACAAGAGGATATCACATGGTTGTCATCACCTTATGAAACACATCCTATAACATATACACCGTGACTTACCTATCACTATCTACCATGGCCAACACATGACTCCCAAGTATATTGAAACCCTAAATTAGATATTTTTGCATAACCTCTACATCTTTTGAAGACTATTCTTATAGCAGATATATACAATTAAATAGTCTTTATTTCATTTATTCTTTTGAATTCATAAGCACTATGATCTCATAAATCTAACTTACATAAATCTAAGGTTTCCATAATTTCATTTATTCTTTCGAGTTTTAGTGGATTTTGATGAATATTTATGAAATCATTATATTTTTGAAGGTGTTTGGTTACTTGGTATGAATGAATCATCAAATAATTTTAGTATATATTTTTAACTAAAACTCTACTTAATTAGTCATGACAATCTTTGTAAGCCGTGACACTACCTCTTCATTATCACAAATTTTCAATTGTACAATATATTCCTTGTGGCTATAATATTATTATTGAGTCACGACCATGCTTATCTCGTAACAATTAAATGACTATGAGATTAATTTCATATCGTAGTACCCAAGTATTCCACTTATATTAAAAGTCATGATTACTTCCTAGTACTAAATGACTTTAACTTTAACTAGGTATTGTATTCATAAGTCAAAGTTATAGCCTCCTGAAAAATGCATGATTTTGAGATGCAAAAAATTATAATACCAAAACTACTCAAGCCAAAGCCTTAGTAATTATCCATCACCATGACTTTTAGACACAAAAGGTTACAAAGGGTATTTATTTGAATACAATCACTCCCCAAGGCCATGACTCTTATCCTCAAGAGAAGAAAAAGCTGTGAATTTTATGTTCAAACTAATTTCTAGTATCATAGCTTTTTGTAGTGTCATGACCATATGATATATGACAAAAGTTAAGACCAAAGTCATGGCTATTCCCAATGTCATTGTCATTTCATACACAATAGAGGTCATTCTTCATGCTGTGAATATAATCGATATCATAACCATATTATGCACAAGAGAGACTATTCTGAGCACCATGGCCATTCTCAACACTAAAACCATATGTTGCACATGAAAGATTATTCTCAACGTCATGATCATTCCTAGCACTGTGGTCATATGATGAATGAGAGAGATCAATACCAAAGTTATAATTATTCCTAGTATCACAACTTTGTATAATATAGATAATAAGCTCAAGTTAGGACACTTTCTAGTACCATGGCTTAATGTTATAGAAAGGTTAGAACACATTCCAAAACTATGGTTTCTTTACAAAGTCATGACTTCGAGCTCAATAGATGAAGATCAAATTTACATCATCTTTAGAAAGCCACGACTTTTGACTTTAAGAATGCAGAAATATTAGAGTATAATTGAGAAAAGAGAAGAAATTTGAGATGATCTTGATCTTCTTATTTTTCATGCACAAAGACAAAGTCTAAGTACAACAAATAATCTTAGGGGTGATTTTCACACTCTCTATGGGACACACAAGAAAGAAAGGGATACAAGACATAAACTAAACTCTAGAATTGTAGGGTGAAAATTTTAAACCCTCTCTCTAAGATAGATTTAAAAATATCAATCAAAATAGCATGTGACTAAAGTTTGTGTCCAAGATTCTTGTGAGAGTTGTTATTGGAATTCTAAGTTTCATGCGACTTCTTTTGTATCTCATAAATCTCTTCCCAATATCAAGTTAAATTGAGGTCTATAATTTGTGTAATTTTTTTTATGTGATATATAAATAGTTTTGAGATTAATAAATATGTTTGATTTATATTATAAAATAGAAATTAATGGATATGGTGATTACATAGAACTTGAATTATGGATCTGAATATTGATGGTTTTGTACATATTATCATAGTGGATAATGAAAAATAAACTATGAGACCTACTCACACATATCATAGGAAGGAATTGATAGTTTTTCTAACCATAATGGACAAGACAAACTTATACATTAAAACTTAAAATTTAGGTATGTTAATCATTATGAATATGATACTTATGAAGTTGAAAACATAAATAATTTTACATGTTTTTCTAATGTACATGTATTAAAAGAAATCATCCTCAATTTAGGTGAATAAATTATAGATATTCTCTTAATGGTTTTACATTTAGTGTGAGAGTCATATCATTACCATAAAGGACAATGATAGGTAATTGTTTTAACTTTGTTATGTCACCTAATTTTATCTGCTATGTGATGTCCTAAAAGCTTATTAATGAGAATATATTATCAATAAAGATCCACAAGGATATGGGTCATACAACTAGAAAAGTAGATTTTTATCTAGATATCGATCCTAGAGAGATTATATTAGTAATTTGGTTATTCAATATTGATGCAATTAATTTTTATTAAAATGGATATTTGGATTATTAAATAATCTCAAGTCCATGAGTTTATTCATTTAATTTATGTGGTGATATTTATGTTGCATGAATATTATATTGTAAATAGAATAAAGGTTAAGATATTATGTAATAACTCTTTGCCATAATGGCATACAAGATGATTATTACCATTTAGCTCATCTTATTGGTGGTCTTTCATAATTATCTCCTCGGTACATCACCAATAATCATTTCTGCTCAATAGTCACTCACGATCTCTTATTTTTTAGGTAACTTTATTAATTTCCCTTGATAGTTTCTTTGTATGCACACTCTTATTCTTTGGCATTGGGTGTCATAAAAACTAAAGATAGATGTAATTTGTAATTATTTGTACTTTAGCATCAAAATAATCATACTCACTCAATTAATATATACTTCCCTCAAATTTTACTAGTAGGAACTATTTGAGTCAAAGTAACTCAAAAGTATTGTTATAACCTTCTGAGCCACCATACACTAGCACAGTGTCCTAAGAATTGCCTGTCATAATCTTATATAATATCCATCCCACTAAAAAATAAACTTCTTACTAAAAAATATTCTTAGGAGAATATTTTATATAATATCCATCCCAACTCATGATGATTAACATACAAAAATTTTAAATTTCAACATATAGGCTTATCTCACACATTGTACCTTGAATGACTATCACTTCCTTCCTACTAAATACATGAGTGAACCTCATGGTTTACCTATTACCATCCACCATGATTTTTCTCATACAAACATTACCAATAGTTGAATCATTATTCAAGTTCTATTTAATTATCATCCATTAATATATATATATATATATATATATAATATAATATAAAGTAAACACATTCATTCATATATAAAAATCAAATATCACATCACTTATATTCATATTACACAAACCCTAGACCCATGATATTTTGGTAAAAACTTTTGTATCTATCATGGATATGGGGGTTTTGAGAGTCTTGCCCCCTACTTTAGGGATGACATTAAGTCTCATGTCTTTTGCTTGCTTGTGGAACACCTAAAAAGGGTGAATTTATTACATAAAATTTTGTAATTACTATGGCTTTGCTTGTTGTGTGGAGAGAGAGAAAAAAGAATGAGAAAGATAGCTCATCTAAATTTTCTATCTTATACTTTTATACTCGAATAATTTAATATTACTCTAAGTAAGAAGTTAGACCTTTCAAAATAAAGTCACGACTTTGGCCTTCATTTTTTAGGATTGAGGTCTAAATTCTAGAAAGCATCCATGACTTTGGACTACATTCTGATAATGTTATCATGACATTATTCTTCTTTTCTCTTATATATCATGTTGTCATCACACTACAAGAATGCTATAACATTGACAATTAGCATAAGCATAAAAGTCACAGTCTTACATTTCTTTGAGGACAAGAGTAATGACCTTGAAAAATGACCATACTTGATAAATATTCTCTGTAATGTCTAGTATCCCAAAGGTTATGTCTTTAATTAATTCCATGACTTTAGCCTAATTAGTTTTGGCTTTATACAATTATGTAGCTTAAAAATCATAACTTTTTTATAAAGTCATAAAATTGATTTAAGACTACAAAGCTATATTAAAGATTAAAATTGTGATGCTTAGACGTGGCCATGATCTTGAATACTAATGGGACACTTGGTTTCTATGATATAGAAATAATATCACAGCCATTTAAATTTCATGAGATATATATGGATGCGACCTCATGATAATATCATAATTATTAAGAATATGTCACATAATGTAAGGATTGTACTAGTGAGTAGGTTATTAGGGTTGTGACATACTAGAATTTTCATGACCAATTAGATCGAGTTTCAACCAGGGATAGATGCTGAAATTATGAAAACTCATTATTCTACCCTTTATGCTAAATACAACATAATGAAGTACTAAACTACCTATATGAATATTCAATTGTTTGCACACCAAATAACTTACACACTAAAATAATTATACTTTCTTGAGCAATAATGTTCCCCTCAAATACAAAATATTATAATAATCAAGCATCTCAAATTAGTTCCACACAATGGGTACATCATCACAATATGAGAATAAATAAAAAATTAAAAATAATGGTATTGATATGGTTGACTAGAACAATTTTTCTTTATAATCATACTCCTTAAAGGTAAAATTCGATATTAAGTACTCAAATAGTGATAAAGAAGTGGATGACCTTTTTGAAACTCCCTTTTGTGTAGATAACCCATCCAATTCACCTAAAATATCATAAAGTGCATCTTGCTTTCACTCAATCAAATTCAAAGCACTTTCAAAATACCTTATTGCAAAATATAACTTTTTTTGGTTTAGACTACACTTTTCTTTTTCTTCAAACCACTAGTGCTCTACTACTCTTAAATGTTATTTCATTCATCTTCACTATTTCCTTCCTCATTATTATTTTCCAATCCACCATGATGGCCTTATATAGCATTTCGAATGATTTGGTCCTCCCCATCAAGCCAATATCCATGCATCTCATTAATTTCCTCTATGAATTTATATATTTGGCCTTTAAACTTTTCTTGCATCATAATAAAAGATATCTCTTTTTAATGAAGATATATCTTCAACATCATCATTGCATCATATTTTCCAACATCTTCTACAACTACCATGTGTAATGATGGATCTCCCCTTTATGCCCTTCTTTGATTCACTTGATGCTCCACTATATATTTTCCACAATACACAAAATATCGATAAGATACCACCATGTGCAATTAAGGAATGCTCAATATGGGACAACTCAACTTCTTTCTTTCCTGCCCATCTTTACATCTCTTGTGTGTTAGTTATGAAGAATAATGAGCTTTCTTTCCAAATTTTGACTAGTTCTTCCGCTTCAAGCATCAATTTCTTCTCTTTTTTATCTCATTCTATTTCTCTTTTACCCCTCGACAATATTACAAGGACATAGTTAGATACATTGCATTGATGTGTTTATTTATTAAGGACTTTACTCACTTAACACAATAATGTAATAAGGGAAGGGTAAATTAGTTGGCCAAAAAATTCACCATTGAGAAAATGAAAAATTAATTTTTTTCAAAATCTTCTTCACATCAAATAATACCCAATGAGAATGATATATATCAAAATCACTCCCTCTAGAATAATTAAAAAAAATTGGAGAAACAATAATATAAATGAGCATATGAAATATAATCAAACTTTACTCACATACATGAGTTTTACACTCATCAAATATCTATATGAACTCTTCGACATCATCCTCTATATACCCTTTCCATTCATATATAATTAAGTGATAGCTAGAAAATCCACTTGCCTATGAAGATATTTAAAATCCAAGCTATCTTTTGTGTCTAGAAATCCAATCAACTCATTAATGATTCTCCTATCAAAGTGAACCCAAACTTCTCTAACATAACTCTACCTCTGCCTATCCTTTAAATTAGCATAGAACTCCATCATAATTTAGGTATTCTGTCATTTTCTTTGTACAAAATAATATCCTATTTTACTTTTTGATAATCTTCAAAGGAATTAATGAATTCATTGAAACCCTTCTCTCAAATAGACTCCTTTTTGGATAGCATAGAATCCATCCAGCTCTGTCTAATATATGTAACAAAAGTTGTCATGGGAACCATGACTTTGGGTAATATATCTATGGTACTTGGTTCTTGTCTCTTTCCTATCTCATTATAGCTTATTTTCATTATATTTTTCTACAATGATCTTCTGCCTTCTATTGTTGAGTCGATAAATTGAGATGATTTTGGGTGGATTGTCATAGAGTCACTAAAAATATAGGACCTTTTTATAGATGAGATTCAAGGGTTAGGTATTTATAGTTGTGACTTGGTAATTGAAAGTCATGACTCTATGGGTTTGTGTTTTTTCTATAAATGAAAAGGCATGGTAATGGCAAGTAGTGGCTTCAAAGTCATTGAATTGTATCAAAGCTGTGAATTTTCCATATAACTTATATATTGATGTTCCTTCTATAACACAAAGGTTGCAACTTTAAAAAACTATTGCAACCTAATCATGTAGATTTTATGATGTTTTTTCTTCTAAAACAGAAAAGTTATAGTTTTGAAAAATTATCACAACATATGATGTAGCTTCTTTGATAATTTTCCTTATGTAATACCAATATTATAACTCTAAAAAACTACCATAGTTTTTGTTTTGTAGCATCTGATGAGTTACTTTTTTATGTAACACCTATAACAAATGATGGGCTTCACTAGCCTTGGTCCTCTGGTGGCCCCAAATGAGTGTTAACCAGTTGCCCAACCCCCATCTGTGTATACTAATATTATAACAAATGGTGTGGGCCCCACTAACCTTTAGTTCTCAGATGACCCCACCCAAGTGTTAACTAGTTGCCTGAACCACCTATCTCAATCGATATTCTATGGTGAGAATTCAAGGATTTGGGTTCAAGTCCTAGGGATACGACTTGAAAATTAGAAATTAATTTCTGACCCATGTGTAAAACTATGTACCTTTGAGATAAAGCGGATAATATTGGTATGCTCGGATGGGGGTCGAGCAACCTATTAACACTTAGATGAGGATGCTCAGGAACTGACGATCAGTGGGGCCTATCATGTGTTACATATATTTAGAAGATGAAGTGACACAAGAGCAGAATCTTCCTCAGATAGTTTATGAATATAAGAATTTTTTTTCTGGATGAGCTACCAAGATTAACCCTACATAGGGTTGTAGACTTTAGTGTTGAGTTACACCCTAGTTCATCTCCCATTTCTATGACACCACATAGGATGACACTGGTGGAATTACATGAACTCAAAGTGTAAATACAAGAATTATTGGACAAGAGTTTCATTATACTGAGAACTTCACCTTGATGTGCTTTAGTTCTATTTTCAAAGAAGGATAAAACTCTTCGACTATAAATTGACTATTGATAGTTGAATAGAGTTATGATAAAGAATTAGTATTTGTTACCAAAGATAGATGATTTGTTTGATCAGTTTAAAGAGACACATGTCTTTTCCTATCATACTGGATATCATAAGTTGAGAGTTAGAGAGGCTGACATCCATAAGACAATATTTAGAATGTGACATATTCATTTTGAGTTTATAATGATGCTTTTCAGATTGATGAATGTGCCAGTAATATTCATGGATCTCATGCATAAAATATTTCAGCCATATTTAGATTAGTTTGTTGTAATCTTTATTGATGACATTTTGATCTACTATTAGTCTAAGAAGTATCATGAAGATTATTTAAATGTTGTTATCCAAACTTTACGAGAACATAAGTTATATACAAAATTTAGTAAGTATGAATTTTGGAAGAAATAGGTGAAAATTTTGGGACATGTAGTATTAGCTATAAATATCTTAGTCGACCCTGAAAAAGTCAAGGAAATCATGAGTTGGGAGTGACCAAAATTAGTTTTTGAGATGCATAGTTTCTTGGAATTAGCTGGGTATTAAAAGAGATTTATTGAGAATTTCTTCCGTTTAGCTAAACTAATCACTATATTGACCCATAAGAAAGTCAAGTATGAGTGGAATGATCTATATGAGAATGTAATACAGGAATTAAAGAGGACTTACTTTAGCTTCTATTTTGATAGTTTTGGAAATGAGATAAAAGTACATGGTCTATTGGAAATAGGATAAATGTGTTCAGATGTAATCCAAGAGAGTTGTAACTTTTGGTTTATGATAGTTAAAGAACTACCAGTGAAATTACCCCACAAATGATATAGTTGGCAGCTAACGTCTTTTCCTTGAAGATATGACACCACTATTTATATGGCAGGTAGTTTGAGAAATTTTTAGATAATAAAAGTCTAAAATATATTTTTACACAATGAGACCTCAACATGAGACAATATTCGATGGATGAAATATCTGGAAGATTATGATTTCACTTTATATTATCATCCAGGTAAGACAAATGTGTTGGCTGATGCACTCTGTTAGAAGTCACCAAGTATACTAGCTAGTATATCTTCGTAGGAATGCTAGATGCTTGAAAGTATGGAATGATTCAGCTTACAATAGAGTATTCAAGCCCAAGGTATTATGGGGAGTTTAGTAGTTGCACCTTCTATATTGAATAAAGTGATTGAGTCCCATAGACAAGACATAAAGATATTGTCCATCAGGAATCAAGTATAGGCTGGTACCGGTGAAGAGGGTTGGGCCATTCACATGGTTGGTAATACATGAATGGTAGTCTTTGATTTAAAAGATAAATTATGGTTCCATAGATAGGAGAATTGAGAGAAAAGATTGTTAGAAAATTTCACTATTCTCATTTTGTAGTGAATCTAGGTGGCACAAAGATGTAACATTATCTTCATTACTAGTATTACTATAGTAGGATGAAGAGACACATTGGGGATTTTGTGTGATGATGCCTCATGTGTCAAGACAAATTGTTAGAAAATTTCACTATTCTCATATGTATAAAGGCTAAGCATCAGAAGTAAGTAGGGTTACTTCTGCCATTAGTGGTAGCGTAGTGAAAGTGAGAGCATATCATAATGGATTTTGTGACTCGCTTACTATGGACATCATGGAAGCATGATGCTGTGTGGGTGATAGTGGTCTAGCTTACAAAGTCAGTATATTTTTTAGCTATGTGGATGACCTTCATACTAGAAAAATTCATATAGGTTGTACATATGATAAATCATCCGATTACATGGAGTACTAGTATCTATTGTATTGGACCAAGATCCCAAGTTTATAGCTCACTTTTGAAAGAGTTTTTAGAAAGTAGTGGGAACATAGTTAATAATGAGGACTTCTTTTCATTCGCATATAGATGGTTAGTCAGAAAGGACCATACAAGTTTTAGAGGACATGCTTCGAGCATGCTATCTAGATTGTAAAGGTATTTGGGAATAATATTTTTTTTGGTTGTGTTCACCTACAACAACAATTATTATGCAAGTGTATAGATGGCACCATATGATGCATTACATGAAAGGTCATGTTGATCTCTAGTTTGTTCGACTAAGGTGGATGACAGATTCACCATGAATCTAGGTTTTATTAGTGACACCTCCAAAAAAGTAGATTTGATATGCCAACAGCTTCTTACAACTCAAAGTCAACAGAAAGTTAATGCTGATAGACGGTAGTGACCTCTAGAGTTTTGAGATGGATTATCATGTTTTATTGAAAGTAATACCTAAGAGGGAGTGATCAGATTCGACAATCATCAAAAGTTATCGCCGAGATATATTGGACCTTTTGAGATACTCAAGAGAGTTAGTGTGGTTGCTTATCAGTTGACATTGCCACCATGTTTATCTGGTGTCCACATGATATTCCATATCACCATGCTCAAGAAGTATATTTTTGATCCAACTCATGTAGTGGATTGGAGTGAGCTCATTATTGATGCATATGTGGCATTTAAAGAGATACTAGTGCGTATCATAGCCGAGAAACTAAGTTTTATGGTACAAGATTATGAAGCTAGTAAAAGTTTTATAGTAGTATAAAAGAGTAGAGGAAGCAACATTAGAACGTAAGGACATGATGCCTGCCACTTATCCTTTTTTATCTGAGAATGAAGATATGTTATTTTATCGGTTAATAATTATTTAACTATAACAAATACATATTATTGTAGGTGATTACATGTGGAAATTTTGGGGTGAAATTTTTTAAGAAAAATAGAATATGAAACTCAAAAAAAGTAAATAAATGAATAATATGAATTTTTAGAAAAAGGGAAAAAATAATTATTTTGCCATAAGAAAAATCTAAAACTCTTTATATTCCAGATGATAAAAGGGACTTCACCATTGAATTCGTATTGTGAAATATAGCTAATATGACAAATTTTGTTGAATTCAAAATAGTCAAAATGTATTCATTTTTGATTAATATTATTTTATTATTATTACGTAAAATATTAATAAAATAAGAAAGAAAAAGACCAATGTGGAAAAATGTAAAAAAAACATGGCATGCATGGGCATCACATGCATTTATTTTAATAATATTTTATTTAATTAAATAGCAAAAAAATTGGAAAGAAATGTTGCTGTGAGCATGCCTAGCCAATGGTTTCAAGTATTTATTATGTTGAATAAAATAATAATTAAATGATTATTAAAAAAACATGCAAATGGAAATCGTGAGAGGAGGGGGGGTTGGAGGTGTTTTGTGTAGTGCCTAGAAAAAAAAGATTTACCTATGTTCTTTTGCATTTAGTTGATTATTTTGGAGTCAGACCAAAATATTCCAAGAACTAAAGTTACTCAACATAACAAGAGCTTCATATTAGTACCAAATTCCAAATATTTTGTTGTTGAATATTTTGAAAGGTAGAATTTTCTCATATTGGAATTTCTTTCCATTTAAGGGATGTAAATGGCCATAAATTATAATTCAATTTAGAATTTGTTTGGAAATTAAATTATGAATTGTTAATTGCTGAAATTTTTTGTGTTTTATTAAATAATATGTTATAATGTGGTTTATGTTCATTTAATTATAACTGTGCATGAAACATGGTTTATTCATAAATGACAAATTTGTATTTCATATGCACGTGGATATTACAAATAAATGGGTATGTGCATGATTGATATGTAATATTATAATGAATTTAATTTATGTGGACTTGACATGGGATAATATCCAAACTGAGTTATGAAGCATTTTTTAGAGAAAGTCTAATATTATTTTTTGGAGAAAGTCCATATTTTTTAGAGAATGTCAAATATTTATCATATAATGTCCAATTTTTTTTCGAAGAATGTTCATTATTTTTTTTACAGGTCCATATTTTTCAGAGTATGTTCTATATATATATATATATATAATATGTCGCAATTGACTTCAACATATATAGGAGAGTCGGTGAGACGAAGGATATAGGTGTAAAAATATTCCATTTATATGTACATTTATGCAAATATTATACTTGAATATGCGTTGATATGTGCACATTATTTTATTTTTTTTATGCACACTTAGGTGGGAATTAGTCATGTAGAAATTTATATATACTGAGTTTTACTCACTTCGTTATGGGACCCCCTTCTAGGTATAGATTCAGTGTAGATGACAAACCCACAAGTGGGACTACACATGTGATGAAAGTTGGTTGTGGCTTGAGTTGTATTAGATATTTTTTTTTTCCGTTGAGCAAATAAAAAAATATGGGTAAGAAAGCACATGTAAGAAAAAAAATATTATTTTATTACCCATTTTTAACATGTGATGAATGAATGGAATTCCAAGGGGATTGAGGTGTAATACATTTTGTTTGCTTTGCTCTAAAGATGTACGGTTTTACACTTGGGTCAATACTTAATTTCTTTCTCAAGTTGTGTCCCTTAGGATTTGAACCCGATACCTCCAAAATAAGGTTTCAAATCCTAACAATAGAATATTGATTGAGCTAGGTAGGTCAATTGGTTTTCTATTATTAGGATTTGGAACCTTGTGTTGGAGGTCTCAGGTTCAAATCCTGCGAGAATCAACTTGGGAGATAGAAATTAAGTCATGACCCAAGTGTAAAACTATGCATCATTAGGAAAAAAAAAATAATTGATATCCCTGGATGGGGGGCTGACTAATTGTTTAACACTCATGTGAGGCCACCTAAGACTGAGGTCGAGTGATGCCCGCCATTTATTACAACACCAAAGTCATGACTCTGAAAACTTACCTTGCTTTTAGGCAAAAAATTTAATTGTGTGTGTGTGTGGAGGTGGGGTTTAAGTGTAAATATGTATGTGTAATATTTAATCTCACAACAATCATACTTCATCACACAGGCAGCAAACAAAATTCTTTAGTTGCCTTCCAAACAATATCATGTTTAATATCTATAACAAGATCTTCAAAGCTCATTTCTCTTCATTAGAGATCTATGTTATCCATTCTAGCTTCTTAATATTATGTTCTATTTCTGTCTTTCTTATACTTTCAGTATCAATAGTGGATACTAGATAAGTGATTATCTCAATACTTTCATCCATAAAAATAGTTTGGATGAGATTCCTCTTCTTTATTTTTTTTTCTTATTTTGACATTGTTAAGTATATTAGCTTATTTAACTCTTATTAACACTCCATCATAACTTTCTCCATTTCATCTATCAAAGATTTAGGGTTTACTTAATCTTATTTTTATTGAACAATTGAGGGTATATCTTTGATTTTCTTTTTAAGCTTCTCTGCTACAAGTGTCTTCATATTAGCCATGGAGATTTCTTCACTAGCTTCATTCTCTTCTCCTTGAAAATTTGAGGTCATATCTTCAATTTTTTATTTAAGCTTTTCTACCACAAGTCTTTCTATATTAGCCACAAAATTTCATTATTCACTTCATCATCTTCTTCTTGAACAATTAAGGCCATATCTTTGATTTCCTCTTCAATCTTTTCCACCACAAGTGTCTTTGTATCAGATATGAAAGTTTCATCAGTTACTTCATCCTATTCTCCTTGAAAAATTGAGGCCACATATTCAATTTCCTCTTCTAGATATTCAACCATAACCATTTCCACATTAGTCATAGAGATTTCTAATACAACACTTTCTTTGAACTTAACCCAATCCTTGACTTTATACGTATCCTTTAGTTGTCTCAACATTTTTTACTCAACATCATTGTCTCTTCTCAAAAATCATACTTCGTCACACATGCAGCAAACAAAATTCTTTAGTTGCCTCCCAAATAGTATTATATTTAATATTTATAACTAGATCTTTAAAGCTTATTTCTCTTCATTAGAGATCTATGTTATCCATTCTAGCTTCTCAATATTATGTTCAATTTCTATCTTTCTTGTACTTTAGTATCAATAGTGGATACTAGATAAGTGATTATCTCAATACTTTCATCCATAAAAATAGTTTGGATGAGATTCCCCTTCTTTATTTTTTTTTATTTTGACATTGTTAAGTATCTTAGCTTATTTAGCCTCTTATTAACACTCCATCATAACTTTCTCAATTTCATCTACCAAAAATTTAGGGTTTACTTTATCTTATTTTTCTTGAACAATTGAGGATATATCTTTGATTTTCTCTATAAGCTTCTCTGCTACAAGTGTTTTCATATTAGCCATGGAGATTTCTTCACTAGCTACTTTCTCTTCTCCTTGAAAAATTGAGGTCATATCTTCAATTTCTTCTTTAAGCTTTTCTACCACAAGTCTTTCTGTATTAGCCACAAAAATTTCATTATTCACTTCACCTTCTTCTTCTTGAACAATTAAGGCCTTATCTTTGATTTCCTCTTCAATCTTTTCCACCACAAGTGCATTCATATTAGATATGAAGTTTATTGAGTTGTTTCATCCTATTCTCCTTGAAAAATTGAGTCTGGTTCTTCAATTTCCTCTTCTAGATATTCAAGCATAACCATTTCCACATTAGTCATAGAGATTTCTAATACAACACTTTCTTTGAACTTAACCCAATCCTTGACTTTATACATATCCTTTAGTTGTCTCAACCTTTTTTACTTAGCATCATTGTCTCTTCTCAACAATCATACTTCATCACACATGCAGCAGACAAAATTCGTTAGTTGCCACCCAAACAATATTATATTTAATATCTATAACTAGATCTTCAAAGCTTATTTCTCTTAATTAAAGTTCTATGTTATCCATTCTAGCTTCTCAATATTATGTTCTATTTCTATCTTTCTTGTACTTTCAGTACCAATAGTGGATACTAGATAAGTGATTATCTCAATTCTTTCATCCATAAAAATAGGATGCGATTCTTCTTCTTTAATTTTTTTTTTTTTGACATTGTTAAGTATCTTAGCTTATTTAGCATTTTATTAACACTCCATCATAACTTTCTCAATTTCATCTACCAAAAATTTAGGGTTTACTTTATCTTATTTTTCTTGAACAATTGAGGATATATCTTTGATTTTCTCTTTAAGCTTCACTGCTACAAGTATCTTCATATTAGCCATGGAGATTTCTTCACTATCTTCTTTCTCTTATTCTTGAAAAATTGAGATCATATCTTCAATTTCTTTTTAAAGCTTTTCTACCACAAGTCTCTTTTTGTATTAGCCACAAAAATTTCATTATTCACTTCACCTCCTTCTTCGTGAACAATTAAGACCATATATTTGATTTCCTCTTCAATCTTTTCCACCACAAGTGTCTTCGTATTAGATATGAAAGTTTCTTTAGTTGCTTCATCCTATTCTCCTTGAAAAATTGAGGCCACATCTTCGATTTTCTCTTCTAGATATTCAACCATAACCATTTTCACATTAGTCATAGAGATTTCTAATACAACACTTTCTTTGAACTTAACCCAATCCTTGACTTTATATATATCCTTTAGTTGTCTCAACCTTTTTTACTCAGCATCATTGTCTCTTCTCAATTCTTTCCACACTTATTCAAGTTTAGCTAATGAACAGGATTTTTAAGATGGTTGAGATTCATAAAATGTCATCTTCTCATATCTTCCATACTCCTTGTTTCCATAACTTTTTTCCAATAGATAATAGTGTTGATACTAGTTGCTATAAAGTTCATTTTAAAAGTCACTTCCTCAAGCATAATAAGTCTCATTATAATGATATTATGAGGGATTCTTGCTCAGTTCCATTACATGTTTCTCAAAATGAATTTCCTCTGATTTATTTTACTCTCATAGATCTCTATGGTAGTTAATCATTAGGTATTCAGATAATATTTGACTAAAATTTATTACTTTATAGATTGGTGGCTAACAAAAATAAAAGATACAAGTACAAATCTAAAATATAACTATCCATTTTCAAACAAGTTAATAAGACTTAGCAATTAGATTTGATGAGATTTGTTAAACTCAATACTATCTTAACTACTAAAAAAAGAATTATCATTTTATAAGAATAATTATATAAACTCATGTTGACTATCCAAACTAAATAATCCTTGGCAATGACACTAAAAATTTATTGCAACTTTTCTATACTACTTAATTTTATTGATTAGGTGATGTCTTAAAACCTCATTAATGAGAATATCTCATCAATAGAGATTTGCAAGTACATGAGTCATACAAGTAGTAAAGTAGATTTAATCTAGATATTAATTCCCAAAAGAATTGTATTAGTAGTTTATTTATTCAATAATGAGACAATTTATTTTTAGTAACATTAATATTTGGACTATATGAAGGTGTTTAATTTGTTTGACTTATATTTTTTTGGACATAGAATGAAGGTTGGGTATTGTGTAATGACTCCTTGTCCTAATGGCATACAATGTAATTATTACTTTTGATCTCATCACAATGGTTATATTCTCATAGTTATCCCATTGGTAAGTAACCATTAAGATAATAATTTATCTCTATTTGATAGTTATTCATAATCTCATAAATTTTATTCAATTTCATCAGCTTTTGTTGATGTTTACTTCATATGCATACACTTATTTTCCAATCTCGAGTATCATAAATATCAAATATTAACATAATTTGTAAGTATTTGTACTTTCAGCTTCATAAATATCATACTCACAAAATTAACCTACACTTCCCATCAAGTTTTATAGGTGGGAACCATATGAGTAAAAATAATTTGCAAGTGCTATCACCAACTTGTGAGTCGCCATACACTTATGTATGTCCCAAGGATTTCCCATCACCATCCTCTTCAATAATGATGTAACTTCCATACTAAAGGTGAACCCTCAGAATAATATTTTATATAACATCTATCTCAATCAAGAACTAATTCTTTTAAGAAATATATAATGAATTGATACGTAAAAGTATTTGCAATTTAAGCTTCATAAGTACTATTCTCATGATAATTAATATACCCAAATTATAGATTTCAATGTATAGGTTCACCTTGCACATCATTGTCAAAAGAGCTATCACTTCCATCTTACTATATGCATGAGTGAATTTCATGATCTATCTATCACCATCTACCATAATAATCTCATAAAAACTTATCAAGTTGAAACCCTAGTTCAATTTATATTTAATCACTATCTATCAATATATATAACACAAATTATAGCTAACATATTTATTCATACATAAAAATTAATGTCACATCATATATATTCAAATTACATAAATTCTAGAACCATGTTATTTTGGTAAAAATTCTCAAATGTAATTTAGATATGGGGGGTTGGAAAGTCATACCCCCAACTTCTAGGAATTGTATTAAGTCTCACATCATTTACTTGTTTGTGGAACCCCTAGAGAGTACAAAATTTTCTTCTAGAATTTGGTAGTTGCCATAGCTTTACTTGTTGCATGTAGAGAGAGTAAAAAAAAAGAAAGAAATAGCTCCTCTAAATTTCTTTATTTTCCACTTTTGTACTCATACAATTTGATATTACTCCAAGTAGGAAGTCAGAAATTTCAGAAGAAAGTGACAACTTCGGCCTTCATCTCTTAAACTTGGGGTTGCAACTATAAAAAATTACCATAACTCTAGACTTTATCTAGATCTTTCTATAACACAAATTCATGACACTAGCAACGACCACGATGTAATCCAAATGTCTTTTTAATACTAAGTCACAACATTATGAAGTGGTCAGGGCTTTGTACATTTGTCTTCTTCTCTTTAATAAAGGGTCACGATATTGGTAACCGTAGTGGTTTGGTGTTGATCTTCTCATATTGATATAATGCTAAGTAGTTATAATATAGCCACAACATTGACATTGGTCATTTTTTATTATTATATGGTCATGGTAATGTTATATAAATGTGACACCCAAAATATCTTGTGTATCCTATAACTAAGATATTGTGAAATTGTTGTGGCACAAACATTTGCTTTTATAGGGCTTCAAGTGTCTATATTATTGTGGGTGACCATGATACTAGCCTTTTCTTCTATCATATTTCATATTTTTACAGTAATACAAGAATGTCATGACACTAGTAATTAGTTTGAGTATATAAACATTATGACTTTGGTTTCCTTGAGCAAAAAAGTCATGACCTTAGGAAATGACCGTACTCAAGTAATATTCTCTATGACTTTTAGCATCCAAAAAGTCATGGATCTTAATAATTTCTACAACTTTGGCCTGAGAAATTTTGGTTCCATAATATTTTGTAGCTAAAAAGCTATGGTTTTGTAAAATGGATGTGACACTGTGGCTATGACTTAAGACTACGAAGCTATATTAAAGATAAAGTCATGATACTTGGACTTGACCATGACCTTGATAACTAGTGGGATACTTAGTTGTTACAATATAGAATTAATATCATAGCTATTAAAATTTCATAAGATAGATATGACCACAACTATATGATAATATAAAAAAAACTCTATGATAATATTACATCCACTAAAAATATCTCACATAGTGAAAAGATTATGCTAATGAGTTGGTAGGGTTATGACATATAAAAATTATTATGACTAATTAGTTAGAGTTTTGACCAATAATGGATATCAAAACTATACAATACTCATTATTCTCTCCCCTCTACTAAATACCTTTTAAAAACTATTTGATTTCATGACTATTCATCAAAACTCACCAAAACTTTAAAGTCATAAAATTAATTTATAATATCTTCTAATCTATGTATACATAACATAATAAAGTACCAAAATACCTATGAATATTTGATAGCTTGAATAATCAATAGTAAAATATGAGATATGCATGAGTATATTGTGACTCATAAAGTAGTAGTAACCCTTTGAGTTGTGTTCACTCCTATGGTTCATGCTAGTGAAACTTGAGAAGATACATGTTAATTAAGCAAGTATGGTACTTATGAAACTAAAAGTATAAAATCTTATAAATCACATAAATTCTTGTTCTTTATGATATTTCAAAACAAAAAATAAGAATGTATATATGAAACAACTATTAAAGGCAAATGATGAGTTACATAATATATATGAGTTTGTGAATGACAATTGAGAATAAATGATTTATTATGTTGATTATAAAATATCAAAAAGGCATGGTCATGGCACTATGTTGTGCCAGATACGACACGGTATAATTTTCATGGCATGCCATACAGCATGGCATGGGATTCATCAGGTCAACCTAGCATGGCATAGTTGCATGACTGAGTGTTTGGCCATGTCAGATTATATCGAACCATGCTTGTGGAATCAATTGCATGAAAATGTAATGAGTGGCCGACTTACTTGGCTAGCCAATTACAATCGACCACAAAAGCAATATCTAGCTTACATGGCCAAATATTTTAAAAAATTTTAGACCACCCCATCAAGTAGTCACTTAGGCAAGTGGACCATGCCACTAGGCTAGGCACATGGGTCATGCATAACCCGACATGATGCATGACTCATTTTGGCCCAACACGAAATAAACCATGCCATGGGGTAGCTGACCTGACATGAGATATGATTCTAGATATGTGTCATGCTGAGTCAGGCATGACTGAATCAAGTCATGCCGTGGGCCCTACCTGAGCTGCCCGAACCATTTGACACCTCTAGCTTAGTGGTAAAAACTATCTTATAAGCTATTAGAGAAAATAGTCATTACACAACAACTTAACTTTTGTTCTGTATCCAAACCCAATATAATTTGAATTATGTGAACATGCATCACATAAATTAAATAGATAAATCCTAATATCTAAGAGTCGTGCCAAATTTTCTAATTATCTTCATTAACTAGAATTGTACCATCTCACTACTAGTTAATCGAACTATTGATATAATCTATGTAGTATTGATATTCACATAAAAGTTTTTTTACTAGTTATATGGCTCATATACTTATAGATCATTATTTATGATATATCATTATCAATGAGCATTTGGGATATTATTTAATCAATAAAATTGAGTAATATAATAATGTTACAGTAAGTTTATAATATTTGTATTGGGGATTAAGTAATTTGGTTAGTGAATATGATTTGACATAATTATATTTGAGAAAAGAAAATTCTTTTTTAGTATAGATAGTATTATTTTTGATAAATTTTCTTGGATCCAATAGCTAGTCTCATTATTTTATTTGAAAAATAGATTGTAAAGTTTTGTATTTTACTTATATCATTTGCATTCTTTTTTTAGCTCATTATTATATTTCATAAAATTTTAGGACTGAGCTAACTCAGAAAAATAATAAAGAAAAAGATAATGTATGGTCAATCTTTTGAGAAAAACCTTAATATAATTCTTATGGGGTTAAAAGAGAATAATAATGTAGATGACTATCATTTGGGAGGAAATGAGAAGAGAATGCATGAGAATACCCTAAGCTATCAATATTAGGAGACTTATTATTGATTAATTAGTGAATTCTATTCAAACTTGGTAATTTTTCTTGTCAATGCCTCGCCCTGCTTGGACTCATCCTGAATGGGTCAAGGATTACCCAAAAAATTGGGTTGATGGGGTGGGGATGGGGAAAACATTTTTCCATGTGTTGGGGTCGGGGTAGAAATGGATATTTTAATCCCCACCTTGTCCTTGCCCCCATTTAGGATCTAGGCATAGGGTCGAGGTGGGCTTGGGGAATAAGATCCTCGAGGCCCATGCCCCATCTGGCTCTTGGAGTCATGGAGCCAAACATACAAGAAAATGGGGGCAACAAATGCACCACCCTGCTCCATGACATAAAAGCCCCACCTTGCCCCACTCCACAAAAAAATGGGGCATGGGGTAGGGTAGATAAAAATTCTCTACAATGAGATACACAAAGAGGGTTTCCCCATCTCCACCCCACCCCGTTTCCATGCACACTTCTATTACATACTACATGGCTACCCAAACTAATACTATTATCAGCAAACATTGATTTATAAAGAGTGGAAATCTACAAGCCATGAGGAGAGCACATTTTATAATCCTAATCAATTTTTGGAATCTTCATTTCAAGATGCACTTATCCAAGTTTTAAATGATTTGAGAAGATTAAATGTCACTACAAAAGAGAGAAAAAAAAATAGTGAGAGAGAGTGTGTGATGAAGTCACTAACTTGGTTTTGTTTGAAGAAAGTTCTACACCAGAAGTGTTAGTGGCAAATATAGAAGAAATTGATGAAGTTAAAAAATATGATGAAAGCATTACAACATAAGTTTTAGTGACTAATATAAAGATAGTTGAGGTTGAAACCTATAAAATAAAATTGAAGATATAATCTTGATTATGTAAGAATAAGAGATGAATGATAAAGTTTTAGTGGTTAATATGGATGATGTTGAAGAGGAGAACCAAGAACAAAAAGTTGAAAAGTCAAAATATTTTACAATGCTAAGATAATGATGAAAATAAAGAAGAGGCACTCCATCCTAACTATATGAAGGATAGGAAAGTAAAAATATGTTATGTGAGAGGTATTTGGGTCCATTTTATTAGGGGGATAATAAACAAGTTGCTTGGATTCTAAGGAGCCCAAGATAACATGGATTTTAAATCCCTATACATTTAACCTGATTTTCAAGCTTTTGCTAGTTTGTTGACAAAAGGCACATGAATATTTGATATGGTGAGTTTGAAAATAAAATATAAATATTTGATATGGTGAGAACTTATGGAGGTGAGTAAAGTTTGGTTGTATTTCATATGATCATTTTTATTATAAGAACTTAATGTCTCATTGATAATTCTGAAGAGAGTGACCTTGTTGTATGTCATCCTTGTGGGTTATAGTTTTTTGAAGATTCTAGAGATATTGATTCTTGATTTTCTTAAGCGTGAATTTTTTGACCAACTAATTCATCATTTTCTTATTACCTTATTATATCTAGCCAAGGGAGTCCTCTTGGATTACCAAGTTGGTGTGATATGTCTGATATTTTCCCTCTTGACATTATCATACATTAAAAGGGAAATTAAATGAGATATAAAAGAAAAGAAGAAAACGCTTGAATGGCAAGGATTGGCAGAAATTTGGAAAGGAGGGTTGTCCTTCACCAAAGCTGACATATAAAAGACATAAAGAATGTGAGAAAGATGAGAAGATGAGCATACTTGCATTAAGCATTCATTAGTTGCAATATGGAGGTATGTTCATTGATATTTTTTTTATTTTGAAAAATATGTAGTGAGATGTCCAAAGAAAGGAGGACCCGAAAATGAAATCAAATACCCATGCACAGTCGTAGTGGAAGAAATTAGAAAATAAGATGCAATGTAGGAAAAATATTTCCAACAAAAGAGATTTGTTATCATGAATAAAGTTAAGTTTGAAGATAAATTTTTTTAGGTTTATACATTCTTAGAAGAGGGGATGAAACACAAAGATATTAGATTGACATGCAGAACTAAATCATTTGTAAAATAATATGAAACCATCATAACAAATTGGAAGAAAAAAATAGTGAAATGAGATGATGTAAATGTAAATGGCACAAAATATTAGGAGAACCTATGGATAGAATAATTGATAAATTGCAATATGAATCAATAGTACTTGTATTTTGTAATGAGATCCTTGAGAGTGCACTAAATTCTATTAGATGAAGATACAAGGCACTTTGTGACATTATGAAAAAGATATTAGATTGGGTAGCTACACATAAGGTAGATCTAGAGAGGCCATCCACATTTATATCATCATTCAAGCACTCCAAATTATATTCCACCTTTAAATAGTATGATCCTAAAGTGAAATCATATTACCAACCTTCCTTATTTTATTGATTTGTACTTTTATGTATTTCCATATTATTATAGTATAACTAATTGTATTGAATTAATTCTAGAATGATGTTGGAAAAGTATTTTTTATTGAGGTGAAGTTATTACTCAGGGATTATTAATAATTTTAGTGTGTAAATTTGTTTGGTATTCAAATTATCAAACATCCTTGAGTATTTTGATACCATTAAATGACTTATAAGCATGATAATGAGATATAATTAAATCAATTTCATGACTTTGGAAATTTGGTTACTTTTTAAGAATAATCATGAAAGCAATATATTTTTGGAGATATTTAGCTACTTGGTAATTTATAAATTATCAAGTAGTTTCGGCATAATTTTTTGGTCAACTCTTTATTTAAATAGGCATGAAAATCTTTATATGTCATGACTCTATCACTTCATTAACATGGTCATTCAAATGTGTAACGTATCCTATGACAATGATATTATCAAGGAATTATAGTCATATTTTTCTCATAATAATTAAATAGCAATAACATCGATTTCATATCATTGTAACTAAGTATCACATTAATTCTAAAGGTCAAAACCACTCTCCAGCACCATAATATTTACTTTAACAAAGCTTTATATTCTCAAGTCAAAGCCATGTCCTTTTTATGAAGCCATGATTTTTGACCTACAAAAAATTATAAAGCCAAAATTACTCAGATTAAAACTATATCAATTATCTAACACCATAACTTTTGGACACAAAATTTACAAAGGAATATACTCAAGTATGACTCCTTCCCAAGGCAATGACTCTTTTCCTCAAAAGAAGACAAAGATATGACTTTTCTGTTTGGGGTAATTTCTAGTGCTATTTAATTTGCAATGTTATGACCATGTAATATATGAGAAATTCAATGCCAAAGCCATAACAAATCCTAATTCCACGACAATTTTATACACAAGAATGATCATTCTTCATGCCATGACTATTCTCAATGCCATGTACATATTATGCACAATAGAGACCATTCTTAAAGTCATGACCATTCTCAATGTCACGACTATATGATGACCATAAAATGTCATTTCCAATGCCATAACTATTCCTACTACCATGACCATATGATGATTGATAAACACCAATATCAAAGCTACAACCATTCATGGCACTATGAATTTGTGCTATAGAGATAATAGATTCAAGTTGTAGGCACTTACCAATATTGTGACTTGGTTTTATAGAAAGATTAAGATACAATCCAAAGTTTTGGTCAATTTCTAGAATTGTGACCTCAAGCTCAATAGATGAAAGCCAAAGTCATGATAACTTCTAAAGTCATGAATTTTTACTTAAAGGAATACATAAATATTATAGGATCAAAGAGGAAAGAGAAGGGATTCAAGATGATATTCTTGATTTTCTTGTTCTCTAAAAACCAAGACAAAATCAAAGCACAACAAACATCCTTAGGTATGCTTTTCACATTCCATAGTAGATCCACAAGTAAGCAAGGGATACAAGATAACTAAATGTTAGAGTAGCGGGGCTCGACTCTCAAACCCTCCCTCTCTAGGGTAAATTCAAAAAAATCAATAAAAATAGTATGTGATTATTATTTGTATCCTAGATTCTCATGAGAGTTATTATTGAGAATTCTAGTTTCACGAGACTTCTTCTCTTTTATCTTGTGAATCTATATGATGTATAAAATAGTATGTGAATCTTGTGAATCTAAATTGAGGTCTAATGTTTTTGTAATTTTTATTATATGATGTATAAATAGTTTTGACATTAATAAATATATTTGATTTATGTTGTGAAATAGAAATTAATAGATATGATGATTAAATAGAACTTGAATTAATGATTTGACTACTTTTGGGTTTGTGCATGTCATCATGGTGTATGATGACAAGAAAATCATGAGACCCACTCATACATATAATAGGAAGGACGTAATGACCCATCTGAAATAAACACATGTGTCAAACTAATATGTTAAAACTCAAAATTTATGTATATTAATCATTGTGAGTATGGAGCTCAAAATTTGACATGCAATCCACTATGCATGTCTTAGTAAAACTAGATATCAATTGAGATGGATATTTTATAGAATGTCCTTCTAAGGGTTTAACCTTTAGTATGTGAGTCATATCATCACTATGAAGGTTGATGATATGTAATAGATGAGATATGTGTGAGTATATTATGACCTATAGGATAATAATATCCATTTGAGTTGCTTTTACTAGTATCGTTTTTGCTAGTGAAACTTGAGGGAAATATATGTTAATTATACAAATATGAAACTTTCGAAGCTAAGAGTCCAAATACATATAAGCCATATTAATTCTTAGTACTTATGACATATAAAGCCATAAAATAAGAATGTACATACAAAACAAATATCAAGGAAAATTGATAAGTTGCCTAAAAGGTATGTGCTTATGAATGACTTTTGAGATGAGATAATTCATTATCTAAGTAGTATAGTAATTAGTGGATTACTACAAGAGGATCATTATTGGGATGAGCCCAATGCTAATAACTATCTTGTATGTTGTTACATCAAATGGTCATTGTATAATAATATAACATTCATTATATATCTAAACTCAATATAACTCAAATTATTTGAACATGCATTATATACATTAAGTGGATAAACCTTAATATCTTTGATTCATACTAAAATTTCTAATTATCTTTTTTACTAAAATTGCATTATCTTACTATTAGTTGGCCAAACTATTAATACAATCCCTATGAGATTAATATATGTACAAAAATCATTTTTACTACTTGTATGACTCATATACTTATAAATCTTTATTGATGAGATGTCATTACCAATGAGTTTTGCGATACAATCTAACAAATAAAATAGAACAACATAAAAAAGCACAACAACCTTGACTCTAATATAATACCATGACCATGAAGAATATATTCCATAGAAAGAAATTATATCGATTGGGTATAAGAATTAGTATGGGCAAGTATATCATGACTTAATTGTATAATTGCAACCAAGAAAGTTTTCCATGATTTTTCAATATAAATATACTAGTATAAAATTGTCATCACATTGGAAATATCAATGCTTCTTCCTCGCTCTTCTACCATCCTTTTCATTTTTTCACCAAGTTCATGATTTATACTCAAATTATGGTTGATTCTACTATTATTCATCAAAATCTATCAAAAATATAATTAAATAAAATACTATATTTCAAAGTATTTTTCCAATACAAAGACATCCTAAAAACAAATTAAAAACACCCATTAAAATGTGATACTTTAAGTATTAAACAAACTCACACATTAAAATATTTGCTCATCCTCAAGGAAAGAATCTCTTCCTCACCGCCACCCCCCCCCCCCCCCCCCCCCCCCACCTTCTATCTTTTTTTTAGGCTCTTCCTATAAATGGAATAAGAAAAATAATCAAACAAAAAGTATACAATATATCAAGATGAAGAAGAAGGTTGATAGACAAGTTGATCCTTTATATTGAACTCCTCTAGTAAAAATTGTTCTTTCATAGGTTCAAATCATGGCAAAGATGTGGAAGGTTTTCCTATATATCTTTTGTTGCTCATTATCCATATCATAATCTTTGAAATCATATTGTATAACACATATTGTCTCTACATGATTGAGTTGAGTGCATCCTCAAAAGACTCCTATGTATAGTACATATTTTTCTAATTTACATTATACTTTTTCGAGGCATTTACCCCACTTTCTCTCAGAAATTCATGCTGACACATATCTTTTAATCTTTACTCTTTATCATTCATTGACACTCATTTGAGATGGATTAGTATAGAATCATCATTATTTTCATTATGTTTTCTAATATCATGTAACTTTCTCTTTAAACTTGTCTTGGGTGGACATGGATAAGATATGCTTCTTTTTTAGATCCATATTTCATGATATATCATGTTTCTCTATCTTCAATTTGTCCTCCACTTCCTTTTTCTTCATATAATTAACTCACTAGATGTGTATATTTTCCAATTCTATTGCAAATCAATTATGCATTGTCATTGGCTCCCTCTTCAATCAAATCTCTCATTGGTTAGCCTCCAACTTAATGTTCTTTGGTAGGGTGAGGATTTCTTCCAAATCTCCTCATCTACACATTATATGTTCACATTTCAATGAAGATTCTTCCTCTATTTTTTTTCATCTCTCACTTTCTTAAGTCATTTTTAGGGAAGGCTGGCACTTCTTGCCTCATATGTATTGATTCTCCCCCCTTCAAGAACTAACTTTTTCTTCATATCTCCTTCTAGTCATCTTTTCACACAGACCAATATCAGTGGAACATTCATGTGTATCATTCATCTTTATCCTCATATATCAGGACTCATTTGTCATGGCATACCATAGTGATCAAGGAGAGGTAAGTTATGTGACCAAAAACCCTCCTTTGAAATATAAAATTGATTTATTTAAAATTTTTCTAATATTAATTGTGTACCCTCATACCATTGAAAATAATAAAATCACTCAATCTTGGGTGATGATAGTGAGGTGTAGAGTGGGCTATAAAACTAAACATAAAAAATATAACTTAACTTTCTTTCTTCATTCATCTCTCCCCTCACTAGGGTTCCATTAAGGCCTTTCGATGATCTTCTCCATATTCACTTACCATTCATCAAAGTTTGGTGATTAGTTTGTATTTGGGTTATGTTTTTAGGTTTTGAAGATTGTACTATCCATAGCTCCCTATAATTTAAAAAGCTAATTAATAAATGTACTATCAAATTATAGTCAAACTCCGTATACATAAAAGCTCTACTCATGCATGTCTTCAAATAGAAGCATAACCTACTTATGACTATTGCTTTGCCACTTTATATGTGTTGACAAAATTTATCCAAATTTACCCTCTTGATCATCAGCTATAAAGGTGAGATAATTTCACTAAATCTCCATTTTCGCATGAAGATTTTTCTTAGATAGGGCATACATCATCCATCTCCTCCCCTTCTCCATTTAAAAAATAGGTTTAGGTGACAATATGTGAGTGGAAGTCTCGATGAGGGTTGCCTTCAGTCGCTTCCCTTTCTCCTTGTGACTCAATTCTCCTTCTCATCTTTCTTAAGCTTCGAAATCAAGGTTTTTTACAACCATAATTATGTTGAATTGCATGTTTTGCATTTGCTTGTAGAAATTGTTATAGTTAGTTTTGGAAGAAGAAGAAGATTCAAGAAAAAAAATGAGAGTTTGTGGTATTTATATAGTTAATATAGTAGTGGTGGCATATAAAAAAAAGCACAACTTTGTTTCATCGCTATGACTTTGTTTCATCATCATGATCTTTTTTAAAGTAGTCATGACTGGGTTTGATATTTACAACATCTTGTTTCATGAAAAATATCACAACTAAGTTTGAGCACTATAATTTCATGTATCATGAAAAATATGACAATTGAGTTTGAATGTCACGGCTTCATGTATCATGAATAAAGTTGTTGGTGAGTTTTAGTATCGAGAAGTATAAGCTAGCATACTTATATATATATATATATATAAGCGTCTGACTTTTTGGAATGTATATCTATATATATACAACAAATAAAAAATAAAAATAAAATACTAGCATACTTACCTAACAAGAAGCACTATGTTTAACATATTTAGCTAGATCAATTCTTTGGTCTCTATTTCATATCATTAAATTCAATAGTCTAAGCTATCTTCTCTATATATAATTATTTCCTTTCTTCATTCTTGTATTTTCCTTGCCTTCTATGGTCTTCATATTGTTTGGCTTAAACAAGTTTTATGAACATCTCTTTCAAATTTTAGTCATTTGCTCATTTCCTTCCATTTGGATGTTCTTTTTCGGATGTTTTGATTTATTAATTATCGAGGCATCATTGCTGTGATACCTTGTGCTAATGGTGCACCATTAAAAAAATTTGCGACATCACCTTTTTTATCTGCGGTAGTTATGTCTTGGCTTGGAAAAATATCACCATCTCTTCATATAGCTTGAATTACATAATAATAGCTTTTTCTTCAGCCATGAATTTTTTTCTTCCATGATTTAGTTTTTGTAGTTGTCACTTTTTTAAATATCAAGACTTCCTTCTACATAAAAATATTTTTCTTTTTTTCCTTATGAATTCATTAATAATGGTTTCATCTTTGTCCTTTTCACCTATGTTGACATGTTAGAAGTAGGGAAACTTCTTCCAATTGTAATCTTTCTACCATGTTAGAAGTATGTTGACATGACTTCATTAGTTATGTCTTTTTCATCTTTGTCTTTTCTAAATATTATGTTTTACTTCACATGGGAATGTTGTTGAATCAACAATATTTGTCACAACTTCATAGCAATTTGTCTTTCCATCATTTTTTATTGTGACCTTGAGAAATATCTCGACATCATAATATTTTTTATCTTCAAGGTATACTACAACATCTTTTTATTCTAAGATTTCCTTTAATTCTTTGACTTTTTCCTTTTCTTCAGACCAACAATATTCTTTTGTAATTTTATTTATCATCATCTAGAATTTATAGGTTCCTATGTAGGTTGAACTTCACTTATTATTTACCCACATTAAGTATAAATTCTCCCCTTTGCATATCAATCAATATATGTCTAGTTACAAAAAATAATAATCCCAAAATCAATAATGCATGTGAGTCTTTTTCCAAGTATAGCACCACAAGTAAGAAAAAAAATATTTTTCAATATTGACTAGCACATATTCACTCTCCCTCAAAAACATGATCAATCTATCAGCATTCTATAGATAAAGAGAAGTTGATGTTAATTCACCTAGATTCAACCTTTATATTGTGGACAGTAACATCAAGTTTATACTTACTTCGAAGTCACATAATACCTTTCGGAAGGAATGCTCCCCATTAATGTAAGGAATGGTAAACTCTTTGGATCTTTGGCTAACTTAGAAGTTTACATTGAATAATCATGTTGTACTTCTTGGTCATGCTCACCACTCCATAAGTCTCAAATTTCATTTTGTTACTCATGGTGTCTTTCATAACTTTGATATAATATAATATCTATGATAAGGCTTTAACAAATGATATATTGACTTCTAGCTTTTTGAAGATATTGAGAAATCTATCAATTTTTTATCTAGTTTTCTTTTTCTAAACTACTATGAAAAAGAAAGATTAGGTTGGAGGATATGTTGACTATCTGCATAATCAATATTTAGTACATCATCTTTTTGTTCATTTCTTAGATTATTCTATATCACTTCTTCTAATTCCACTTATTTAGTAGGGTATGAGGTAGTCAATGAAGTTTGGTAGTGTAGTGACATTGAAAAATGTCATGGTATTGGAGAGTGTCATGGCATAGGCATCATGATTGTGGTTTTCACAATAATGTTAGTAACAATTTCATCTTTAGCATGAGCTTACCATTTGGATTTTTCTTGTGTTTCATACCCTTTTATTCCATTCTTACTTCATATTATTATAGAAATGCCTCTCTTTAGATTTAACTGAATATCTCTAGGCAATTCATTCACATTCTTCTCCTTCATCATGAGTACTAATTATACAATTCGATTCTCAATAGTCTTCATTGTGGTGTTTGTGTGATGTCTTATTTTCATTCATCTCATCTAGTTTTATTACATACCATTTCTCCTCTTTGTATCCTAAGAAGCACAAGAATCAATTTTCAAATTATAGTTTCTTTGCTTGCTTTAGCTGGTTGTAATTGAAATTTGAAGTTCCTTGCATTTGATATCCATTGTATTTCATCCAATGTCTTTATGATATTATCTCATTTTTGCTATAGATTTTATTGGCTCCCATATAATAAATTATTGTAATTTCTCACATAAAGATAATAATATATATGAGCATTATTGTTGGGTCTAAAAATATATTCTTTATTCTACAAAATATTGATTATTTTCACTTAATAAAATGCATAATAATTGGAAACTTTTTGTTGTTGCAAAAGTTGCATTTCTCTCACAATTAGCCTTTGATCATGTTCGGATCAAAACATGTTGACAAATGTATCTAGCCTTTCCTCCAACACTATCATTCTATCCAACACTAATACTCCAACTTGCTTCATTCAACTTGTTCTTTTTTTTAGAGTTTGGTTATTATTCTTTGCTAGTTTTTCAAATAGAAAAAAGCACCTACTATAGTGAATTTTTTATGGTAGAACCATCTAAGACTACATCAAATGTATACCTCATCCTATAATTCAACCCATTATATAATATGTAGGCTTGGAAACATAGCTCAAATCCCATGTTGTGGGCTCCTCCTCAATAGATCTTTGAAATAGTCCCAAGCATCATACAAAGTTTGTTGTTCTTATTGTTTAAACTGAATGATCATCTTCAATTGTCAAGTAATTTGAGATGGGAAGAACCTGGTTAGAAAAGATTGTACAATTTCATCTCAACTCTCAATAGATCATATATATATATATATATATATATATATATATATATATATATATATATATATATATATATATATATATATATTAAAACTATATCCTTTTCTTGTCCCAAAAAAATTGAGAATAATCATAATTTTATTGCATTATGGATAACTTCATTCATCTTCACATTATTGGACAACTCTAAAAAAATCATATCATGATTGTTTGAGCATTCTGAAATGTATACATCATACTGATATTACTGTACCATGACTATGAGACTAGCCTTCAACTCAAAATAATTTTTTTATATTAATTGTATTTTGATCCTAGAGTTGCTATCAATTAATGTTGCTCTTTAATAATCTCTTAGGGTTTAGTGAGAAATAATCTATTGAATAACTAATTCTACATCTCCTTGGTTCTTTTCATTACTATCATTATCTTCCATGATTTCTCGCTCAACTCTTTATTTCAATATTTTGAATTCACATCTCTCATTTTCTATGTCTAAAGGTATTGGTTCAATCCCAAATCTTTGGTGCATAAATTTACTGGCTAAAAAAATAAATAGTTATACCACAAACAAATACTAAACAATAATAGATATATAAACAACTAGAAATATAACTATTTATTTTCAAAGATAGTTAGGTCAACTCAAAATTAAGCAATTAAACTAAAAATAATTCCCAATTATAATGCCGAAAACTTATTATAACTTTGTTATAGTTTTAAACATCTATTGTTCCTAGCATAATACCAAAAAATCTTAGGATAATTTTAAATATCCATTGGAAATTCATATATATATGATTCATACAATTAATACAAGTATAAATATCAATCTCATAGGGATTGTTATGAAAGTTTAACCAATTATTAGTGAATTAATTACTATTCAAGTTGAGAAAAAAAATTAGTTTTTGAATAGATACTTTAACTTTAGGATTAATGTACGTTCTTATGTATCATATAATCATTTTTGATATTGTGGTAAATCATCATTGATTGTTGGATAAAAGATAGGAAGGTGTGAACAACCCTTTGCCTCATTAGCACACAAAGTAGTTGTCAACCATGGATGGTCTCTATCATAGATGGTACACTTATAGTTTTTCCTTTAGTATTCTAGCAATGAAACTATACTTATTCTATTCATAAGTCATCCACATTTTTACTTAATTTAGGTAATATGTCAACAATCCTTGATAATTTTTTTTTGCATGTGTATTTTTATTCATCAATCTCATTTGTCATGAAAGACCTAAAATAGTATGGTAATAATTATATTTGAACTTTTGACTTTGTAAGAACCTTACTCGTATTAATTAACATAAGTCACCCTAGTAATTCGACATCTAGAAGTCATACAAGACAAAAATGATTGCATTGTTGTCACCATATTTCAAAACACTTCCCCTAGAATGTATCTTGTGACTAGTTTATCACTATCCACCATGACCAATACACAACTCCCAAGCATAGTTAAACATTAGGTAAGATGTTCTACTCTAATTCCCATATTATTTAAAGGCCAATTATTTTAAAAAATACATAATAAAATTATCATAATTTTATTTGTACTTTTAACTTCATAAGCACCATGCTTGCATCAATTTAATTTTCAAAAATATAGGATTTCCACTCATAAATGCATTGCATGAGGTAGAAATAGAAAGGATGTCACTTTTTATTGATGCCAATCTCATACAAGTATCTCGTGACTTATCTATCATCATCTACCACTAATAACAAGCATAAAATTATTTGCTGGGAGAATCCTAAATCTCTTTATAAATAACACTCATATTCATCAATATTCAAAGAATATAAAAACAATAATTGTTCATAACAAAACACAATTATGATACACTTTTAAATAAATAAACCTTAGATCCATAATGAATCTGACATTGGAAAAGATATAAGTGAGAGAATCAGAACATCATCTTGTCAAATTGAGGGTTCCAAATGAATATAGATATAAAGACTTGGGTCCAAACTCTAGTTCCAATCTATTCTTGCTTGTAATCAACTTGAATTTATCCCTAGTTGAGAATTATGTTCATGCCCTTGATGGTTGCTTGTTCTCCCCCATTATATTTTTTGAAGTCTCATCATGTTGTTGTTGTCTCATTTTTCAAAGCCCAAATTTTATATCATTGGAATTTGTTCATCTACTATAGTGGTTTAATAAGCTTAATATTGTAGCACTGGGTTGAAGGCATAATATTGAGTAAAATTTTTGAATCTTCTTTTAAGCACAAAGCTATGAAAGTAAAATATACTGCCACTAAGGATGTTACTCTCTAGAGCATGAAATTGCAATGGCAAATAATATTGTGACTGAGTAAAATTTTTTTTAGAACACAAAGGCTTGACAGCAAGTAATGGAATATATGAGGAAATTCCTTCTTAGAACAAAAAATCATGACAGAAATAATATCATAACTAAGGAAAATCCTTTTTAGAACACACGGTCATAGTAACAGTTAAGACTATGACTAAGGTAATTCCTATTTGGAGTATAAAGTCACAGCAAAAAATCATATCATGATTGAGAAAAATACTCTCGAGAGCTCAATCATAATAACAAAAGATATTGTGACATACAAATATGTAGTATTGTATGATTTTGGTTCTATAAGGAATGTCTTGATATCGAAAAAAGCTTTTACTATATGTACCAATCTTGTACTTGGTATCCAAACCTTGAAAACAATGTCATGACCAAAATTATGTTTAGAACAAAAGCAACAATAACTCCAAGATATTATCGAGGTCATTGAGGATATATTACATAGTAAAATATTATAACAACTAGGTGGTAAAGTTATAATATGTAATAAATGTCATGACTATTTGTAGAGCCATGACCAAGAAAAATTGATATGAGTTCTCAGTAGGTACATACTAGTATAAAAATATCACGACATTGAATTTCCGATATTTCTTCCTTACTATTTTTGTCATCCATTTGATATTTCCTCCAAGTCTATCATTTATACTCAAATTATAGTTGATTATATTGGTATTCATCAAAATTCTTTAAAATATAATTTAGTAAAATGCTTGTTTTAAAAGTATATTTCTAGTATAAACACATTATGAAAATAACAAAAAATAACCAAAAAAAATAGTGCTTTGAATATTAAACACAAATATTGATAAGTAAGTCATAGGGCACATGCAAGGACGAATGTTTCATAAGTTGTTGACAAACCTATGATTCTTCCTCTCATATGACTTTCACGAGTGAAATTACTAGAAAATATAAGTTAATTGATATGAGTATGATACTACCACCAAAAGCATTAATATAATTATTACCATCTCATTGCATGTGATGATTATAAAGAGATCAAAGGATAGAGACATAGTTAAAGTAAACATCATGGATAATTAATATATGGCCTAAAAGGTGTAAAAATGTGGGGGGTTAAATGGCATGTAGATGTGGAGCTTCTGCATACATGACTAGCATACCTAATGCACAACCATAAAAAGACTATTCATAGTTGTGACAACCTATCAATAACAACTCCTTGAATGCTAACAAGGCATGACAGATCCCACATAGTACTACCTCTTATCGAATAAACTAGTGTGACATTACCAAAACACAACATAGAGTTTCATCATATATGAGAAAGTAAACTAGCACTAGAATTTAAGTATCAGTTTGAGATCCAAGTATATCTTCTCAATTTAAGCAATAATTAATTCACTATTAATTGGTGAAATTGCCATAATAATCATTATGGGATTGATATCGAGACTTATATTTATTTTTATTATTTACATGACTTTTAACACTTAATGTACCTACTTTTTTGGGTTTGAAATACATTTATCCCTATTTGAGCTTTAATTGGAGAGATTTTATTAAATATCTATTTTGATATTATTTGATGAATGTTTATGAAATTGAAAATTATTTTGGGTGAAATTAGTAGACTAGGAAGAGTGATGACTTGGGGAAAAAAATCATTGAAAATTCATAATATTTCGCATGTTATGAATTGATTACACCTTCCACAATCCTATCGAGTAGTTGTGTATTCTTTCTTGGTTGCAACTCTACAAAAATAGTCATGACAATCTTTGTTCACCATGACTCTAGCTTGAAGTTGATATAATCTTTTCACTTACAACATAGTCTTCTAGAACGTAATATTTTCTTAGAGTCATTGTTATATTATCTCTAAAATATCATAATGGTTTCGCCCTTATAACAAGCCAAATGTCTTACTAGTATACAAATATGTGATAATTTTCAACACCATTACTTAATTGATATAGAGCGAAACTTTTAATTGATATATCGAGTAGTCATAGTGCTATTATCACTAAAATATCAAAATGGATGCGACCTTATTTTCACATCATAATATTTAAAGATATCAATAGTACAAAATATTATGGCAATTTTTAGTACCAAAACTTAATTGATATAAAGTCATATATACTAATTAAAATCAATTGCAATAATATTTTCTATCATAAATTTATATTATAAAAATTATTTACTCTGGTCATGATATTTTTGGGTGCCATGACTTTATGCACTGCTGAGAAAATACTAAAGCTATGATAATTCTTAGTACCATGACTTTGTATTCTATAGATAGAAGCATAAGCCATGACTATTCATACTGTCATGATTTTGCATTCTAGAAAGAAACTATCTTAGTCATGACATTCCAAGTGTCACGACATCATGCTCCGAAGAGGAGTTACTTGAGTAGCCACATTCTTTATTACCATTACTTTCATACACCAGAGAGAATCCAATAAGACAATAAATTCATCATCTCAAGCTAGTACCATGACTTACAGCATAATGCATTACATAGATCTCCAAAGTATAAAGGCATCACTTGGAAGATTTCAAAAAAGAGGAGATAGGGGACTTAGATTTCAAGCCAAGAGCAACAAACCCTAGGTGACATGACTTTGTAACTTCTATTAAGGGAAGAATATAAGTGAAATGCAAGTAATAATTATTTGGGATTAGGTTTTGAGACTTAGATCCTTGAGCTTTTATTTAAAACTTCTGATTCATGCGATACAACTCAAAATATCTTATGTAAATTCTTTTCCAATGTCGAGTTAAATTGGGATCTAGGGGTAGTTTTTATGTACTTATGTATCAATAATGCGATGTAATAATATGTATATTTATAGTAATATTATGGTTTGGATGTTGATAAACATGAATGATATTTATAAATAAAATTTAGAATTTTCACAATTTCATAAGTTTATGTATTTTGTTCATAACAGATGATGATATGTATATCATGGGACATACTCATGTAGAATGATAAAATGGAATTGATAGTCTTTATAATCTTAATATGTAAGATAAATCTATGTGTGAAAAATAATGATTGAGATAAGATTAATTATTATGAGTATGATGCTTACAAAGTTAAAATCACATATATATTTAATACCAATCCATTATATATATTCTATAAGAACTAATATTCAAGTGATGTAATAGTTAATTAGAAAATCTAACCTAGGGGTTTCATCATGTTATGTGAGTCATGTATTGGTCATACCAAATAGTAACATATATGCCATAACACACTTGTAAGTAGAAGAGTCTCATATGATGGTGACATGCCTAATAGTTATTTCTTCTTATATGATTTCTATTGGTGAGAATAATGGGAAAGGTTTATTAATTGTGGTTTGTATGATGCTTACAAAGGTGAAAGCAAAATTGTATTTAGATAACATTATTTTTGGTCTTGAGATATTAGAGGTCTACAAAAAGAAATACATGATGGAAGTAGTCATCAATGATAGTTGAGGTATTGCCTAAAAGGAATAGATGTGTGAATGACCCATAAACAAAATAACATGTAGTTTTTGTGGTAAAATACTAAGAACATAACTATGAGAAAATTATTCTTGGTAGTAATCATCTAAAGATGATAATCAACTTATATGCCAAGAAAGTACAAGAGCATTTCAACACTCAACAATCTTTCATCTGAGAGATGAATAAATCATTGCCCAAATACTAAAGAAAGTATCATCATATAAAAGAAAATGAGTCAATCCTAGAATTTAAATATCTTTTTGAAAACCCATGTTTATCTACATGACTCAGTTAGTATTTAGTTCACTATTGGTTGGTATGACTGCATATACAAACTCTTTGGGATTAGTATCTAGATTTTAGACTTAAGTCCACTTTACTATTGGTATGACCCATATACTTGTAAAAATCTATTGGATGAGAGATAATTGCTCGATAAGCTTTTAGGATTATATCATAAGTTTTAACACCATAATAAAGTCATGATAAGTTTTTGGAACCATTACTAAAATTTATTTAGTTTGATTAATAAATATGAGTTGAATAACAATCATTGAAAATGATAATTATGTTTCTAGTTGTTTAGATAATGATTATTACTTTGTGTTTGTGTAATATCTATATTTTTTTAGATTCCCCTTGTTTGTTTGTTTTCATCACCCCACTTACAAGAGCAAAAATTCTATAACTGAGTTAACACATCTTGACCTAGAAATTAAGAGAACAATGAGAGTACTTTTAAGACATGTAGCTAGGAGAGATACTATGGAAAGAACTGATAGTAATGGAAACTACCATGGTGGTAAAGGATAAGTTGTCCAACAACCAAATTATCATCTTATATTGGCTGATTATTGGAATCCAATTATGATGGATATTTTCTTTGGGATTTGGATGCAACATATTCAAGCAAACTATTTGAGTTGAAGCTTATTTTGATAGCTATAATACAATAATATCAATATAATAGATGAGTTTTAGAAGGCTCGAATATCCACATTGCAACTTTCTTAAAGTTGTGTGATATGTTAATGATGAATGGAGTTAGCTATGATGTTATTAGGTTATTAATTTTTATTTTTTCTTCGAGAGACAAGGCCCAAAGATGGTTCTAGTCCTTATCTAGAGGCTTGATTGAGAGTTGGGATGAACTTATATAAGCCTTCCTCACCAAATTCTTTCCATCTCAAATCACCTCTCATCTAAGGGGAGAGATAAGCAAATTCTAATATATAGATCTCTAGAAGATAACCATAACATGGATTTGAATTATAATTTCAAGCCCAAACCTTTTACAACAAGCTAAGGTACATGACAAATTATATAATTAATGTGGGCTCAAGTGATTCCATCATGAATAACTCACCATGGGAAGTACATTTTTTATTAGAAGAGCTAGAAAATAGTAACTACAAAATTTGAATGATCAAATATTGAAGGAAGCAAGTCAGAGTATTGGAGTTAGATTATTGATGATAATGGAAGCTAAGATAGATGTATTTTCAATAGATTTGGAGCCCAAAATAACAATGATTAAGTGTGGAAATTTGTAGAGAAAGCCAAAGTTTTGTAGAATAATGAGTATATCTTTCAACCCAACAAGTACATTCCATATACTACCATCCAAATGTGAGAAATTACCAAAGCTTGTATGTAAGTCATGGCAATTTGCAGCATAACTTAGAAAAAATTTAAAAATTTTTGGGTGAAAGATCATTGGAAAACCAAATGCAAGGAGGCTCAAGCTCTAATTATAAGTACTTGAAGGGAGTAGAAAAGCTATCACTAGAAAATAATATTCTTGCCTTACTCATTGAGACAAACAAGATGAATGATTGGCATGGGAACTAGATGGAATGGATTATGATGAGTCTATATTATACAAAAACTGTTGAATATGTGTAATGTGTTTTGTATTTCCGTTTATGTTAAACCAAATTATTTTTGTTTAATATTTGTTTTAGTGCAGGAAGTCAAATATTAGGAGCTTGCGGATCTAGCAAAGCCCAATAATGGGGGTCCAGCTGCCCGGTCAATGGGCCAGAAATTTTTTCGAATGAGCTGACCCATTCGAGTGATCCGACCCGACCCGACCTCTACAATATATATATTATTTATGTTCTGTTTAAGTTTAATCGCTCGCTCGTGTTTTTGTACCATTCATCGGACTCTCTGGTTTCTCCTCATCTCTATGCGATTTTTTATCGCAACTGCTTCATAACTTGTAAGAACGATGTTTTTGTTATAATCTGGTACGCATAGGTGTTTACTAGTGGATGTAGCTACTCATGCTGAATGACTAGTGAACCACGTATACTGTGTGTTTGGATGGTCTGTGGATGTTCTATATATTAGTTCTGTTTTTTAAGCTTTCTGTGCAGGGGACAATTCAGCTGTGAATTGAATAAACTGAATATATACAAACTGTTGGAATGTTGTTGTTTATTTTTTGTTGTCATTTCCTTTTGTTGTTTTACTACTTCCGCTAAACTGAAAACCTAACAGGGACGGATTATCCTTAACAAAAACAATAATAAAGATTATCAAGAATCAACTTGGAAAATTAGCACTATCGATGAAGTAGAAGAGATGATGGATTACTGAGCAAAAATGATGCAAATCCATTGAAGTTCTTGTCTATCACACTGACAAACAACAATGTGTTAGATGTGAAACAAGTAGAAGTGAAGACCAAAAGGAATACTAAAATAGATGAGAAAGTTGTGACTGATGAAGTCATGACTTTTTCTATAGTCATTACACCCACCACCATGACTTTTTTTGAAGCTATGATATTCCACAAAGTCTGCCATTGATAGAACTTACGACCCAACTCATGCTCCTAATCATGAAACATAAAGAAGTGGAGAATGAAGAGAATATGCAAAATACCAAATGTCATGAATAGAAGGATATGTTAGAGAATGAATATGCAAATGGTAAACTAAATCAACTACCCAATTCATAATGTTTTAGAAAAAGGGAAGCTTGATGAATAATTTGAGAGGTTTTTCAGCATCTTCTAGAAGTTGGAAGTCAATTTCTCATTTTCCAAATCTATATTTTACATGCCCAATCATATAAAGTTCATGAATAATATTATGAGTAGCAAGAAGAAGTTGATGATGTATGAAATGGTGAACATAACTAAGATTATAATGTTATCATTCAATGTAAGTTCCTGAGAAAGTTAAAAGATTGGCTAAGTTTTAGGATTCCATGTATTATAGAAGAACACATTTTCTAGAAGACACTATGTGACTTGGGAGCAAAATATTAATTTGATGACATTATCCATAGTGTGCAGGTTAAAATATTTATGAAATTACTATAACCTCTCTCTCGCTTCAAATGGATGCACAATATATACAATTTTCAAGAGATATTGTCAAAGTTCTTTTGGTAAATGCTGACAAATTTATGTGAAGGAAAATCAATATGTTTCTTTGACCTTGGGATGACTATTTTAGCCACTAGATAATCATTGATAGATATCAAGAAAAAAAAAGTACACTTTTTGTGGGAAAAGAGCAAAAAAAATTCCACATCTACAATAGTTGGTAGATTCTAGTTAATGATGAATATTACTAAAGAATATACAGTCTCCTACACACCAGCACGAGATAGAATATATACTTCAATTGGAAAGTCACCATGGAAGATTATTGACCTGAATAAGATAGAAGATGACAAACTTAAAGCATTTTAGAATGAATAAAACATTACAAGTGAAAATGAAGAATAAAACTGCTATGAAATCAAATATTTTTCAAAGTTGTGACTTATGGAGGATCCAAGTTAAACTACAATTAAGATGAGAAAGAAGAAGCTGAACCAATAAAATTTCAATTCAAAAATACAGAGAAACTAGTGAGGAAATTTTGGAGATTATAGCAAAATTACAATTGAAAGAAAGTCCATATACAATGAGTGATTTTTTGAAAGAGAAAGATGAGGTAGAGATAATAATTATTTAGAATCTAAAGTAAGATGAATAACTAGTACTTATAATAATAAAAGTCACGACTTCTAAAGAAGTCATGAATTTATTTGGAGAATTAATGATGAGAGTCATGGGAGAAGAGAAATATGTGACAACTAAGAAACATAAGCATAAAGAATAAGTCATAATTTTTTTTAAAACCACGACAAAAGGGTTCTAGAGCAAAATACATGGAGTCATGACCTCACAACAAGACTCTATTGATATCATGACTTCTCACAAAATCATGATATCTATGAAATAATACTCTAAAGGTGATATTCTAAAAGATAACTTGATGTTGAAGAAGAATTTCGAAAGGCAAATAAAAGAAAATTTTAATATTGATAAGCTTTCCTAGACCACTAAAATTACTAATTGAATTGGAGATCTAATGTTGATCTAGTTATGAAATTAAATATAATACTGCTTGGAAGGTAACCCAATAATTAACCTTTGTACTATGTGTAATAAATATTTTTTTACATATACATGCACACTCAAACACTTGTACACTATAGACACTTGTACACTATAGACACCAAAATAAAAGTCATGGCTCTCAAACCCTACCATGACTTTCTTATAAGACAAAACAATGGCATGCCATTCAAGCCACACATAACTTTCTATTTTAAAGAAAAGTCACGCCACACAAAAAGTCATGATAATTCTTTAAGCCACGATTTAATCCTAACCCTACATAAAGCTTTAACTCTAACGTTTGCAACACATTTCTTTCTTCTTCTTCTCCACTCTAACAAAAATTGCTACGACCCTAATTTTCAAAGATCTGACCTATGATGGAGAAAGAAATATTGATTTTGAAGCTAAGGGCAAGAAGAGAGGAGACTGAGGTGATTCATAAGGCCAAAGACAAGTGACAAAAATAATCTGTCATCATGATTTCTTCCAAAATCACAACATCAAAACTAATATTTCTTATCAAAAGAGGGAGAAGATGAATGACTTCTATTCTAGACAAGACAAGGTTTATAAGAGAGTAGAGGTTTATTGAGTTTAATCCACCTTTTTGCACATTAATAAAGAAAATAAATTGAGTCATTTATATTCAACAAAGATTTTATTAGTCAGTTTTAATCCAATTTAGATGACTAACAAGGAAAGATATGCTATATATGAGGAGTTTGGGCATGCTTCGATAAAAAGTTTATTAATGAAGTATTTGGATTGCAAGGGATCATTGATGGCACGTCTTTACCTTCCTAAAGATGCAAACAAACTACAAAGAAATCACCAAGACATTGATGGATGGATGGAAAACAAACTACAATGAAATAACAAAAAAAATTGCAATTGACACTCAGTGGGAAAGAACTTATAAAAGATAGCAAGGTTTGGTTATATTTTTAATGCTCTATTTTTTAGCTGACTCTTCATCTCTTCACCATCACATAAGATAGCATGTGATCTTACTCTTCACCATAGTGAAAGGATACATATTGTATGTATGAGATTATTTTTAGAAGTCACTCTTTAATTTTCAAGAGGATGAATTCTCTAGCCAATTAATCTACACTTCTTTGATAATAATCTTATGTTGAGCTGAGAGAGTCTTGATGAATGAAGAATGAGATGAAAAGTTCTCATGGATGTCCCCTATGATTTTGGTAGGTATAAAAAGAAGGCTTGAAGAAGACAGGGAGAAAGATCTAGGTCTTGAAGAGAAAGAACCAACCAATGTTAGGCAAAAAGTGCTACCATTTCTCAAAGTTGACATATAAGTGATAAAAAGTAGTAAAGAAAAACATAACAAAGAGCTACCACTTTAATTAGATTTTTTCTTGACAAATAAAAGATGTGACTTGGGATAAATCCTCAATATTTTTAAAACTATGAAATTGTACATAGACTATAAGGAGATGCAATTGAGGGTAAAGATAAAGTCCATACATAGTTTTTTAGGAGTGAAATTGGAGAGAAGAGATGACAAGTTGGAAAAGTATGTGAGAATAAAATAAGAGGTAGACAAAAATAAATTATAGAGAAAAGATTCATCGTAGAAGATGCATCTAAAAAAGATGAGCTTTATTTGTGAATGCTCAAAAAAAATTTGCAAATTATGTAATGAATATCTTGGAAGAATATATGAAATGAGTGAATATTAGAGTGTTGGAAAGTGTACAATTAGTTGGGAAACTCTGTGAGTCCATCATAAGTGAGTGGTAAAAAATGATTATGATCCAAAATAAAGTAATTGAGGAAAACATGTATTATAGAGAAAAATAATGGATTAGAGATTTGAGAAAATATAGCAATAATTAGAAGTAGTGTATTTTGAAATTAGTTTATCTGAAGATTCATTAAACTTCAATAGAACTTGACAAGATGCATTATGTAGTGTGATTGAGAATATGATAAAATATATATTAAGTAATAATAAAAATTCAGAAAGACCTTCAACATCCATACCCACATTTAAGCCCTTTAGAGTGAAGTTCTCATTTCAAGATTTTGATCCTCACAGCCAATCATTTGACCCCCCCCCCCCCCCCCTTTTCTCCACATTTAGATATTGTATATTTGTTTTCCTTGATGATGTTGTACTTTATTCTTCTTGTTTTGTTGATGTTGATTATGAGTTCAAAGATAAAGAGAGATTCATTACTCAATGATGAATAATACTTTTAGTATGTGAGGTTTTTTGGCACTCATGTTATGATTTTTAGTGAATTTGACATATATTTATTAATGTATTTGTATATATTTGAGCTTTAATTGTAGAAATTTTACTAAATATCTATTTTGAGAAATTTTGATGAGTGATGGTGAAATAAAGAGTTTTTTTTTGGAGAAATTAGTAGACTTGGTGGATTGATGACTTGGAGGAGAGAAAAGTGATAGAGAGTTCATACAGATTAATAATGCATACAGATTTCACCAAAAGGAAATCTATCAAGATTGCCCCAAAAGATAGGCTACCAAGATGAAGCTACAAGGATACATATGAAATACATCCAAGAGATCTGATTGAAGTGATTTGTTGCTTGTTTTTCTACCCTTTGAACCTTCTACCATATTACCTTCATGTCCAAACCAAAGAAGAAAAATGTGAGAGTGGCTCGCTTATTTTTCACTCTATATGATGAGCTCTGCTTTCAAGTCACAAAGTGATTGATTTTAGTAAAGAAAAAAAAAGTACATCCAATCATTGTATGTTTATTGGCTATGGTAGGAGCATGGACCTAAAGGCTAAATAAAATTTCAGGTTTCTATTGTAAATGCATGAAATTATCTATGTTAATTATAATTCATTTTACTAAAGAATTATAATTACACTCCCTAATTTATTCAAATTTGTAATTTGAGCCATATATTATTAAATACTTATTGAACTCTTTATGTTAAGATTATAGATACTTGTTGATTAAATTAAATTACTCATAATTTTATTTAATCAATTTTTGATAGTCACCTCAAGACCTTCTATTTAACTTTTTTTTTTTGATATGTGGTTTTAAAATCCACTTGTAGGGTTTGACATGATCAAAACTTAAATATCTTCTTAAGGCACATGATCACTCTAATTAACAAGATATAGCACATGATCACTCCAATTAACAAGATATAGTTTCTATTAATAATTAATCTTTACCATAATATTAATATAGTTATTCAACTTATTGAGATTATTGATCTACATATAAATCTCACACTTTATGAATTAAAATAACAAACAATAAATGTATATATCTATTAATTATGCCGAGAATAAAAGAAATCATATTTATAATAACCATGAGGTATTAATTATTATATTTTTCAATATAAAAAATTTTTCTTAATTTGGTCCCATTCAATACATAAATATACTAGCACAATAAGTTGGAATTAAATTATTCTTCATAGTTAAGACACACCTACTAAAATCTTGTGCTATAATTTTACAAACGGTATGTAAAACTCTATTTAGACTATAAACAAAAGACTTTTATTCCACAAGAATTAATGATTTGATCTTCCATGTATAAGTCAAACTCTATACACCAAATCATCTGCTATGTAGAATAAAAGACATACGTGCATAATATTTAAATGCAAACATAGATCATGTTGATTCACATTGAAATGAAATAATAAAATTTCATTAAAAAAATAAAATAAACATCCATAATAATAAAATAACCTTTAGGAGACATAGCTTTAATAGTTTGTACATTTTGAGCTTTAATTAGAAAGATTATGCTCGATATGTATTTTGAAGGAATTAAATGAATGTTAGTGAAATTAAGAGTTATTTTGGGAGAAATTGGTAGACTTAGCGGTGTGATGACTTGGAGAGAAGAAAGGTGATGGAGAGTCATGACATATTCCATGTCATGCCTTGGTCATACCTTACATGATCCTATCAAGTAGTTGCAATATCCTTCGTTGGTTGTAACTCTATAATATTTGTACATGATGACTCTACCACTGAGTTAACACAATCTTTTTACTATGCAAAACAATCTTCATTGCCAAGATATTTTCTTGGATTCATGACCACATTATCTCTAAGATATCATAATAACTTGATATTATTTTTATATCATGATAGCTAAGTATCCCACTTGTACATAAAACTATGTCAATTTTAAGTATTGCAACTTAATTGATACAAAGCTAAAACACTAATGAAAATAGGTCAAAACATTATGTTTCACTATGACTTTGTGCTATAGAGAGCATTTACATTGGTCATGGCATCTCTAGGCACCAAAACATTGTGATCTAGTGAACAAACACCAAAGCTATGACAATTCTTAGGATCATGACTGTGCTCTAGAGATAGATGCATAAGTTATAATCATTCTTAGTGCTATGACTTTGCATTCTATAAAGAATTTATCTTAGTCACAATATTCTTAGTGCTTTTACATCATACTCTAGAGTAGGTTACTTGCATCATGATATTCATTTCTACCATGATTTTTGTACTCCAAAGAAGATCTCATGATATAATAATGACATGACCTTAGCCAGTGCTATGACATGTAGCTTAAATAATCATATAGATCCCCGAAATATAAAGTAATAGTTAGAAGATTACAAAAAAGAGGAGAGAAAAATTAGATTTTGAGCCAAGAGCAGCAAACCCTTGATGTGACTTCCAAACCCCAATTAGGGACAAATTCAAGGTAAACACAAGCAATACTTATTTGTGATTAGGTTTTGAGATTTAGATCATTGGGTTTTCGTTGAGAACTCATGATTCCAAGAAATGCTACTCAAAATATCTTGCATAAATTCTTTTCCAATATTAAGCTAAATTGGGATCTATGGTTGGTTTTTATGTACAAGTGTATTGCTGATGTGATGTGATTACGAATATATCTATTGCAATATTATGGTTTGGATGCTGTTAGATATGTATGATATTTAGAACAAAAATGTAAAGTTTTCACAATATCATAGGTTTGTGACTTTGTGTGTGTTGGCCATGGTTGATAATAATATGTATATTATGTGACACACTCATTCAGTATGATAAGAAAGAAGTGACAAACTTTCTATCCTTAATATGTGAGATAAATTATTTGTGAAAACTCAAGATTGAGATAAATTTAATTATTACGAGCATAATACATACGAATTTGAAAGCACAAATATATTAAAGGCTAATCCATTATACATATTCTAGAAGAACTGACATTTGAGTGGTATTGAAGTTAAGTATAATGTTTGACCTAAGGAGTTCACTATAGTTTGAGAGTTATGTGTTGAGCATGGCAGATACTAAAAGATATGTCATATTACATAGACAAGTGGAGGAATCTCGTATGGTGATAATAGCCATGTAAATCATTTCCTCTTATATGACTTATATAAGTGAGATTCATGGAAAGGTGTATGTTAATTATCATGAGTATGGTGCTTATGAAGTTGAAGTACAAATATATTTAGTACTACATTATTTTGAATTTATGAGATATTAAGGGTCAATGAATAAAAATACATGCATGAAGTAGTTGTCAAGGGCATTTGATATATTTCCTAAAAGGAGTATGCATGTGAATAATACATGAACAAAATAATATGTAGCTTTGGTAGTAAAATATCAAGCACACAACTATGAGGGAGTCATCCTTGGTAATGACAATCAAAAAATGATTGCCACCTTGTATTCCAAGTGGGCACATAAGAATTTCCATACTCATCTACTATCCATCATATAGAAGAATACAATATTGCCCAAATATAAAGAAAATACCATTATACACAAGGAAGTAAGTTAATCCTAGTGTCTAAGTATCTTTTTGAAAACTCAAGTTTATCTACTCAACTTGAGTAGTAATATATACAATCCCCATAAGATCAATATATAGACTTAAGTCCATTTTACTACCTATATGACTTATATACTTACAAAACATCAATGGATGAGATATAATTGCCTAATAAGCATTTGGGACCATATCATAAATAATAAGTTTTAACACTTTAACAAAGTCAATAATGACCTATATATTTGCATATTTCTACTAGGCACAACTACCCATCCATTGACCTTTTGATACTATGTTAAGAATAATAAGTTTTTGGTATTATAATAACTTGCAATAAGTTTCTGCCACTATTATCATGAATTATATTTAGATTGATTGGTTAACTTTGAGTTGACCAAACTATCTTTGATAATAGATAATTTTGCTTTTTAGTTGTCGAGATATCTATTATTGTTTAATATTTATTTTTGTGTTTACTTATTTTTATTATTGCAGCCACTATAATATATAAACCAAAGATCTAGGACTGAGCCAATACATTTGGACCTAGAAATTGAGAGATCAAGTAGACAACTATTGAGATAGAACTAAGCAAGTAATCATGAAAGACAATGGCATTGAATAAGTTGTTCAATAACTTATTCCCCACCAAACCCTGGGAGATTATTGGAGACAAACATTGAAGAGAAATTAATCTAGAATTTGAATGCAACCTATACAAGTGAATCACTTCGAATTGAAGCAGAGCCGTATAGTCATGGTTCAGCAACATTAGTATGAAAGATACTTTTTATAAGACTCAAACAATCATATCATGACATTGTAAGAGTTGTGTGATACTATGAAACTAAATGGAGTTGGATTAAATGCAATAAAATTATGATTATTCCCATTTTCTATGAGGAGCAAGACAAGACACTAGTTCATGCTTATATAAAGAATCTATTGAGAGTTGGGATGAAGGTGTGTAAGCTTTTCTAATCAAGTTTTTTCTACCTCAAATCACTTCACAACTTATGGTAGAGATCAGTCAGGTCAAACTAGAAGATCATGAGACTTTATATGATCATTGAGACTAATTTTATGTTCTACTAAGGAGATTCCCATAACATATATTGGAGTTATGGTTCCGAGCCCAAATATTTTATAATGGTTTAAATTTTATGATGAGGTGCATAATTGATATATATTTGGTTGGTTTCATAGTGAACAAGTCACCTAAGGAGACTTATTTTCAGTTCAAATAACTTGTTAAAAAATGACTACTAGACTCTGAATGAAAGAAAAAATAGAAGGAAACAACTATAATTTTGGAGTTTGATTGTTGATGATGGAAAAGAATATCGAAATATTTTTCACAAGTTTGGAGTCCAACATGATAATAGACCAACTATAAAAGAAATTATAGTTTTGCAACAAGTTATCAATTTTGATCTGATTTATTAAATAGAAGAAGCTAATATTCTACACAAAAGAGGGTATGTTTTCAAACTAAATAACATTGCACATATACATTATCATATGAAAGCATGAAATCATAGGCTTTACCATATGGGAGCCAAGGAAATATATAACAAATCATGAGCCAATATTTTAAAAACTTTGGAAGTGAGTTGATGGGATACCAAATACAAGGAGCTTCATATTCCAATTACAAGTAACCAAAAGGAGCAAAAAAAATAATTATTTAATGAAAGCATTCTTGTGCTACTTATGGAGACAAAAAGTAGAAATTATGCACAAGATAAGCATATAGGATGGTTGAAAACAAGGCTAGATCACATGGATATGACAATAAAAACTATTGAGAATTAAATTGGAAATTTGGCACACATAATGAAGGAGATGAATGTCAATAAATTACCTAGTGATGCCGAGGCAAATCCAAAAAATATATATATATCCATAACATTGAGAAGCAATAAATAATTAGAAAAATATAAAATAAATGAAAAATCTAAAGGGGAAGTTGATGTAGAAGATGATGTTATCACTTACAATGTTAAAATATCCAAAGTCATGACATCCAATGTTGTGACATCTAATGCCATGCTAGTTTCCAATGTCATGACATATTTAGACCTCATTTCCTAAATCATGCTGATAACAATTACATATGAAGAAACATAATTAGAAGATGAGATGCAGATAAATCAAAGTAAAGAATAGAAGGATGATATGAATAATAATAATCATGCAGAGAGTCAATAATCACTCAGATCTAATCTTCCTTTTCTACAAAAGTTCAGAAAGGGAGAACTAAATGAAAATTTTGATATTTCTAAATGTCTTCAGAAAATTGGAGGCCAATATACTCTACCCCATTGTTGATATTGAAGCCTAATTAAATGCTACACTGCATAAAATTTATGAAGGGCATAATGAGTAACAAGAGGGAATAGGAAACTCATGGAATGGTGAGCATGATTGAGAAGTGTAGTGAGATCATTCAAAACCAATTTCCAAGAAGACTCAAAGATCTAAAAGGGTTTACCATTTTGTGTGTTGGGAAGAACATCTTTAGAAAGGATTTATTTGACTTGGGAGCAAGCATTGACTAGATATCATTATCCATAGTATAGAGGTTGAATCTAGGTGAGATAAATTCAACTTCTCTTTTTCTATATTGGATGATAAATCAATCAAATTTTAGAAGAAAATTATTGAAGATTTGCTGATTAAGGTTAGAAAATTTATTTTCTCTACTAACTTCATGGTGCTAGACATGGAAAAAGACTCATATGTACAATTAATTTTGAGATGATCATTCTTGGTAAGCGTATAATCATTACTTGATGTAAAAAATTAAAAATTTACATTTAATGTTGGTATTGTGATTTTGTTATAATACCAAAATATATTATTTATGATATGGTCCTAATTGCTTACTGGGCATTTATTATTATCTAATAGAGTTCAAAAAGTATATGAGTCATACAAATAGTATTTATGGACATTAATATAGTTGAACTAACTATTGCTTAAATTAAGTAGATAAACTTGAGTCTCAGAAAGATACTTAAAGTCTATGGTTAGCTCATTTCCTTGCATATGATAAGATTTCTTTAGTATTGAGGTAGTATTAAACTTAATTGTCAGATGAAAAATAGATCATTATGGAAATTCCCTAGTGTGTCCTTGGCACACAATGTGATTTTCATCCTTGGACTATCACTACCAATGATAGTCCCCTCATTGTTATGCCCTCGATATTTAACCATTGAAACCATATTAGTTTTTTTCATGGGTTATTCACATATTATTATGACTGTTATGCTGCTTAATTTTATTAGTTAGGTGATATCACATATGCTCATTAATGAGAATTTCTTATCAACAAAGATCTATAAGTATATGAGTCATACAAGTAATAAAGTATACTTTCATCCATATATTAATCTCATATAGATTGTATCAGCATCTCTGTTTATTCAACCATGATATCACATATATTAATCTCAAATGTGTTGGCAATCGATATAAAATAAAGGTTGTGGTATTATAGAATAACACATTTCCCCAATGGCATACATGGTAGTTGTTAGGATTGAGCCATTCCCAATAGTGTTCCTCTCATAACTATCCCTTTAGTACATTACTAATCAGAGAATAATTCATCTATGCCATAACTTTTAGGAAATAATATCAATACCACTTTATTATTTTTTCTTATGTACACTCTCATTCTTCGACCTCAGGTGTCATTAAAACTAAAGTTTGACATTGTTTGTAAGAATTTATACTCTCAACTATATAAGTGACATACTTACATAATAAACATATACTTCCTTCAAAGTTCACCAATAAGAGCCATACAAGTAGAAGCAACTCACAAGAGTTATCATCAATTTGTCAGTTGCACATACTCATGCATATCCTAAGAATTTCCTATCACCATCATCCATAGTGATGATGCATCTTTTATGCTAAAGGTAGACTTCATAGGAAAATATTTTATATAATATTCATCCCACTCGAGAATATATTTTTAAGATATGCATAATGGATTGACATGTAAAAGTATTCACTTTGTTCTTAAGTATCATTCTCACTATGATTAATATACACAATTTATTGGTTTCAACATATAGGTTTATCTCGCACATCATAGCCAAAAGGGCTATTACTTTTTTCTTACAATATGTGAGAGTGAACCTCATGGTATACTTATCACCATCCACCATGATAATGTTGCACAAACCTACCAATAGTAAAAATCCTAGTTCAAGTTCTATTTAAATATCATCCATCAATATCGATATCATAAAATAAATAAACACTTAAATAAAAACCAAGTCATATCACATTTACTCAAATTACACAAACCCTATACCCACTCTATTTTGGTATAAATTAATGATTCTAATCTAGAGATGTGGGGTTTGAGTGCCACACCTCCAACTCTAGAAATTATAATATGTCTCACATCTCTTACTTATTTGTTGAACCTCTAGAAAGAGTAAAAGTTGTTCCTAATATGTGTTAGTTTTCATGACTTTGCTTGTTTCTTAGAGGGAGAGGGAAAGGAATAAGGGATATCTTTGAATTTCTTTTTATTCCAATTTTATACTCGGGTGATTTTAATTTACTCCAAGTTGGAAGTCATGACTTTCAGAAGAAAGTCACAATTTTTGTATTCATCTTTTAAGCTTGAGGTTATGACTCTAAGAAGCAGTCACAACTCTAGATTGCATCCCAATCTTTTAGTAATCAAAAGATGTGATATTGGTAATGACCATGATTTGGGCTTAATATCTCTATAACATGAAGTCACAACATTATGAAGTTGCCACAACTTTATGCATTTGCCTTCCTTTCTTTAACAAAGGACAATGGCACTAGAAAATATCACAAGTATGGTGAAAGTCTTCTCACATTTATATATGACCATGATGTTGTGATATAGTCATGTTATTGAGAAGGTCTTTGTTATTATGTGGCCACAACACTAAGAAATGAATGTGCCATAACATTTTCTCTTCATGCTTCATATGTCTTCAAGTGTTCATGAAACTGTGAGTAGCCACAACACTGGTCTTCTATTCTCTCATATATCATATTGCTATGGCACTGAAAGAATGTCACAACACTAGCAATTAGCTCAAGCATAAAATCATGGCTTTGCATTCCTTTGAGGATAAGAGTTGTGGCCTTGAAAATAGTCATACTTTAGTAATATCCTTCGCAACTTTAGTGTCCCAAAATTTGTGACTCTAAATAATAGATGCAACTTTGGCCTAAATAGTTTTGGCTATGTAATTCTTATAGCTCAAAATTCTTGACTTTATAAAAGGGTCACAACTTTGACATGAGACTACAAAGTCATATCAAAGGTAAAGTTATAACTCTTGGACTTGGCAATGATCTTGAACACCAATGGGATACTTGGTTGCTATAATAAATAATTAAAGTTGTAACTATTTAAATTTCATGAGATAGGTATTACTGCTATTCCATAATAATATTAAAGCCACTAAGAATGTATCACACAATGACATGATTCTGCAAATGAATTGGTAAGCTCATAGTACACATGGATTATCATGATCATTTAAATAAAGTTTCAGCCAATAATAAATATTGAAACTATGTAAGACTCATTGTTCTACCCCCTTTGCTAAACAACTTCAAAATTTTATTGATTTCATGACTATTTATTAAAACTCACCAATACTCTAATTCATAATTAGTAATTTCCTCAATTCCATGTCTATACTCATTTAAGGTTGTATGTAAACTACCATGGATGGCTATTATGAGTATGTATTTATATTTTCTAACTTCTAATGTCATACATATTTGAAATGATATGATCTTAAATATATTTGTACTCTCGGATTTATAAGTATCATATTCACTTTAATTAACATATGTCTTCCTATGAATCTTATATATGAAAATTATACAAGAGAAAATAACTCACAATACTATCAAAATCATACAAAATACTTCTACTTGCATATGTCCTATGACTTACATATTACCATCCACCACATAAAGTTATCTAGTGGACTAGGTAGCCCACACACAATACAAAGCATTGCCCAATCCAACCATGCTAAGCCTAGTATGACATCGTCTAGAACCATGCCTAAACCATAGTCATGCTTGCCTACAGCATGATTCATGTCATGCTAGGCCAAGTACACATGGGCCTTATGCCTTACTAGGCATGGCATGAGCTGCAACCATTTTTTTAAAATGCATTTTTTAAAAGGGCTACTTATAGTTGTTTCTGGTTTGAGTATCCTAATAGGACAACAAAAAAATAATACTTGCTACAGTCCTCTTGAATACAATGAAAAATAACTTTTTTTTATATTTTTTTGAGCCATTGGATTGTATCCCACTGCTGAATTACAAAAATATAATGGTTGTCAAATTTCTATCTTTAAAAATATTTAAAATTTTAATAATTTTTTTTAATAAAAAAATTCTATAAATATCATATTTCCATATTTTATTTATCACATTTAATATGTAATCTCGTTTACTTTCTTCTCCCATCCTTGCTATTATAATGAATTTAGTCTATTATGCATAGTTTTTAAAAAAAGATTGTAATTTTTATTTTGTAGAGCATCAATCTTATTTTGGTGATGAGCTATGAATTATAGGCATGATAAAATGAGGTGGAACATCCAAGTATCTATTTCATACATAAAATTAAGGTTTATTATGACTTCTATGATAATAAAAATATTTAAAAAGATACGTAACAAAACTTTTTCTTCTCCTACTTTTAATCTAGTCTTATACATTAATAAAATGATATATAATAAATATAATAAAAATAAATTAGACATGGACATAGATAATAACTACAACCTGACTGAAATGTCCAAGCCAAAACTAGGTTCTCTTCTATGGTCTCTATCTATTTGTCTAAAACCCCTAAATATAGGCTAACTTCGGTAGTTTGTATAAACTTTAATATAATTATAAATAAAAATGGTGGGGTGTCAAGTAAGATTTGACATAATATATATATTATGAAAATATATATATGTAGGAGTATAAGTGGTACTGGTCACCTTATGAAACATGCCGATCAATATGCCAAAAAATATGCTACATTAGATCCTAGTCAAACAAAACTTAGTAGTAGAGTTTTTAAAGTTGGATCAACTTTAGGTTCACTGATCTCCTTTATTTACTAGATTTAGTTTGAGAGAGAAGATATGAAAAGATTAATTACTAGCATGAGTCTTTTGATTAGAATTTTGGAAAATCCCAAAGTAGTTAATATTATGCAAATCTACTCCCATTTTAATTTTTGTAGAATTCATAGGTCTACTAGTAAGAATGACATGATACAATATTTTAAATTTTAAAAAATAATTAGTAATTAATAAATTTAGGAAACATAGTAGAGTGATATAATGATGTCTGATATCTGAACTAGTTACGATGAAATTTCATTCACATGCTTCACTGTCCACTACATAGATTTTATGTGGAAACTTAATAAAAAATTTTAAGATTTCTAGAGATCCTTCATCTTTATGATTGCTCTACCATATATGAATATCTAATAAATATCTTTTTGGAATATAATATTCATAATAAAATTTTTAGTATCATTTAGTAATGCTTCAAATGATCATGTCACCATTAACATATTATCAAAATTTTTAAAGATGACCCTTATCTAATATTTTTTATATTAGGTATATATGTTATGTAATTAACCTAATAGTGCAAGTAGAAATGAAAGGTATTTTCACTACATTAGAAAATATAAAAAATTTACTAAAATATCTTATGACACCTATCAGAAAATGAGTTATATAGTCCATATTTTTCATTAGACCTAACAAAGTAAAAAATCCAAATAAATGTCATACACTATTAGAATATATCATACCTGGATGATGTTAGAATCATGTGTTGGCTACAAACACATTATACATGAGTTCATCGATAGTAAGTGTGAACAACTTATTATTAATGATTTAGACTAAGATATCAATTTTATTTTGAAATTTTTGATGATTTTTTATGATATGATGAATATGTATCCATTTGTATATCCCAGGTATTTTATTTGCAATTAGGTGTATTTGCAACATTAGTTGTATATTTAATAAGTATATATGACATCCTAATTTTAGTACCATGACTATTGAGATGGAAACCATGTATTTATAATACTACTCATCCATTCAATCTTTTTAGTACATGGCTACCTAATGGATCCTAAAGTTAAGGTTGGAAGAGTAAAAAATATATTAAAATAGATTTCCACCAACATGATCTAAGCAAAAGAACCAGATGATTGAATTTATGAAAAAAATAGATAATCTGTTTACATATTATGACACTAGGATTGTGATTGTAGTGATACTTAGAGTACAAACATGAACACTATATTTAGAATTTATAATTTTTCTATTTAGTTAGCTAAGAGAAATGAAGGGGTAGTCAATCAAATAAGATTAAGTTTTCTTTGTACTTAGATACTGATTATTTCTCAATCTATCATATGCTAATAATAATAATTTTTATATATTGAGTTCATATAAATCATATTAATCCAACTATTCCTTGCTATCTGAGATGACATGTAATATATTGACTCCTCTAGTGTCTAGCATATCATTAGAGTCTACTTTTTCTATAGATACAAAGTTTATTTCAGATAGGAGATCTAAAATATTATCAGATATCATAGAAGTAGTTTCATTTTAAAGGGCTAGAAAGATTAAAATATGAGTTTTCAAGATAAAGTGAAAGAACTGCTAGTTAATGATGACTCTATGATATTGAAAATATTGAGACTACTACTAGCACTAGCATTAGATTCAAACATAATGATTTAAACCATGTTAAATATAGAATTGATCATGAATATTAGTTATTTGAGGGCTAGCATCTTTTGAGTGATGCATGTTGCTATTGCTAATGCTATTGGCTTGTTGACTTTAAAATTTTTTCAATTTATTATTATTTTTCATACCATAAAAAGAAAATATATGTATTTTTTTATTGAGTTCATAATTTTATTCATTTTAATTTATAGTACAATGCAACTTATTTTTAATATATTTTTTAAAAATTAAAATTTAATTAAAATATAAACTTAAAAATAAAAGCTAGTGCCATAGTGGAACTACACTTCACCATGTAAAGTGGCCACTATACTACACAATGGCATAGTTTAAAGCTAGTGCTATAGTGTAGTGGCATTATGATAGTGTCCACCATCCTGCCCTACCCATTTCCACTAGGTAGTGGCAAGTGGGCCATGGGGTGGGCACATCATGAAACTGGCTTGACCACTAACTTGTATGGACCATGGATTTTGGATATTAGTAGTGTCGTGCAACTACTAGCAAAATCCAACATGATTCAATATAACCTAGCATGACCTAATCTAACCCAGCACAAGCTAATATGCCCAATTGAGAAAGGTGGGACATCAAGCTATGCCGAATTGACCTCCCATTGTTCTCATGTTAGCACAACTGGAACAAAGCACCTATTTCATGTGGTGTTAGGCATGACATGGCATGAGCACTTATTTCATGCCATGTCAGGCACGACATAGTGGCCTAACTAGTCCACCAAAATTCAAGTTGTGCTAGTTTGGCACGACTTTTTTGACATGTCTACCACCACAACCAACACATGACTCACACTCTATAATAAAACTCCTAGATTAGATGTTCTACATAACCCTCATATTGTTTTAAGGTTAGTTCTTCTTGAAAATGCATAATAGATTGGTGGTAAATACATTTGTGCTTTTGGCTTCATGAAAACCATATTTGTAACAATTAAGCTTACATCAATCTCTAGTTTTCACTTATAGTTTATAATTGAAGATAAAATTATAAGGGCTATCACTTCCTTATTTTCATACCTCATGAGTATATATCATGTCTTACTTGTCATCATCCTTCATAGTCAACATACTTAAATTTAGGATATAATGAAAATCCTAAATCTCAATTCTAAATAACATCCACATCTATCAACATTCAAATCATAATATTATCACAAATATAAATGTTATATAATCACTTCATCATAATACATATATAATAAAAAATCTCTAGCTCCCAATTAAGCCTACCATTGAAATAATATTCATGTGAGATATTTAGTGTGATATCTCATAGACTTGGGGGTTTCCAATGAAAGCCCTAGTGAGATTCTAAACTTAAAACCTAATTCCAAATAATTCTTGCTGGTATTTCCCTTAAATTTACCACAATTTGGGAGTTAGAAGTCAAGACAACTAGTATTTTTTGCTATTGCACTTGAAATTTAATTTCTACTTCCCTTTTTTGTGAAAAACTCTTGAGATTTCCTTTTATACTATGGGATTCCTTGTAAATCTTTAAGCTAGAATATGCGGCACTGAGTTGAAGTGATTACTATATACTCATATAAAATCCTCCCATGTATACAAAAGTCAATGAAAAAAGAATGTCGTGATTGAAGTGACTTCCATCTAGAATGTAAGTCATGGTAGCATGAATGTCATGACTAGGATAAATACTTTCTAGAATGCAAAGTTATGGTGGTAAGACTGACCACAATTAATGTATTTATGCTTTAGGACACAATCATGATGGTGGGGATGCCATGAATGAGATCATTTTCTCTAGATTACAAAGTCAAGGTGAAAAGAAGGTGTATATTGAGATAATTTTTCTCTAGAACACAAACCCATATTAGGAAAGATTGCCGAAACTAAAAATCACTAGTTATTATGTGATTTTTCTTGGTTCTATATTGATTAAGTCATGATAATAGAAAATTCCATGACTTATTATATCTACAGAGTACTTAATTACCATGATATGAAAATGAAGCCATGTCCATTATTTTGTTTTTGAAATTGCGTGGCTAACACTCTAAGAAATATTGTGACCACTAAGATAATGTTGCATAATGAAAAGATTATGATAAATTAGTAGTAGAGTCACATCGTACAAAAATTACCATGACTTATTTTGTAGAATCATAGCCAAGAAAAGCTTTTGTGATTTATCAACAGGCTTGTGAATAATATAGCATGTTGTGACATGGGAAATATCATGTTTTTTCATTACTTTTCTATCCCGCAAGCTATCACCCCACCAAGTCCACCATTCTATATAAATTATGTCCAATTTCACTAATATTCATCAAATTCTATCCAAACCATAATTTAGTGAAATCTATTCATTTAAAGCCTAAATTAAAACAAACATATCAAGAAATCAATTCCAAAAAACCTAAAAAAGTCTATACATGGAGTGCCAAACAAACTATTATACTAAAAGTATTGCTCATCTTTAAGAAAATAATTTTCCTCTTATCAAGAAATCTTCTGGGAAATCAAACCTTGAAGGCAAAATACAACACAACACAAAAGGAAAGCAATGACAAGAACATCATTGTGGAGAAGATGGTTGATGGTGAGGTCGACCAAGGGGATCCAAATTTTTAAATACGAACTTTGCTCTGAATGGCTCAAATTTAGGCATGGATGTGGAAGATCTTTCTGAATCTCCCTTATTTCTGATTCCCAATTCCATCATTTTTATAATCATACTATATAATGCATCTTATTATCTTTTAATTGAGTTCACTAAATCTTTAAAAGTGCCTAGTGCAAAGTACATGTATCTCTAGTTCTTGTTGCTCTTCCCCAAATATTTTATCCATTGTTTCTCTCTATAATGCACATTACCCTTTATCTCTTTATCATGGTGCTTTACCATCTTTTTCCACTCACTTGTGATAGGCTCATAAAACTGGCCAAATGCTTTGATGCTTCTCATTACTCTGGTCTCAACTTTTTTCATTGTCTCTTCTAAGATCTTCATAACATGATCTTTAAAATTTTCTTGCACGGACACATATATACACTACTTCTTGTTGAGATGCATCTCCCAAAATGCATCCTATTCCACCACTTTAGTTGTCTTCCTATCTTCACAATGGAACTATGCATAGTCTTTAGCTCCACCTTCATGTAAATCTATCTTTCATTAGCCTCCAACTTCATATTTTTAATAGGTTTAGAATCTTTTAAGCCTCATTCTTGTCTACCCATAAGAAAGTCATGTTGGAGAAGTGGTTGTTCATCAACTATGTATCAACTTATTTCTATTACCTCAATGTCGACTTAGAAAAAGGGTGACATTTCTTGCCTAATGTTGATTGATTCCTTCCCATAAAGAACCAACTTTATTTTTCTTTCTCTTTCAAGCCCTCTCTTCACACCTACCAATGTCAGGAAAGATATTCATGGACAGCAATCATCTTAGTCTTCATTTAGTAGGACTCCTTTGGCTTGAGATAGTATTGTAATCAAGGAGGGGTAAATTATTTGATCTGAAAATTCTTCTCCTTGAATGTTGAGATAGACTTCACTAAGATCATCACCACATGAATCTTATATCCTTACACTAGAGAAAACAACAATATTTTTTTATATTGTGTGGTAGTAGAAAGATAGAGATTCAGCTACAAAAGTGAGCACAAAAAGTAAAATAAAATTATGCTTTCTTCTATGAGTTCTCTCCATACTAAGTGCCCATACATATCCTTTTGATAAAACTCTCCAAGTCTCTTTTCCTTCGACCAAGGACTTAGAAATTTCCTTATAGTTTAGTTGCATCTTTGAGGATTTAATGGTCATATCATCTATGGTCCATTTAAATTCAAATATTTCGTTTATAAATTTACTATTAAAATATACCTAAGCTCCTCATACATAGTACCACTTATTTTGCATGTCTTTTAAGTTGGAGTAAAACTCCTTTATGATTGTCGCATTCTCCCATTCTATGTGGGTGAAAATTAGATTCTAGATTCACCTCTTTAACTTTATCTAGAAATCTAGGATAAACTCAATAAACTTTCACTAACCCACAAAAATTTTCTTGGCTAGAATAGAAGGCATCCATCTTCTATCCTTTTCTATAATCAAAATCAAATCAAGTGCAATGACTTTAGAGCAAGTCTTGATAGTGGGTTGCTTTTTTCCATTACCTTTTTCCTTGCAACTCACTTTAGTCTCTTTTCTTCTCAGCCTTGCTTCAAAATCAATGTCTCATCTTCCATGGTAGCTTATATTTTCAAAAGAATGGAGTTGTAATGAGTTTCATTGGAGCATAGATGAAAAAGAAAAAATATTTTCACAAATATTAGGATTAGTACTTTATATAGTATTAGGGTTAAGTCATGACAAAAATTTATTTATTACTTTACACACTGACACAATTTTGCTATTAAAAGAATAGTAATAATTACATAGTCTTTATGTATAGTGATGTAGTCATAATTATACTTATGGTTTCTACTTCATAAGTATCATACTCTCATTAATAAACATATGTCTCCTTAGTAGTTCTACCCATGAAATCATACAAGATAAAAATAATAATAGATCTATCACCACTGAATAATCTACTCCCCCTTGCATTTGTCCTAGGGCTTACTTTTGCACTTTGTTACAGTACTAAAAATAATCTTTTATGAGAATCCCAAAAGCTAGTTGGATGATTATCTTTTTTTCCAATAGAATTCCATAAGTATATGTATCATATATGTAGCAAAGTGGATGTAAGTCAAGATATCGTTCCATATAGTTTATGTAGGTAGTTTGACAAACCAATAGTGAACTAATTACTTCTTGAGTTAAATAGATATACTTGAGTTTTTAGAAATATACCTAAACTCTAGAGTTGTCTTACTTTTTTATATATGATGATATTTATTTAGTATTCGGCCAATGTTGTGTTCATTTTTTAGATGAAAGGTAGATTAATATGAAAATACATCAGTGCCTTCTTGGGATAGAAAGTGATTGTCATCCTTGGATTGTCACTACCAAGGATGATCCCCTCATAGTCGTGTCATTAGTATTTCACTAGCAAGATTATTGTTGTATATAATTTTTTTTGATAAACTGTTTGTATGACCAAGATATATTTCTATTTTAATATTTTTCATGTAAGTGCAGGAAATAAAATATTAAGAGGCTGAGAAAGCAGCAATAGCATAATAATGGAGGTCCCACTATCTCGCCAGTGTGCCGAAGAATTTTTGGAGTAGAACCATATTATTTTGTGTGTTCTGTTGTGATCCGACCCACTCCTTCTAGTCGTGTTGAATGATTTAGAAGGAATAGATATGTATTTTTCTGATGGATGTAGCTAGTCGTGTTGAATGACTAGTGAACCATATTATTTTGTGTGTTCTGTTGTGGTTTATTTTTTACTGTGGTATTGATTCTGTCATTATTCTGTTGGATTGTAATTGTGGATATACATATCATTTGCTGTCATTTTTTGTTGTTCTCTTCTTCTAAATCTCTAAAATCACAATCATGGAAGTGAAATCACCTAACAATTATACTTCATTCTATTCATAGCTTATTTGCATGTCTATTCCTTTTATATATATCTCAACTATCCTTGATGACTACTTTGAGTATATATTTCTATTCTCTGACTTCTAATATCTTAAAATATATACAATAATATGGTAATAAATGTATTTTCATTTTCAGCTTCGTAAGTAACATACTCATTTTATGTCTTCCTACAAAAATTTATATATGAAAATCATATAAGTGGAAAAGACTCATAGGGTTGTCATTATCATATGAGATAACTCAACCTATGTGTGGCCGATGACATATTTATCACCACCTACCATAGCTAACAATTGACTCTTATTCTATAATGAAACCTATATATTAGACATTTTACTTAACTTGTACATCACTCGAATGTTATTTTTTCTAGAATATTCATAATAGAATGATAATAAATATATTTATGCTTTTAGCTTCATAGGAATCATACTCATAATAATGAAACTTATCTCAATCAAAGATTTTCACATATATATTTGTTTCATGCATTGAGATTAGAAGGTTTGTCACTTATTTCTTATCAAATCTCATGAGTGTGTCCTATAACTTACTTGTTATTATCCACCACATATAATACACATAAACAAATGATATTGTGAAAACCCTAAATTTCACTTCTAAATTGTATCCATCTCTATTAATATCCAAACCAAAATATCATCACAAATATAAATATTATAACATCACATCACCAAAATACCAGTACATAAATCCACTCCTAGATCCTAATTTAGCTTGATATTGTGAAAGAAAAAATTTATAATATATATTAAGTAGTATCTCATGGAATTGAGAGTTTTCAATAATAACACTAGTGAGGATCTAAGTCTAAAAACATAAAACTAAATAATTATTACACATGCTCACCTTGAATTTATTCCTAATTGAGAGTTCAAAGTCGTGCTTCCTTGGATTTGTGTGCACTTGGATCAAAGTGTTACTTTTATATTTTGGGACTCTGTGTAATTCTTTAAGCTAAAAGTCATGGTTATAGTTTGATGTCATTACTTTATTGTCTCATTGAATATTCTTTAGAGTATATAAGTTACAGTGGCTAGGATTTTCATGACTCAAGTAACTCCCCTCTAGAGTACTATGTCATTACAACTAGAATACCCTAACTAAGATAATTTCTCATAAAATTAAAATTCATAGTATTGGGAATAACCTTGAATTAGCTATTATCTTTTTGACACAATGTAATGATATTGGAAATGACCATAACTTTGATATTTTCTTTCTAGAGCACAAAGTCATGACATCGAGAAATACCATGATTGGAGTAAACGCTCTAAGGATCACAAAGTTGTGGTCAAAAATATTACTATGCTTAATTTTACTTGATGATTCAACTTTGTATCGATGAGTCATTAAACTAGAAAATATCAAGACTTCTTGTATTAGTGGAGTACTTGACTACCATAATATGAAAATAAGGTCATAGTCATCATTATGTTTTAGAAATAGTGCAACTATAACTCTTAGAAAATGTCATGACCATAAAGATAATATTACATAGTGAAAAGAATGTGATACCTTAATAGTAGAGTTATGACATTTAAATATTGTCATGATTCATTTTGTAGAGTCAACTAAGAAAGGATATCATAACTACTTTGTAGGCTTGCAGAAGATGTATACAAGTTGTGAAATGAAAATATTATGACTCTTCATTTCTTTTCTCTCCTCCAAATCATTGTTCTACCAAGTGCAACAATTTCACCTAAAATATGTATGATTTTACTAATATTCATCAAATTATATTAAAATATTTGTTTAGTGAAATGTTTTTATTTAATGTTCAAATACATGCAAACATGTTAATAATTGCATGCCAAATTACCCAAAATAGTTGGTACGTAAAGTGCCAACAAGCTCACACACTAAAAGTATTATTCATCGAGTAATGAATCTTCTTCTCTCTTTGAAAGCCATCATTAATGACACAAAAGAAGAATAAAGTATAATATCACAAAGGATAAAAAAATATACAATGTATCAACATGGAGAAAAAGCTATATGATTGGCCATGAAAATTAAAATTTGATAGAGAACTTCACTCTAGAGGGCTCAAATGGGCGGCCATATGTGGAAGGTTTATCTGAATCTTTCTTATTACTCGTTTTACATTTTATCATCTTCACAATCACACTACATAAAAAGTTTTGTCATCTTCAAATAGAGTTAAATGAATCTTCAAACATAAATAGTGAAAAGTACATGTGCTTCTCGTACTCACTCTACATTCTCAAATCATTGATCCATGATCTACTTTTTCTCTACATAATGCATGTTACTCTCAATGTCTTGATATCTATCCTTAATCATTTTCTTCAACTTACTTATGATGGACTCATATAGCTTCCCAAATAATTTGGTACTTCTCATTACTCTAGTCTCCACTTATTTCATATTCTCTTCCATGATATTCATAATATTATCTTCAATTTTTTCTTAGGCAGACACAAATAAAAGTTCCTTATTATTCAGATGCATCTCTCACAATACATCTCATTACTCTAAATTCACTTTGTCTTCCTCTTCTGTTCTTCTCACATATACTTCCCACTAGTTGTTTGTTCTATTCATTTTGCAATGAAGGAATTATGCTTAGAATTTATCTCTACCTTCAAGTACATCTATTTATAGTTGACCTCTAATTTTATATTTTTTTAAATGTTGATGCCTCTCCTAAGTTATATTCTTTCCTAGCCAAAGAAAAATTAAATTAGAGTGGTGATTTTTTATAATGTTTTTCTGCTTCTTTCTATTGCTCCTTTGTTGGCTTTGGAGAAGGGTGATACTTCTTGCCCATCATCAATTGATTCTTGCTCTTCAATAACTCTATTTTTCTTCTTATCTCCTTCAAGCCCTCCTTTCACACCTACCAATGTTAGTGGATATCCTTGGGCACATTAATCTCTATATTTATCATTTAATCTCACTTTGCTCAGCATAATGTTGTTATCAACAATAGGTAGTTTATTTGGTGGGAGAATTTACACTTTTGAAAATTAAATAGAAACTTCTCCAAAACCATTCTTACATGGATCTTGTATCTTTTTACTAGGGAAAAAATCAAGATCACTTTATCTTATATGATGGTGGAGAAATGAATAATATGTTACAAAACAAAGGATAAAAGTATAAGAAAACCTTGATCTCTTTTGTGAGTTTTCTCTACATTAAGTGTCTAGTCCATATGCATTTTTTGATGAACAACTCAATGTCCCTCTTCTACCCATCAAAACATCATGGTGAGTGCTTTGTAGTTTAGTTGCATCTCTAGGATTTGAAGGTTATATCATCAATGATCTCTTTCTAATCAAATACTTCATTGAAAAACTCTCTATTGAAATATATTTAAACTCCTCATATATAGCACTTCTTGTCTTATAGGTTGGAGTAAAGCACATTTATTATTGTTGTGTTCTTCCATTCTTTGTTCGTGCAAATTCATTGCTAATTTTTATTACTATACCTAGTTGGAAAGGTAGAATGAACTCACTAAACCTTTTCTCTTTTATAAAACTCTTCTTGTCCAGAACTAAAGGCATCCATTTCCTCCTTCCTTCGGTAAGAAAAATTGGCTCTTGGACCATTACTTTGGAAGAAGGCTTAATAGTGGATATCTTCTATCACTTTTATTTGACCTTGTGATTCATCTCAGTCCCATCTCTTCTAGCCCTTAGCTTCAAAATTAAAGTCTCCTTTTATATGTAGCTCAAATCTTTAGATAAAAGAGTTGTTATGAATATCATTATACTGGAGAAGAATGAGAAAAAAATGTGTCACAAAAATTAGGGTTAAAGTTTATATAGGGTTAGGGTTAAGTCACAACTATTTAAAAAGTTGATACAACTTTTTACATGGCGATGCCTTTTAAAAAAAATACAAAGTCATGATTAAGTTTGAGTGCGATGATTTCATTTATCTTATGAGAAGTCATGATTGGGTTTGCTTATCATAACTTTTGTTTGGGTGTTTATAGTGTATAAGTGTTTGAGTATATATGTATGCATAAAAAAATAAGTATTCATCACACATCATAAAAATTAAATCTATGTGTTATCTTCCCAGTAGTGCTAAGTTTAATATCCATAGTTAGACTATGATTGAATCTTCAATTATATCAGTAATTTCAGTTGTCTAGGTAGACATTTTAGTGTAATCTTTATCTTTTTCATGTCCTCTATAATTCTCCTTTAGCAATAAGTCATCTATGAGAGTCTCTCATTTGAGATAATTTTCTATTAATGCCAAGACTTAGTGAAAAGTTATGTCATCATTACCTATGATCACCTTTGATGAGACTGAGATTTGTTGTGAAGTCATGGCTTCATAAATTGCCCTCTAGAGATCTCTTTTTTAGTGATGTTAAAAAATGTCAAAAGTTCTTATTTAAGTTTTTATTTCTCCACTATCAAGGGTTTGTCTCTTTCCAATACTTTCTTCATTGATTCATCAAATAAAGTCACACTTTCTTCAGAAGTCATGATTTTCATTGTTACTGCCACTAACTATTCATCTTTTTTTAGATGTTCAATGATTATTGTTGTTTCCTCATATTTATCTTTTAGAAAATCTATCATCAATGGAATTTCTTTCAGTTGTACTTATGTAATCTCTAAAATTCCCTTGATAATTTTTTCGAGTTTTAAAATTTGGGAACTCTATCATTTCAACCGCTTTCTTCGCATGTTTGAAATAGTTTAGCTTTGTATTTTCTAAAGTCACAACTTTGAAGAATGACATAATTTCATAGTTGTCTTCTTCTTCATGGATACTAGTACCATTTTCTTTGCTCCAAAGTTCTTCTAATTCATTATCTTTTCCATCTTCTCTAGGCCAAATATCTTCCATGAAGTCCTTCTATCTGAATTATATAATTTGTCTCATGTTGGTGTATTCGAGGAGCTCTATTTTCCAACAATCTTCTTCATTATTAGCAAGAATATGAAAACTCTTGCAGAGATTAGCTTCACTTGTTCTTCACCCACATGAAGTTAATTCTTCCTTCTTGACAGCTATCAATGCTTATCTTGTGGATAAAATGATCGTACAAAGATCAATAGAGCATACTAATCTTCTTCTATGTCTAGCTAAACAAAAAATACAGAAAATATAAATTTGCTAATCTTCACCAATACATCTTCAATAATACATCTCAAATTTTGATGGATCAATCAACCATTTGAATTGAGAGAGGTTGTAATAATTTTACCATAGTTCAACCTCTATACCATGGACAATGTAATTAAATTAAAAGTTGATGCCAAGTCACATAGGGTATTCTTGAAAGTGTGCTCCCCAATAATACATAAAATAATAAAACATTCTGGCTCTTTCGGCTTTCTCGAGATATTATATCGCATGATTATGTTATACTTATTGGACGTGTTTACCATTTCATATATCTTCAACTTCTTGATATTCAATATCATTCATAAATTACACATAATTGGGCATTTGAGATAAAACTTCGGTAAATAGGATATTATTTTGAACTTTAAAAAAATATTAAGAAACCCATCCAAGTCTTCTTCTAACTTTTCATTTCTTAAGCGCTATAAAAAAATAATGATATGTGAGAGATTTATTTATCATTTCATGGTCATTCTCTAGCATATCCTTCTATTCATCGCATTTGGTAATCTGAATCACTACCTCCTTCTTTACCTCTTCATGTATCATGCCTGGGGGCATGAGTTGGGTAGTGGGTTTAATGAATACTATATCTTTGGAAAATATTATGGCTTTAAAAAATATCATGGTGGCGAGCATCACAACTTTGGAAAAAGTCACATTCACTTCTTCTTCAGCATTCTTTTGGCATTCACTTTTGCTTGATGCCCCTCTAACTCTTTGCTGCTTTTGAGAGTGATGAACAAACTTACAAACACTTCTTTGGTTCTGCCTTAAAATTACTTAGTAATCCATATTTTCTCTTAATAATCCATCGCCTCAATATTGCTTGTTGTCCCTCATTAATAGTGCTAGTTTCTCAAATTGATTCTTTATAATCTTCATATCTACATTCATATGTTCTAGCCTCATTTCAATCTATTCAAATGGATTCTTTTGTATATCATTCCTCCTCTTTATCTCCATGAGAAAGATAAAAATGTTGTTTTCCAAAATTAGTTTTCTATTATTTTTGGGTGGTTGGAGCTCTAGGCTACTTTCATTTGGTATCTCTTTAAGTCATTCTTAAAATGTTTCTACAATTGCCCAAGTTCTATTATACATTATTATAACTTGTATATGACAAGCCTTCGTGATTTCTCATGTTTAGAGTATAGTATGTGAGGGGTATTCTTATTAGGTTGAAATACATACTATTTGTTCTACAAAACCCTAGCTTCTTCTACTTGATACATGGAGACAAAATATGTTGTTTTATGCTGTGAAAAAACAAAAAAAAAATTATTCCACACTTGGTTGCTTATCATTTTGGGCTCTAAATTTGTTGAAAATACATCTTTTTTTGCATTCATTTCTATCAATTTGTCCAACTCCAACACTCCATCTAACTTCATTCCAAATATTCAATCATTTGGAGTTTTATAGTTATTCTTTTCTAGCTTTTCAAATGAAAAATATATTATTTTGGGTGACTTGTTCATGATGGAGCCACCCAAGGTCACATTAGTCGGATACCTTTGTGATGAAATTAGAGGTGTCAAATGGGTTGGGCGGCCCGGGCTCAGCCCGGAGCCCAGAACAATTCAGTAGTGCCTGGCCTAGCACAACATGCTATAGTACCATGCCAGGCTCATTCTTGGTGGACCCTCTGCATGAATCATGTCATGCCATGCCATGCCATGTCGATGATATTCAACCCACATGCTGTGCCAGGTACGACACGAGTTCCTGGCACGTGGGCAAGGTACGGGTGATCATGCACCGAGCGATGCCTTATGGGGGATGACATGGTGATGCTTAATGGGCAATGACTCAACATGTCTGATGGGTGATAGTGGCGTGGTGGCGTGGCACCCGAAACCCTAATTCTTTAAAAAGGCATGACCCAACCCGAACCGGCCCGAACTCAGGTAGATTTTAGGCCACAGGCTATGTAGGGTTTACCCTCCAAGGAACCATGTCATGCCAGGCACATCACGATACTCTAGCTTTCCATGTCTGGCACGGCACGCCAGCCTAATTGGGCCTGAAAAAAATGAGTCTGGCCAACTCAACCCGGCCCGTTTGACACCTCTAGATGCAATACAGCCTATTGAAAAAAATTTAAGCATGGAACCACATCTATTAATGCTTATCTTAAATTAAGTTATTTTTATCTTTTGTTGAGATGTGGTTTGAGGTTAGGAAGAACTTGGTGAATAAAATTTGCATGAGTTTATCCTAACTATTAATTGAGCATCTAGATAAGCATTGGAATTAGCTTTGGACCTTGTCTCTCAAGAAAATAGGGAAAAGTCTCGATCTTATAGCATCCGGGCTAACTCCATTCATCTTCACCATATTACACAACTTAAAGAAGTTGTGAAATGACTATTTGGATCTTCTAAAAATCATCTACCATACTTATATTGTTGAATAATGACTACTAGATTAGCTTTTAACTCAAAGTAATTTACTTGTATGGGTTTTATTCAATTCTTAAAGTAACTATTCATCTTAATTGACCATAAATAATTACCTATGGTAAAATGAGATTTGGGTTGTTGGATAGTTTGCCATTTAATACCTCGTTGATGTCCATTGCTTCCATTTTTTTCATATTCACTCTCTCAATTATCTATGTCAAAAGTACTCTGCTTGTTCTCTCAATTTTTAGGTCTACAAGTATTAACTCAATCCTAGAATTTTGGCTAATATACATTTAGTAGCTTCAAAACAAATAAAGAAAACAAATACAAAATATAAATACAACACAAACACAAAATAATAATTTTTATCTAAATAATTAGAAACAAAATTATTCTTTTTCCAAGATAGTTACGTCAATTTAAATAATTTTCAATAATGATACCCTTAAACTTATTGTGACTTTATTATGATACCAAAACTTATTATTTGTGAAATAATCCCAAATGTTAATTGGGTGATTATCTTTTATTTAATAGAGTTTTACATGTATATGAGCCATATAAGTAGTAAAATTGACATCCATCTAGATATCAATCACATAAAGTTTGTTTAAGTAGTTTGACCAATCAATAGTGAACTAACTCATACTTGAGATGAGTAGATATACTTGTATTTATATAAAGATACTTAGACTCTAGTATTCACTCATTTCATTATGTATATTGATATTTATTTAGTATTTGGACAATATTGAATGTGATTGTCAATGAAGGGTAGAATAGCGTAGAAACATCCTAATTCTTTTTTGGGATACAAGGTGGTTATCATCCTTAGATTTTCACTACCTAGGTTGATCTCTTCATAATTGTGTACTTGATATTTCACTACCAAAATCACATATTATTGTGTTTATGGGTCATTCGCACATCTAATCCATTTAGGCTATGGATCAACTACCCTTGATGACCATGGACTCAATCTAGTGGTAGTGCCATGCCACTTATTTTCTGGACCATGAACTCAGGATAATTAATATATGGTTTCTCACAAATATTACATATAGAAATCATACAAGAGTAGATGAGTTATTAATTTATCACCATCATATGAGACAACTCCACTTGTATATGTCCCATGACATACCTATCACTATCCACCATAATAGACACATGAGTCCCACACAATAGTGAACCTTCTAGGTTAGATATTCTACTTAACTCACACATTACTCAAAGGTCAATTCTTCTAAAATATTCATGATGTATTGGTCATAAATATGTTGTGCATTTGGCTTCTAAGTATTATACTCACAATAATTAAAGTTATCTTAATCTTGGATTTTCACATATAGGTTAATCAAAAATGTTAAAATTACAAGGATTACTATTTTCTTCTTATCATAGTACATGAGTATGTCTCATGACTTGCCTATTATTATTTGTCACAACCAACATACATAAATTGAGAATATTGTGAAACCCCTAAATTTTAGGTCTAAATACCATCAATATTTAAATCATACTATTATCACAAACACAAATATTATAACATCATATCTCAAAATAAAAGTACATAAATTTAACCATATATTCCAATCTAGCTTGACATTAGGGAATAATTTATGCAATATATTTTGAGTTGTATATCATGGAATCGAGAGTTCCCAAATCCCTAGTGAGGATGTAAGTCTCAAAACCTAATTCTAGACAATTATTACTTGCATTTGTCTTTGATTTGTCTCTAATTAGGCATTAGGGGTTATAAGTCATGTTTCATATGATTAACATGCTCTTTGCTTGAATTCCATTTCTCCCTCTCTCCTCCATTTTTGGATTACTTCTAAGTGTTGCTTTTATAATTTAGAGTTACGTATAATCCTTTAAGTTGGAAGTCATGACACTAACTTGAGGTTGCAACTTTATTATCTTATTAGATCTTCTTTGGCATATAAAAGGCATGGCCTCAAGAATTGTTATGACTCAATTAACTCTTCTCTAGAGCTACAAATTGTTCTAGTTAGAATACTATGATTGGAATAATTTTTCTCTAGATTACAAATTTGTGATGTTGGGAATGACCATGACTTATCATTTATTTTAGGAATATAAAGTTATGATACTATGAATGACCACAACTTTAGTATTTTCTCCATATAGCTCAAAGTCACAACAACTGAAAATACCACAACTAGAGTAAATGCTTAAGTATCACAAAGTCAGGACAAAAAAAATTGTCACAATTAATTTTACTTGATGTTTTTGTTTTGTATTGATTAAGTAATAATGCTAAAAATGTCTTGACTTCTTATACTTGTAGGGTACTTGGTTATCACACATGAAAACAAGGTCACAATCATCATTGTGCTAACTAGGTGGTAAAATCATGATGTACAAAATTACAATAACTATTTTTGTAAAATTACAACCAAGAAAGAATGCTACAAATACCATAGGCTTGTGAAATTTATACATAAGTTATGACATGAAAATATCATGAATCTTTATTATTGTTCTCTTCTTCAAGTCATTGTTCCACCAAATGCACTAATTTCACCCAAAATATATTTAATTTTCCTAACATTTACTAAATTTTATCAAAATAGTTATTTAGTAAAATCTTTCTATTTAAAATACAAATATATACAAATACATCAATAAATACATGTCAAATAACCTAAAAAAGATAGTATGTGGTGCATTGAATATTTATTTTTCACCATCTACCATAGCCAGCACATGAATCCCAATGATCAGTAAAACCATAAGTTAGTTATTCCATATAACCCCCATTCTATAAGATTTACAGTGGAATAGTCAAAATTAATTTTGTATTTTCAACTTCATAAGTATCATACTCAAATCAATTAACATATATCAAATGAGAGTTCATACTTGAAACCATCGCAATGATGATGAAAGATGGCTATCAGTTTCTATTTAGACCCACCTTTTATGTCTGCCTTATGACTTTTCCATCACCATACACTAGAATCAGGATGCATGAATTAATTGAATTATGAAATCCTAATACAACATACTATTAAATACCCATATCTAGCAATATCCAAAGTATAATGATTTCATAATTATTCATTACAAAACCATATCATCATACATTATTACAGTTATGGGGTTACCCATAATTGTAATTATGCATACCCCCATAAGGTAATATTTCAAATAAGAAGAATACGAAGAATAAGAATAGGAAGAATATGAAGAATATTTCTATTAAGGTAATATTTCATAATTCGTATTGAACCCCATAATTATAGTTATTATCAATATCCAAAGAATAAGTAGAATAAAAAGAATAAGAAAAATAAGAAGAATATGAAGATTAAAAAGAATAAGAAGATTAAGAAGAATAAAAAGAATAAGAAGATTAAGAAGAATAAGAAGAATAATAAGATTAAGAAGTATAAGAAGAATATGAAGAATAATAAGAATAGGAAAAAAATAAGAAAAAAAAGAATAAACAGAATAAGAACAATCAGAAGAATAAGAAGAATAATAAAATAAAAAGATTAAGAAGAATAGAAAGAATAAGATGAAAAAAAAAGAATAGAAGAATAAGATGATTAAGAAGAATAAGAAGAATAGAAAGAATAAAAAGAAAAAACATAATATAAGAATAAGAAGATTAAGAAGATTTTAAAGAATAAGAAGAATAATAAGAATAAGAAGTATAAGAAGAATAAGCAGAATAATAAGAATAAGAATAATAATAATAATAATACAAAGAATAAGAAGAATAAGAAGAATAAAAAAATAAGAAGAATAAGATTAATAAAAATAATAAGAAGAATAAGAATAATAAGAAGAATTAGAAGAATAAGAAGAATTAGAACATTAAAAAATTAGAAGAATAAAAAGAATATGAAGAATAAAAAGAATATGAAGAATAAGAAGAATTAGAAGAATAATAAGAATAAGATGAATAAGAAATATAAAAACAATATGAAGAATAATAAGAAGAATAAGAAATATAAAAATAATAGGAAGAATAATAAGAATAATAAGAAGAATAAGAAGTAAAAGAAGAATAAGAAGAATAAGAAGAATAAGAATAATAAGAAGAATAATAAGAATAATAAGAAAAAGAAGAAGAATAAGAATATGAAGTATAAGACGAAAAGAATGATAACAATAATAAGAAGAAAAAATAATAAGAAGAATAAAAAGAATAAGAAGAATAAGATGAATAAGATGAATAAAAAGAATAAAAAGAATACGAAGAATAAGAAAAATAAGAAGAATAAGAAGAATAATAAGAATAATAAGAATAATAAGAATAATAAGAATAATAAAAAGAATAAGAAGAAAAAAAGAAATAAGAAAAAAAATGCTCTCAACTTTCTAGATTGAGAAAATTCACTTTCTAGAGAGAGAAGTAGCCATTGTTGAGTAAAGAAGCTCAATTTTCAAGCTAAAATAGAAAAATCTCATTTACTCTTTAACAAAAAATCGTTTGCATCACTATTCAATGGGACCGATCCAGTATTTCTGATATTTGAACCTGAAAAATGGTGAGCCTTCTATAATTTTTTCGAATGAGGAACTAACAAAGCTTGCTAGTATGTTTATGCTCACGCTTATCGGAAAGTTCTCTTATGGCCGACTCGTATTCAAAGGCATTCATGATTTTCTTGCTTCATTAAAGTTGAGGGAAGTGGTAAGTATGTCTTGGTTTGATGGGAAGCATATCTTGCTCAATTTCAAGGTGGAAGAAGACATCCTCCGACTATGGCTTAGAGGACAGTGGACAATCCTGGGGTACCCTATGCGTGTCCTCATGTGGTCGCCAAGCTTCACTCCTTGGGGAGAACCAACACAGGCCCTAGTATGGTTTAATTTACCAAACCTCCATCTTCATTTTTTTCACAAGCTTCCTCTATACTCAATCGGCCTTTGCTTAGGCAAACCATGGCTCATTGATGAAGCCACGACATGCATGACTAGACCAAGCAGGGCCAGGATTTGCATTGAAATAACCCTTAGAAATTTTCCTCCGAATAGAGTATGGATTGGCAGTAACTCCTCAAATGGATTCTGGCAAGAGGTTATTCCAGAATCCATGCCGAGTTATTGCATAAATTGCCTTAGAATGCGACATGAAATAACAGAATGTATGGTGGAAGGAGGGATGAAAAGAGAAGGAATGCATCGGATCGTCATAGTGAGAAAGGGGTAGAAGGAAGGGAGGGTAGGGCTTATAGGCAGATTGTGAGTGTTAGAGAGAGGGATGAAAAAAGTTTAGAAGGGGCATTGGAGAAAATTGAAGAAGGGTCTACTGGAAAGGATAATGATGAGAAGGGAGGGGGGAAAGGGAGGGAAAGATGTAGAGACAAGGGTAGAAAAAGATATAGAAAGGTATAGAGAGTGGAAGGAATTAGGGAATGGCTTGCCGAAATAACAAGGATGATAGAAGGAATAGGGGCAGAAGGGAGGATGGTAAACAGTAGGGTCAAGGTAGGAGGAAGGAGGAAGGAGAAGATAAAAGGAACAATAAAAATTAAAGAAATAGAGAGACATAATTGGGGGGATGATGACCTTCTCTCGGAGGAGGGCTCGGAGGCAAAAAGCTGGTCGTTTATAAGACAGGATAAAGAGGAAGTGAGGCATATCACTAATCTGCCTCATGATGATTTAAATGAACAAAATATGTTCAGATTCATCCCAAAGAATAGAGAAAGTGCAATTGAAGAATTAAGAAGAATGGGGAAGGCCTGGAAAAAATGAAACTAGGAAAAGAGCAGATGCCACCTAACACAAGTAAAGCATCAAGAAATAAGAAAAAATATTTAAATATGAAATATGATTCGAAATGCATCACTAGAGCACAAACAAGTTTTACATAGATATGTTTAATAGCATGTATTGGAACATAAGAGGAGTGGTGAATACTCCTACGATAAATAGAATTAAAGGACTAATTAAAATACACAAAATTAATATTGTAATCTTAGCTGAACCAGTGGTAAAAAAAGAATGAATAAAAAAATATAAAAATTTGATTGACTTAGAACAAGTCTATCCGAATCTGAATGGAAAGATATGGGTCCTTTGGAATAAGTCAATGGAGGTTGAAATATTGGCAGAAGATGAGCAAATTATCAGCTTCAAATTAGGTAAATCAAATTCGATCATTTCAGCAGTATACGCTAGCAATGCTAGAGAAGATAGGAAATTGCAATGGCAAGCAATGGATGATCTAGCCGCAAAGAAAACTTCGTGGATTATGGGAGAAGATTTTGTGATTAGAAATCCTAGCAAAAAAAGGGGATGTAGACCTCATGACCAGATTGCCTTTGATCAGTTTAATGAGGCAATTACAAGAGCAAATTTAATGGAGGCAGCCTTTCTTGGGTCAAAGTTTACATGGTGCAATAATTGGAAGAGGAGGGGAGCAATATGGTTAGGGCTGGATCGAGTTCTACTTAACACACAATGGATGGACAAGATGGGAGGAATAAAAATCAAACATCTAAGTAGAACCTGCTTGGATCATAGCTCGCTCCTTATGGCATTTGAGGTAATTAATGAGAAAAACTATGGGTTTAAATTTCAAAACATGTGGGGATTGCATAAGGGATTTGATGCCATAGTAAAAGACTCATGGAAAAACCAGACTCGGGCAACCCTATGCAAATTCTGGCAAAAAAAATTCGAACCTTGCAAATAGCACTTGCTAAATAGAATAAGAAGATTTTTGGAATATTAGTAAAAACATTCTGGAAGCTGAACAGAAGGTTGAGACGCTTAAAATAGAATATGAGCATAGGCAAGACGACATCTCTAGATTTGAGTTAAGTAAAGCAAGAGCACAACTAAGGCTTGAAATGCACATGGAAGAAGGTTTTTGGAAATATAGAGCTAGAGTTAAGTGGCTAAAGACGGAGACAAAAATACGAAATATTTCGATGCTATGGCAGAAATAAGAAGGCAGAAATAAGAAGGCAGAAACAAAAAATAAAAGGATTAAAATTAACAAATGGGCAATGATTAGAAAAGGAAGATGAAACAAAAAATGAACTAGAAAAGTATTTTAAAAATCATTTATGCAGTTCAAACACACCTAGAATGGCTTCATTAATGAAGTATATTGAGAGGAAGGTCTCAGAAAAAGATAACAAAAAATTGGAAGAACTTCCCACAGAGGAAGAGGTAAAGGAGGCAGTGTTTAGTGGGAACAAAGATAGCGCTACAAGTCCAGATGGGTGGAATAATGGTTTTTTTTCAGCATAGTAGGCATTTTATCAAAAAAGTGCTGGTAGCAGCTATTACTAGTATCTTTGCTGGCACTAGAGATTACAAAAATGTGGTCTAATTCTTTCATAGTACTAATTCCTAAGAATGCTAATCCACTGACTATGGGAAGATTATAGGCCAATTAGCCTATGTAATTCAATTTATAAGATTTTAGCTAAATTACTACAAGGAATGCTAAGCAAAATTCACCCCTCTATCATATCTGTTGAACAAACTAGTTTTGTCAAGGATATGTTGATAATGGAAAATATTAATTTAGCTTTAGAAATGATAAAGGAAATAGGAGCTAAATCAAGAGGGTATAACATAATATTTAAACTAGATTTGTTCAAAGCATTCGATATAGTTGAATGAGATATTTTGTGCTATTTAATGAGAAAGATTGGCTTTTCCGAATTCTGGATAGACCTAATGCATCGATGCATTTCTAGCGCATGGGTTAAAATTATCATAAACGGATAGACTAGTAAAGAATTTAAACCAACAAGAGGGCTTAGACAAGGAGACTTGCTCTCACCATCCTTATTTAAGATTTATCTAGAGCTCTTTATAGTAAATCTAAAAAAGGATATGAGAAAGGGAAAAATCATTACATATAAATAGCCAATGAGCACACCAACTATGAGCTGCTTGGTGTAGGCGGTTGATATTATTGTCTTATCAAATGCAAGTAGCAGATCCATGAAAAATTTGATGAAGTTATTGCATAATTGGAGGAAGAATCAGGGAAAGTGTTAAATATAAATAAATGCCAATTTATAATTGCAAAGAACACGCCGAAAACATAGTGACAAAAATAAAAAAATCTTACAGGCTTCATGCATAAAAATGGAGCTCTAAGCTACTTAGGTTGCCTGATTTATGAGGGAAGATTGAAGGAGGAGTATTTAGTAGGTCTGGTTGAAAAGTTGAGGCAAAAGTTTGCAGATTGGAAAGAAGACCTACTTAATATGTAGTAAAAATTACATTAATCACGCATGTGCTACAAGGCACAATAGCATACACTTTAATGGATTTACAACCACCAAAAAACATACTCACAAAGCTTGAAAGTGAAATGTCTAATTTTTTATGGGGTAAAAGGGAATGAAAAAATAAAACTCATTGGAAAAGATGGGGAGAGCTCTGTTTCCCGATGGATGAAAGTAGTTTAGGTTTCGATAGATTGAATGATATAGCCAAAGCTTGGGCTTGTAAAAATTGGTGGAGTTTAAAAAATAATAAGAGTGGTAATCTTTGGGTGGCATATATGAAAGCTAGATATAGCCTGGGCAATAAAGCATTCAAGAATCCAAAAAATGAGACAAAAAGCTAGAAACTGATGTGTAAGCAGCAAATCATTGTGGAGAAGCATGCGATAATAAAATGCTCCAGTTGGAAATGGTCTCTAAACCCACAAGGAAAATTTACTCTAAAAAGTGCTAAACTGCTTATTAGAAATAATAAAACCTCCACAGTATATTTTTGAAAGAACATGAACAAAGGTGCTCCCACAAAAAATGAATGTGTTCATGTGGAAACTTCTCTCAAATGGGATTCCTGTCGACAAGAATATTCAGAGGAAAGGCATAAGATTAGCATCCAGATGTAAATGCTGCAGTCAAGATATAGAAAACTTGGATCATCTTTTTTCAACAGAAAAAATAGCTTGGAAAATATGGAATAAAATAGAAATGGATGCGAACATTGAAGCTGGTACAACATCACTTGAAGAGAGGTTTAAAAAAATGGAGGGATAATTATACTAAAAATAAGATTTTAAAATTGATAAGAAATTACATTCCGAATATCACAGTTTGGTGCATATGGAAGTCCAGAAGTAGAAGTAGGTTCAATGGTGCTCTGATGAATGCCATAAACATATTAGATAAAATTAAAAATGAAAGCACATTTATTTCGACCTATAATCCGATAAAATTGAGTAGTGTAGGAAAAGATGAGAATAGGAAGTTAACTTGGGGTCTCTCTACACGTGTTAAGAAAATGCCAACAATAAGAGTTATCAGCTGGAATAAGCCTCCTCAAGGAGGTTTAGTTCTAAACATAGATGAGAGCTTTAAGAGGGATATGGAAGTAGTGGGTGGGGGAGGTGTGATTAGAAATCAAGTGGGAACTGTAATAAAAGCGTTCACAATGGGGGCATGGCCTTCTCAGCCTTGCACTCTGAAATTAAAGCATTATACAAAGGAATGACAATTTGTAAGGAAAATAACTTTTTAAATATTCAAGTTTGAGGATGACATTAATAAAAGCCTTGCACGCTGAAATTTGAGCTAGCTAGTTGATTTCATGACAGGTAAATTAGATTTATGGAAGTTTGAGGATCACATTAATAAAATTAAAAGTTTAATAGAATAATTAAATGGTAAAATCAGACATATTTTTAGGGAGACAAATATCGTGGCTGATAAATTATTTAATGAATGTAGAGAGAAAGGAGCACATGGATTCAATGGTGTTAATATTCCAAATAAACTCAAAGGATTAATAAATTTAGATAAAATAAGTTTCCCCTATATTAGAGTTCAAAAAATTAAAGATTAGAACGAAATAAGTTGAAGCTAGGTGGCAATGTTTAATTGTTGGTTTTTTTTAACTTGTTTATTTGTAGCTATTAATATATGCAGGAGAAGGTATTCAAGAGTCCCCTTGGTCCTGAGGGGGGACTATGAAAATATAGACTTTATAAAAAAAGGGCACAGCCATTTGTGGCATTCTGTTTTGCAGGTTTTGCTAAGGAGGGAAAGAAGGCACAGCTGTTTGCTGCAAACTGTCATTATGCTTACAGTGGGGTGGTATAGCCCCGAGGTAGTGGATTATATTTGTCGTTGCTGAAATCTATTTTGCAAGTTCTTACTGAGGAGGTCAAGAGCGCACAGCTGTTTGCTGCAAACTACCATTATAATTGTGGTAGAGCAAACAAGTTGCATGTGCTAGTCATAAACGGTAGGAGGTAATGAAACATATAGAATGGAAGTATGCTTGTTATTTGTTTTGCATATTCATTTACTTTGGGAAAAAGCTAAGAATGGAGGTATGCAAGATGCCATGCACTGAATGAAGATAGAAGTACGAGGAATTAGGTAGGAATTGAGGGTGTTAGTGTCTGTAAAATGTTCGAATGATGTCACTGGTTGTGTGTATGGGTCTGGGAAAGTAAGTGTTTGTTTCAAAGTATTTCATAATAATAATTATGAAATTAGTAACAATATCCAAATTGTAGACTCGTGTGTAAGCCTACTCTAATATACATTCATTTATGGGGTTACCTATCACATGTGCTAAATGGAAAAATAGATAAATTAAAACTAAGAATTAAAGTTTATATCATCATGAGACACCCTAAAAGAAATAAAGGTGGTTTTTTTTATAGTTCAAATGACCAAATAGTCATTATTAGTAACAATGCCTAATTCCTAGAAAAACCCTATAACAAACCACATCCAAAAGTATGATTAGAAGTATTGAGAGAAACCAATCTAGGCTCCTTCAGTACCAATAATATAAGTAGAAACACCATAAGGTAATATTTCAAATAACTCATTGCTTCATCATAATTAGAGATCTATTGACAATAGTGTTAATATTGCACACACACATACACACACATGTATGTGTGGAACTTATACACCAAAGGAGATATATATTGGAAAACCCACCAAATCTTGAGAAGATTTAGTAGGTTGTCCAATACTTGTAGGTTTAACATAAGCAATGATTGGAATGAAAATTTTATTAATGAGACATATTACAAGAAGTTGGTGGGTAGTTTACTGGCATTGCAATTGGACTTTCAAATGTTTGTTATTTCATGATGTTGTAATAACAGGTTATTGTGCCCTTATCAAACACAAAATTTTATTGTCTCCTTTTCAACTCTAAATGAAAAACTCAAAAGAGCCAATACATTATGTAGTTACACATTCTAATGTGTAATTGCAGTTTTAAATATCAAGCTCTCTAAAAATCAAGTTTGTGCTAATAACTCATTTAACTAGAAATGCCTTCAAATGACTTAGCTAATGTTTTCTCTCCTCCCTCTCTCCTCCCCGCTTTTCTCCAAAACCCTAATCCTGCATCTAATCCTTGAAAATTCCAACCTAGGAAGGCTAGATTTGAGCAAGAGTTGGTGGTGAAAAAGGTTTCGAGACTTGGTTTTTATTTTTCTTGCATCAATTAATATATAAGATGAGTATTATGGGACTATCTGATAATCATCTTCAAAATCAAAAATATAATATCCTAGCAAACTCCCCAGACACCGAGGTGACTGTCACGGCTCCATTGAAGGAAAATGATGAATTCTCGAGAGGAAAGCACAAAATGAGGTTCATAGTGTGTTTAAAATATGATTTTGATGCTACAAAATTCATTCTCGACAAAGGCGACACACAACGAACAATTTACGGTAAGTTCTCTATTGATTCGCATGATTCTCTTCTTAAAAATCATCTCATTAATAAGAACCATGATGAATCTGATGAATTTAAGCATTATTCAAGTAACACAACTGAAGTTTCGAACAAAAATTGCAATGATCAAACTTTAGATAAGCATATTGCCTATACCAATAGTGGTTCTAACATGCAATTTGTTCAAAAATTCCTCGACCATGAGTCTATTCCACACCTAATTGATGATTGTTGCAATAAAAATGATAATTATGTGAATGTTAACACCGAAATAGAAGTTTCTGCCTCTCATCTCTCAAACTCCAATGAATTATCTAGAAGTATCATTATGGAAGCAACAAATAAAACTAAACAGTATGCTACTATTGTAATGAATGCAAATTCTAAGCTAGAAATTAGATATTTGAAGGATTTTAACAAGGAAGGCAGACATAATGCCCTTCCCTATGAACATCCATGAACTTTAGGTAAGAAAAAAGTTTCATGGAGTAGCTTATTTTCAGGTAATAGAACCTTGTAAAACACCAAAATATTATTATATCTACCCTCTAATCATTTTGAAAATGCATATTTTGAGAATGAAGATATACAAGGTCTGGAAATTTGAAAATTTATTTAATTAGTTATTTTGTTAAGAAAAATCATGGTTTTGGATTACTTAAGAAGTTCATTGATGAACAATGGAAGCTAAGTGTTCAAATGGTTCAACATCCTAGTGGATGGATTCTGTTTAAATTCAAATCCACCGAGGATATGGAAAAGGTATTAAAGGCTGACCATATTTGGTTTCGGCAAACCATTACACATTAAGCCACTCCCCATGGGTTTCCAATACTAATTTAAAGAAATGGCCAAATATATGGGTGAAATTTCCAAACTTCTCCATACATCTATGGAACCCTATTGGCATAAGTAAAGCAGCAAGCCATATAGGGCATTCCTTGCACATGGATAAACTAACTTCTAATGCTTCAAGAATTACATGTGCCAGAGTGTTAGTTGAAGTTGACTTTAATGAAGAATCGCTTAATGCAATATTCATCAACTTCTCGGATGGTTCAAAAATTTGTCAACTGGTAAGCTATGAAAACTTCTCATTATATTGCAAGTTCTGCTCTTTGTTTGACCACTTAATTGATAGCTACCAAAGGAAGCACAAAGATGAGGATGTGAATGACAATCCCCCCTCGGGCAGCCCTAAAGCAAATGATATAAATAACTCAAAAGAATCAAAATATCCTACTAAAATAGGGCAGAAGCTATTCTCAAGCTTCGATGATGCAGAAGGTGAAACATTTCCCACGGAGGAAGAACAATGCTCACTAACACAAAGGATTAAATCTCCTATGCCTCAACATGATGGAGAAGACAAAATCAAGTATAAGAGAAAGATTCATTCACCTTGGTTAACCCTAAGAAGAAAAAGAGAGAGACTGCAAAGGAAGACCCCTCTCTAAACTTGAGAAATAAAGGTAAATCTAATCTCTATAGGGGTTATGCCCCACATGGTCCAATCTAACCCTTTCAAAAGATGTCACGTCTCCTCAAAAAATATGAAATGCATAATATTGATTATGCAATAGAGGTACTATAGAAGGAGCTTAGGAGGTTGGGGTAAGGAGAGCTTTTTATAGGTTCTACTGTTGAACTTACTCGTTTTAAGAGTATCTTGGGGAGGGGTGGGGGCACCACTAGGCTTATGGTTGTTGTGGTAGAATATGATGTGGTGCTGGATGTCTAAGGCTATTTGCTTGACCTCTCTGTGTGACTGGTTGAATGAACATTGGTTTAAAGGCCTCGGTATGATGGATAGTCCCTCAACAAAAAATGTGAGGTGCCCTTTTAATGGGGAAATGTTAATTACTATGGATGAATGGGCCTTATGTTTGATTGTAAAGGTTAGAATAGATGTAATATAAATATGTTTATGTATTTTGACATACTCTAGAGAAAAGATGGGATTTATTAGAAAGGAACCCTCACATATCTGTTGAGACTAATGCTGAGTTGTGTGGCTGTCTTCCTTGAATCAAATCTAATGGCTCCCTCCGATAGGATTAAACTGGGAAATGCTGGAACACATAATGGGAAAGTTCAAAATATGCTAAAATTCATAGATGTATATAATCTGCTTGAATGCGTATGAGGACTTCTTGTAAGTACAACATATGCATATGTTATAATGGGGCTGGGTTATCTTGTAAAGATTAAATGTAAGGGTATGTGCTCATATGCATCAGTGGGATAGAATTTTAATTTTGAACATAATTGTGAAATCCCCAAAAAAATAAAGAAATAAATAACATAATTTATTTCTGGAAAAAAAAAGGTAAATAATAATTTTTGAAATAAGAAAAATTAACAGAAAACTTTAGAACTCTGATGAAAAAAAAGATTTTGTTATTGAATTCTTTTTGAAAAATATAACTACGGTGATAAATTTTGTCAAATTCTGAGGAAGTCAGAATCTTGTTATTTTTTTAATTTATTTAAATAATTATTAGAATAAATAAATAAATAAATAAACAAAAATAGGTAGATCGCGCCATGATGTTAGCACGTGGCTGTGCATGCACGGTCCAGTCGTCTGCCATAAAAAATAAAAAAATAAAAAAATAAAAAAATAAAAAAACTTATTATAATAATAATTTTTAATAAAATTAAATAAATAAATAAATAAAAACGAGGTGAATTTGGAATATGAGATGATGCCTTACGGGGAAAGAAAAAAAATAAACTTGGCAGGAGAGAGAGAGAGAGAGAGAGTGTGTGTGTGTGTGTGTGTGAAATAAACTTCGAGAGAGAGAAAAATAAACGATCCATTAATTTTCTTTTGATCGTAATGGATTATTTTGGAGTCACAATAAAATAGTCCAAGAACTAAAGTTGCTCTATGTGATAAAATCTTCAGTTTGATATCAAATTTATAAAGTTTCCGTGTAATTTTCCAAAAATAGTGATTTTCTCCTATCGGAATTTCTTTCTATTTAAAGGCCATAAATGATATCGGAATTTCTTTCAATTCAAATTGTTAGAAATGTCATTGGAAATAGTTAATTAGTGAAAAGTTTATGTGTTTCGTTTAGTAAAATTTAGTGCAGGTGAATTGGGTTTGGATTGTTATAGCTATGTCTGAAATATCATTTAATCATAAATGACAAAATTATATTTCATATGCACGAGAATATTTCATATATATGAGTGGGTGCATGATACACACACACACACACACACACACATATGAAGGTATATGGATTATATTTGGTGAACATGAATTGAGACAACGTCCAGACTGAGTTGCGTGGTATTTTTTTTCTAGAGCATGGCTATTATAAATTTACGAACTCGAATTTGGACAACGTACAGACTGAGTTACGTTGTGGTTTTTGGAAAATATCCAAGGAAAAAAATATTTTGTTGGAGAAATGTCCAATATGTTTTTCAGAGTTCCATATTTCTCTGAGTAAATCCAAGAAAATCATATTTTATTCAGAGAAATATCCAATATGTTTTTCAGAAGATGTCCATATTTTTTGGAATAATTCCAAAAAAATAAATAGTTCTAAAGATATATATACATACATATATATATATATATATGTATATGTATATGTATATAAAATATGTCACACTTGGCTTCGGCATGTGTGAGGGGGTCGATGGGACTCAGGAATATGGGTATATAAACATTTCATCCATAATTGTATTCATATAAACATTGTACTTGAATGAGCGTTGATATATATGCATGACGTTTTACGTGCACTTAGGTAGGGAGTAACTCGGTAGGAGTTTACCTATACTAAGTTTTGCTCACTATGTTGCGGGACTCTTTTTCAGGTACATGTCTAAGGTAGATGACAGATCCACATGCGGGATCGCACATGTGAAGGAAAGCTAGTTGTGGCTTAAATAATATGTTGTGTGTTTTTTATTCCGCTGAGCAAATAAAATAAAAAAATATAGATGATACATTTGAGAAAATTTTATTTTATTGCACATTGTATTGTGTAATGGAATGAATTGGACTCCCTGGGGGATGATGTATCACAATAACATCTTGTATGAAGGGTATATGAATTACTATTGTACACCTGCTAATGACTGTAATGTGTGCTGCATATATAAAATCAAAGGGCGCCCACCAATAATCAGAAACAGAGGAGATGGGATTTCTTCTACTGATGACTGTAATTCATATGGGTATCTCTGTTCTGTGTGATTGTGTGCTGAAGCCTCATCCATCATTACCGTATGTACGGGTTGCATATGCATGGGGGTTAGTCTCTGAATGTAAAGATAGCAAGGGTGGCATTATGTATTCCTATTATTATATGGTTGAATTCTATTATGTCTGTAAGGGTGGCATATTATACATTCGTAAGCTCCTTTGTAAGAGTAGCATACTCAGTCATAAGGGTGGCATATTGAAGGGTGGCATATTCGGTCATAAGGGTGGCATATTGTATGTTTCATCGTGTAAGGGTGGCATACTATTACTTAAATGTAATATCAGGTATAGATCTTGTTATGAGTGAGGGTGGCATAATATGTATAACACTGTATGGATGTGTTTGATTTGATTATAGGTACATCTGGCCTGGTATGGGGGGAGGTACTCCTTCTTATATGTGTTATGAATGCTACTTATATTTTAATAATAGAAGAAGTCATGAAAAGATAGGTATTTGTAGAGAAGGTTTCAAAATAGTAAGAACTCGGGTAGTACACCCATATGAAAATCACTAATTAGAATATTCGGGGCTTTAACTGCTCACTAAAGCATAAAGAAGTAGTCAGACTTCTCAATGCATATCAAATAGACATATTTGTGATTATAGAAACATAGCTAAATTTGAAAAAGATAAAGCCTCTAATGAAATCAAAATTTAAAAATTTTGTTTACCTCGACAATTTCTCTTGTCTCCAAAATGGCAGAATCTTGTTACTGTGGGATAGACATGCAAATAGAAGAAATATTTTCCTCTTCCCAATACATTTATGTGAAGATAAAAGATAGTAAAAAAAATAAAGTTTAGAATAACAATAGTCAATGTCCTCCACTCGATTGTCAATAGAAGATCATTATGGGAAAGTCCAATTCTTCAAGGCACTTCAAATTCATCTCCCTGGATCATTATTGATGATTTTAACTCTCCACTATTGGGATTGGATAGGAACGGTGGTAGAGTAGTTTTAACTTATGGATGCCTCGATTTTATAAATTACAGCTGCACTCTTAGCATTGAAGATATTCCATCTTCTAACTCTTTATTCACTTGGACAAATGGGAAAATATCAAGTAAACTTGACAGAGCAATGATCAATAAGGAATGTTCTAATCTCTCACTTGATACTTATGCAAATTTCCTTCTCCCTGGTATCTTCTCTAATCACTACACTACATGATATTGATATCTACTGAAATTAGTCCTCAAGATAGGAGGATCCCTTACAAATTCTATAAACTATGGTTAACATACAAAGAATTTTCGTCAATACTGCTTAATATCTTGAAATAGAAATAGCTAGGATCTATAATGTTACAGGTCGTTAAAAAGCTCAAAATACATAAAGATCCACTGAAAAACTCAACGAGAAATATTTCGGACACATAAGTGCAAGGGTGTGCTTAACTAGACAAACGCTTCAAACTACCCAAAGAAAGATAATTGAAATCCCAATATATATCTTAAAGCTGAGGAAACCAAATTAAGAATAAAATTGAGATTGTTGGAGGAGGATAAACTATCTTTTCTTGGACAAAAAGCCAAATTCAAGTATCTAAAACAAAGTTATTGGTGCACTAAGTTTTTTCATACTCTAGCTAATGCTAGGCTACAAATAAATAAAATAGTATCGATTATCAAGGAAAATAGAGAATATTCTACTTCCTATGCAGAAATTTATGCCGTTTTTCTAGAATACTATAAAAATCTATTGGGATCTTTAAAAGATAGAATACCCTTATGCGATGCAGTTATCCACGGTGGGAGAACACTTGCCAATTCTGAACACCATCTATTATCACTACATTTCTCAACTAAAGAAATAAAAGAAGCCTTATTCTAGATGAGAGGGGCAAAATCTTCTGGACCCATCATGCTCGGGCTCAGGTTGGGGAAAAAAGATCGATGGGTCGAATTGGTCGGGTTACTCATTACGGGACCGACAAAAATTCAGATCCGTCAGGCTCGGGGTCAGGCATCGAGGTGTCAGAGTGGGGCGAGGTTGGGGCACACTTTGGGTCATGCCGAAATCACATGCCCACGGGCCCTCTTACCGGGTTGTGCCTAGCCCGGCACATGATCTTGTAGACCTAAGCATGGCACAGCACGAACTGTGCCGTGAGACAACCCAGCATGACCATGGGCACGGGTCTAGACCGTGCTGTGCCAGGCCAGGCACGAGTGAGTCGAATCGTGCATTGGGCAACTTAAGCTGCCCGACCCATTTGACACCTCTAGGTCCATCAGTATGAATGATAAAATAAAATATTTTAAATAAGAAAAATAGTTAATAATTAATGAATTTAGGAAATATAGTGAAATGATATTAATGACGTTAACATTAAGACTAGTCATGATGATATTTTATCCACGCATCTCACCATTCATTATATCAATTCTAAGTAAAAACTTAATAAGAAAATTTTAATATTTTTTGAGATCTTTTATCCTCGTGATGGTACTGCCATATATGAGTATTTCACAATGATCTTTAGAAAAACAAAATTCAAAATAAATTTTTTTGTATCTTGTTTAATAATATTTCAAATAATAGTATTGTTATTTAACATGTTTGTCAAAACTATTAGAAAATGACCTATAGTTAATATTTTTCATGTTAGTTATATGTGCCTAGTGATTAAACTAACTGTGCAAGTAGGAATGAAAGTAATTTCTCTCATATTAGAAAATATAAGAAATTCACAAAAATATCTTATAATAATATATAGCAGACAACAAGAGTTCCACACTCTATATTTATTAGTAGACCTAAATAAATTTAAAATATATATTAGATACTATTAGGATTATACTTATATGGTGTTAGAGTCATATAGCTACCAAGACATGAAATCTAACTACAACAATATTAAGAGTAATGAACTTATTATTAATGATTAAGACTGTGAAACAATAATCTTATTTTTGAAATTCTAGAAAATTGTTTATGATATGCTGAATATGAATTCAGCATATCATAATAATATATTTAGTGTGTATAAAAAGCATCCTAAATTTAGTGTCATGGTTGTTCATATAGAAACTAAAGATTTAAAATACTAATCATCCATTTTATTTTATTTTATTACTTTTTTATCTATATAGATCTTAGGATTAAAGTTGAAGGAGTGAAAAATATACTAAAATACATATCCACATGTATGAACCAGGCAAAAGAACTAAATGGTTGAATTCACAAAAAAATTAGATAACATGTTTACATGTTATAATACAAAGTATGATAGTTTTAGCAAAACTATAAGTATAGACAAGGACACCATATTTGAATATGATGACTATGTCATTTAGTTAGCTATGAGTAAATAATATGATGGTCCATCAAATATGAGCAAGTTATCTTAATACTTAGATATTGGTTACTAGTCTATTATATAATGTGATGATAATAAGAATTTAAATTAATTGAAATAGGAAAAATCATATAAATCTACTTATCTCGTATTATCTAAGATAACACATGGTTTACTAACCTCTTCAATATCTAGCATAGCATCAAAGTTTACTTTTTTATGGTTATAAATATTATTTCAAATTAGAGATTCATATTATAACAAGATATCATAGAAATACTTTCATGCTTAAAGAAATAGAAAGATTCAAGGATGAACATTTGAGATAAAGTAAAAGAGCTACTAGTAGATAATTACTTATGTGACATTGAGGATAGTGAGATTATCACTAGTGCTACCTTCAGAATGAGACATGATGATTTATATCATACTACATACACAAATTAATCACCAATATTATAAGACTAGCAATCAATGCATATTTCTTTTGTTGATATACTGGTATTTTATTTACTTTTAAAGTTTTCGATTAACTATTATTTGTCATGTGATATAGTGATCTGCAGAAGTGAAACATATATATTTTTTTATTGAGTTATAAATTTTATTCAATTTAAGTTACAATATAGTGTAGTTTATTTTTTATATTAATATTTTTAAAAATTAAAATTTTACTAACATTTTTAAACTTACAAATAAAAGCTAGTGTTATAGCAACATCGTGGCCAACACTACTCTTTATAGTACTAGTTCCACTACACTATCAATTTTCCATTATGAGTGTGGTGTGGTATCTAGTATGACATTACAATAGTGGCACTTGATAGTGTCACTACAACTAAACTGCCACTACCCATAAGGCACAATCAAGTGGCTAGTGGCCTTTGGGCTGGGCACTAGGCAATGACCAGTGGATCATGGAGTCTTGGAGAATGGGATGACATGTCTAGCTAGTGGCAATGTGATGTCGGGCTGATCTACCATATGGCCATACTGGCCATAGCATGGCCTAGGCACCTATTTCATGTTGTATTTGGCACATCCTGATGGCTTGACTAGGGCACCAAAAATATGGATGTGGCAACTCAGCATAACACATTTGACACCTCTAGTCTACAGAGAAATATCCTCATGGGCATCTTGAATGTCATTCTGTGTATCTAAAATATTTCCTCCATTCATCGAGACTAGTTTTTTCATGATGAATTTACTATTTTTTTCTAATATTTTCTTTATGTTCATATTTGAGATATCTTCAAGTCTATTGGTTTGTGGGTGATATGGTCTCATTTTATGCCTTGTGTTATGCTTAGCCAAGTAGGCACCAAGTATTTGTTACAAAAAGTAGCTTCCTTCATCACTTATGATACATCGAGGGATATCGAAACACATAATAATATTGCTATGTAAAAACTCACAATTATTTTGAGATTATTTTTATGTGCTATTTCTGTTTCAACCCATTTGAATACATAATTTATCACTAATAATATATATTCTTTCCCGAATAGAGAAAAGAATAGCCGCATAAAGTCTATTTCCCAAGTATCAAGAATTTCCACTATAAGAATGTTATTTAGCAATATTTCATTCCTCCTAAATTTATTATCTAATCTTTAGTATTTGTCACATTTTCACATCATGTTTTGACAATTCCTAAATAATAATGGCCAAAAAAATTTTGTTATAATATCTTTTGGGCATTTTTATTACCTCCAAAATACACTCCATATGAGGAATAGTGATATTTGAGTATAATTTTTATTTGTTCCTATTCTGGTATGCATCGGTTTGTGACATAATATGCACATATTTTAAATAAAAGTGAATCATTATATAGATGATTTCTCATATCCAATAGAAACTTTTTTTTTGTGTAGAAGGTGAGAGAAAAAGGAATAACATCACATGCCAAATAATTAACAAAAGTTAAATACCTTGGCAACTAGGCTTTCAAAGATGACAATTGCTCATCCAAAAAAATCTCTGAAATTATCTTTTATCATATTCTTACTCTTTTTTTTTTGTATTTGATCTCTGCATCAATTTTTAGGGCAAAATGATACATCTTATAAGTCTCGATTTTATCTTTTTTTTTACCATCAAATGGGTACATTATTAGTGTAAATTATTAGTTTTGTTCTGAGGATATAAATATGAATTATCACAAGCAAACATCACAACTAATATCTCATTTTCAATTGGTGTATGATTTTTTTGGACTTCATTCAAAGTCTGGTTCGCATATAAAATAGCACTGAAAAATTTGTCTCACTTATGTCCTTGTACAGATCTAAGTGCATATATGTTTGAATCACATATAATAACAAATTACTCTTTCCACTGTTGTATTGTTAGAATTGGACTTTTTATTAATTTTCTTTTTAGCCCTTCAAAAGCTTCCAAATATTATTTACCAAAATTGAAGATCATTTATTCTTCCAATAACTTGCATAAAGGCTTTACCATCTTGGAGAAGTTGATGAATCTTTTATTATAACCAACATGTCCAAGGAGGCTACGTAGACCCTTGGCAATTATTGGTGGAGGTAGAGTTTTAATTATACTTACTTTCATGTTGTCCACTTCCAATCCTCGAGTAGACACTAAATATCCCAACATAATTATCTCATTTACCATGAAATGATACTTTTCTCAGATAAGAAAGATTTTTTATTTATTTACATCATTTCAACACTAATTCCAAGTTCTTTAAACATCATTCAAAAAAATCTCTATTAGCATAAAAAATCATTCATAAATATCTTCATAATTTCTCCTTTGAGATCGATAATAACATTCATACACCTATGGAAAGTAGTTGGAGCATTGCATAGACTAAATAATATCATTCGAAATACAAAAATTTCATATGGTGAAGTAAAACATTATCATTTGAATAACTCTCTGATGTTAGACTAATTTCACATTTGAGATTGGTTTGTGAATTTTCATATATGATTGCTTAATGTATTAATTATGTGGAATTGTGGTTTGTTGGTTAGTTGATGTCTTTGGGAATGAAATTGTGACATCTTTGTTGTGGTTCAAATTGAGATAACTTTTATTATGTGTCTTAGATAGACTATAGCATGTGAATAAGCCCGCATACTCAAAGAATTCATCACATTGACCATGATAGATGAACAATGAATCACCTTGAGAGAACTTTGCTACCCGTGTCATCATCGATTCGATGTCTTGTGAAATACATTACAATATCTTGTTTACGACAATGATTGAGACATCTTTTAACACTAGGTGAATCTTAGACAATTTGTGATGGGTGAATAAGCCCACCTACTTAAAGTATCCATCATATGGAGTGTGACAAACGAATGATAGATTGCTTTGATAGTTTTCAACCACTAATTGCAATGTGTGATTCTTAGATAAAATGTGATAGGTGAATAAGAATACATGGTTGAGGCACTCATTATATGGACTCTAACATGTGATCGATGAAGTGTCCAAGGAATCTTCAACTATCCAATGATATTGTATGACTCTTAGATGGAATGTGACAGATGAATAACAGTACATAATTGAAGCACTCATCATATGAACTATGATAGATGATCAATGACTTATATCAACATGACAAAATGATTTAGTCCCATTCATATCAAATGCAAAAACAATGAAGTGAAAGTGGGGATTAAATGATAAATTTGAGAAGCATGACAAACAAGTGAGAGTAGAAGTCATACGTTGCCACCTCTTTTTAACTAACAAAACATGAAATGTGAACTCATGGAATAAGTTGAAAAGCAATCCATCATTTGAAACAAAGTAAACCAACCTTGTAGTCATTTATTTGAGCAAAAATTTAGAACTTGTTCACTTACTTCAAGTTTAGTTAGTTAACTTTGATACCTGATACATTCAAATGATCAAACCCTGTGAGATCAAGATTCAAACTCCTTGAATCTACTTTATTACTTGTTAGACTCGTATACTTGTGATAAATTTAGTATATTATAAAATGCCTAATAAATTTTAGAGTTTTCTCTATAACTTGTTAGGGAGGGGGAGGGGGGGTGGGGGGTGGACGGGGGGAGAGACAAAGAGGGAGGGAGAGGGGGATAGGAAGAGTGGGGAAGAGAGAGAGGGGGGTGGCAAAGGAAGAGGGAGAGAGAGATAGAGAGTAAAGGGCAAAGGGAGAGAGTAAGGGGCAAAAGAAAGAGTAAGAGAGAGAATGAGGGAGAGGAAGAGGGAGGAAGGGAGGGAGGGAGAGAGCGGTGAGAGAGAGAGAGGGTGGTAAAGTGAGATAGAAAAAAAAGAGTATTTACTTGTTTTTAAAAAGTTTGATTGTGTGCCGAATTTGATATGCATATTAAGGATATTATCAGCAAGATTTAAATAAATCTATAGAAAATAAAATAAATATGTAAATCTCAAAAAAATTTAAATTATCTAAAGTAAATAATATAAAATCACATAGCATGTACTCAATCAAGTTACAATGATCATTTACATGAATTGAAACAATTCAGAAATATATCGTACAATCATCTTAATGATATACATTAGATATGTAAATAAATGCATTTTTATTAATAAACCAGAAATCATATTTGTAAATATTGCTGAGAACTTTGTTGATTTAAATGTTGTCGACTCTCGAGGAGATCACAAGAATATCAAGATATTTTTAAAAAATGGCATGAAAAATCATTTTTACATGAAAAATAATTCACTTCATCCATATCAAAAATACGAAAACTTACTTGAATATGAATTATCACATCTTGGTGTTATTTGTACAATTATGTTTCTGGATATAAAACGTGTATTACTCTATCTTTCTCAAACAATTATATACTCATAATTCATGAAGCAAATCATGAATATACATGATTAAGATCGATGATCCAATATATACGATCAATCAAATATAGCTCGACAAAATTATATGAAGATAATTTGTGTATCACACAAATTAAAAAAGTTAATATCAAAATAGGTAAATGTCATTCACCTTTTAAAGGGGCAGTCATGTTTTCACGTTTGCACATAATGTTGAGGGGATTGTGTTTGGTGCACTCACCCAAAATATTTAAAAAATAATAACTTATCTTTGTATATTTATTAAAAATACATCAAACTCTTAATAAATTAAAATTTGTTATACTCAAATATATTAATCCTAAATTATCTTCATTAAATCAAAAGTAATTTTTAAAAGACTTATCAAAACTCACTTGCCCCTCTCTCCCTTTCCCATCACCCACACCCCTCTCCATTAGCTCTATCGTGGAGCTCACTAGAGCTCCACGATGGAGCCCATGGAGAGGGGCGAGGGGAGAGTGGGGAGGAGAGAGGGCAGGGGAAGTGAGTTTTGACGAGTTTTGAAAATTTAGTTATAAAAATTAGGTAATTTTTTTTTTCAAATATAGGGTTCTCTTTTTTAAAATATTTTGGAGTGAGTGCACTAAAACATAATTCCCCTTATAATATTGACACAGCAAAACATTGAAGTCTGATAGAACTGGTAATTATATCACGTTACAAGTTACAACTGGTAATTATCACGTTAGAACTGGTAATTATCACGTTACAAGTTACAACCCCTAATTCAAAATTTATATTAACCCCAAAAATACAGAGACAACAAATTAGCAAGTTAACAAAGTCTTTTAGTAATCAATCAAATGTAAACTGGGAAAGTTTGAACATTTCAACGCACAAAACATATCATACATAGCCTGATAGCAAAGAAATTTTGAAAAAACAAAATCAATCATTGCAAATCAAATTTCCCAAAAGATCTTTAGCCAAATCTAGTTGCTCTGCAAAATTTTTCCGATTTATAAGAGAATTAGAAAATCAAATGCCATTGCTTATAAAAGGTTTCCAATTTTCAAAATAATAAAAAAAAAACAATTAAAGGAAATGCATATGCTAGCTTACTTTGCTCAGAAGCCATTGTTTTATGAATGGTTGAACGGAAGAAGAGGTTTCCATATTTCTGAAACACAGACTACCAAACAAAGAGGAGCAATCACCAATATTGCTAGAATTTGAAGCACTTAAATTGTTCAAAAACAGAAAAAAAAATTAAATAACATAAGTGTCAAATGAAATAATGTTTGCTATTACTGGCAAAATTTTCAAAAAACTAAGTAAACAATTGGATATATATGTATACACACACACACACACACACACATGTGTGTGTGTGTGTGTGTGTAATCATGAAAAATAACACACAAAACTCTTTTATACACTAGAAGCGTGGGGATGTTTATTAAAGGAATGATTCAATAATCACAAGATAAAAGATGATACCATGCCATTAATAATTAGAGCTCATTCCAATTGAGAATGATGGTTAACCCACAACAAGGATATCACTAGGGGTCTCATTCAAGTGTGGAGATGTCTCCATCACATAATTTTTCTCCTTAAATGATAAAAATAACAATGATACTCTAAGTAATACTATAGTTAAGAAAAACACATTTAATGACAAGGACCACTGATTTATCCTTTCTAGGTGAAAAATGTCATACAAAATATGTACACACAAAATAATTGGGAGCAAGTGATACAATAATTTTTCTAAGACAGGATTAGAAATAGCATATGATACAAAACAAACAAATATATATTTGATTGATCAAATAATTTATGATTTCAATCAAATATTTATTTGGGAAAAATATTTATTAGGCAGCTAATTTGAAAATAAATAAAAATAATGTACTAAGAATTGATATTATATCAGTCAGTATATTAAAAAAAAAGTATTATGATTGCGGAATTAAAGTGATGAGTAATACATTAATGTACTGTAGATACTACCTTAATTTCTCGTGTCATACATGGTTCACCTAGCCTACTTGACACCTCTAGACAATAAGGATATTTACTCTTAGTAGTCAAAATGACCTCGGTATGTATTCCTACTTTTCCTATAATATCTCACTATTAAAGAGTGTCTCAACTATACATGAAAAATATATTTCTTAATGATAACCTTGAAAAGAAAGTATATATAAAATAACTAGAATTTCAAGCAATATAATTAAGAATAATTTGTAGATTACAGAAAATATTATATAATATTTAATAGTTATCTAAAATCTAATTTGTGAAATCTTCACAAGTAATCACTTCGTTTGGGTTAGACATGTGTTGCTAATTTTTTTTTCTTCTAGAAGAGTCTTGATGAGAGAACAATTTTGATTATTATGCATGTGGATGATATTCTGATTATGAAAAATAATAAAATTTAAGAATTATTCAACTCAAAAAATACATTCAAACATAATTTCAAATGAAAAACTTTATAAAGGCTCAGATATTTTCTTGGCGGGGAAGTAACTAATTTTACGAAAAATATTTTCCTATTATAAAGAAAATATATACTTAATACTCTTGCAAATATTAATCTTTTGAGTTATATCTCAACAGATATTTCATTTTAGTTAACTCTATTATTTATAGCTGAATTATTTAAATAAATTAACTATCTAATTTTAATCATACCAAATACAACATATATAATCAGTACAATTAGTTATTATCTAGATTGTTCTCAATAAATTTATTTCAAAGCAACTCTTCACATAATAAGTTATAATTAATTTTTTATTTATTTTTTTATTTTTGATATTTTTGATGAGAACACTCAACTATGAGTTACCCTAATAGCTTTCATCCATTATATATGGATATTAATTGTATGACAAATTTTTTTTCTAATAAAGATTGTAAGACATTTTTATTATTGAGTGTTCATTTTATTTTATTTTTATATTTTAATTGTTAACTATAAATTATTGAGGCGACAAACTGACTATTGAATTTATGCAAAAAAATCATAAACCAATGTGACCCATGTTAGACAGGAAAATGTAAATTTCCTCAATAACAATGCAGTAACATTTTTAATCATTCAAACATTTCAGCTCTCACCACATGTCTTCCCAAACCTAACTACTAAATAATCGACTCAATAACAAATAATCACATCACAAATAATTACTCATCATTTATTATATTTCTATTAATTCTTTGAATATTAATATAACGAATGACAAAATATTTAAATTACTTGATTAAAACAATATTCAACTTGACATTTTAATTTTATCTCAAATTATATATATTCATTGTTGTATGAACTATCTACTTTACATGAGTTGTTTTGCTAAACAACTTTATTTAATATCATTTTCTCTCCTAATAAAATTATTTTACAGAATAAGAGAACTTGAAGAACAACTTTATCTGAGACTAAGTAACATGAATTATATTTTCTATTCTACTATTAGGAGTTCTACTAAGTGTTTAAGTGTCATATATCTTGTGTATTCAATCTCGCTTTGGTCATTCATATCTACAAAGAATGAGAATTTTAGATTAAAGTATTAGACATATCTCCACATTAGATTGTGAGACATATCAAAAAAAAATTTACACCATGACTTCATATTCCTTTTTAGCAAAGTTGTGTGCATAAGGACTAATGTAATCTGTTTCATTTAAAAATTCAAGGACAAAAGAGTTGAGATTCAAGATAACTTAAGATACTTCTTATACTTGCTTTACTTAGTTTTTATTTTTTTGAAATAAATTTCAGATTTTTTTCAATTTTTTATTGTTTCATAAAAAGTTACAGATATAATTTAATAAAAACATAAAATAAATAAAAAATAACAATATTTTTAGATATATATCACATCAATTTAGTATTTACTATATTAATAATAAGATCATTCATCATATTTCATATGCTAATACACACCCACAAAATATAATTATAGAAATAAATAATAAATATTTAATTAAGACACTTAAAATATTTTTAAGATAGAAAATATTCTAATATATTTTTGAAGATGTGTGATTTTAACCACCAACTATCTTATCAACTTAATGTTTTTCTCAATCATTTTCTACCACAAAAGTATTCAACTTACAATATTAATAATAAGATCATTCATCATATTTTATATGCTAATACACACCCACAAAATATAATTATAGAAATAAATAATAAATATTTAATTAAGACAATTACAATATTTTTAAGATAGAAATATTCTAATAATAAATATATAATTATGTAAATACTAATACACTATACCTTATAAGAACTTAAAATTTAAATTATTTTAACGAGAATAATACTAAAGTGATTGATCTTATGTTATATGCATGAATTGGAGATCATGTCTCATGCGACAATAAGTTCCTTTGTTCAAAGGTAGCAAATCTCAAGGTCAAAACTCATTTGACACATACTCTTCAATTCTCAAAAGTAAGGATGTCAAGATATTAATATTTCTCACACCTTCAAGATATTAAGGAATCTAGACTATTTAGAGAGTTTGAAATGACAATTGAATCCATTTGTCTTCTTGGCTCCTCTTGTCTCTTTTAGGCCTCCAACCAAGAGAAATGACACCTCACACATAAATATAGACATGTTAAATCACATTAAGATGACTCGCCTTTCAAATTATTGTACATATCAACAAATACAAAATAGATTGATTCTGAAGATTAAGATTTTGATAGAAAATAAATCTTCTCATAGCCTATATAAGATAGTAGCCCATATGCCTATTCCAGTTCCAACTCCAAATGAGTTGGGAATTATAAAAATTGATCACTTGGATCTTCATATTTACTTTAAGAGAAGAAAAGCTATGCACTTTGTTTAGAACAAAAAAAAAAATTTTTAAGTTGAAAATCATATAGTTAACTTAACTCTCTAATCTTGATATTCTATCTTATTTATAAGTTTTATCATAGATTCATAGTCATATCATTATTATTTTTTGTTTATCTCTTTTATTGATTATTTTGATAGTATTAGGATATTCAAGTCTCTTTCAAAGACATTTATTTATCTATGTTAGTAACTTAGTATCAAGCCATGAAGAAAGAAATAAATATAACTCACTCTAATTAAACTTAACTATTTATATCTTGATCTTTAAGAAGATCTGTTTTTGATTGTTGGTAGGCGTTTTGTGTGAAAACAAGTTATGATGACAAGACATATTGTTTGATGGTGAGATTTATCATGAGTAAATTTACTCAGACTTTTAAAATTGATTATCATGACATATTTTTTCAGTAATCATCTCAATTCAAGTACTCACATCACTTGCAGTTTTTACATATATATGATTCATCGATTAGACGTGAATGTTTTTCTTCACAGTAATCTTACGCAAGAAGTATATATAAACAGTCACCTGATTTTTGAGTACTGACAAAGTATTAAAATTAATTTTACCTAAATGAGTTTAATTGATTTATGAATTCAAATGTACTAAGAAGGAACATTGTACAGTACTCACTAGACAGCTTCCTTGTGCAGTCTGGAGATCCCTCCATTCAACAAGAGGAAGTACATGGGACTAGAAGGGACATTCATGTTGGGGTCAATTCCAATAATTCCTAATTTGAACTCGAGAATGTGAAGTATAGAGAAGTGAACAGACTTAAAAACTTTAAAGAACAATAACCAATATTTAATCAAGAAGTCCACATCCAAACTTTGGGTTAAAGAATTTTCAGAGATAGGGTGTAATGAAGGGTTTTTTATTAAAATCTATCATATTAAGATTTTGGGATATTTAATCCTATAATTTTAGTTCAAAATTAGAATTTTAGATCATTTCTTAGCGAATTGAGAGGCTTTATATAACCCAATTAGGTGTTTATGGGCCATGCAACGGGTAAAGATAGAAAGGGGAAGAAAAAAATAAAAATTCAAAGGAAAGGGAAGTGATGCACACTCCCACCATGGGGGCCACTTGAAAGAAGTCCAAATCTGAGCAGAGCAATTAAAGTTTCGAATGGAACAAAATGAAGGGAGGTTTTATACTCCATTGAGTCTTCTACTTGAATGGAACATGTGCCAAAAAAATACAATAAGAAATATCAGGAATAAGGCAAGCTTCTTATTTATTATCCTTCCTTTTGAAAAAATACATTTTCTTAAATAGCCAAAAACAAAAAAAAAAAAAATAATAAAAATAATAATAAAGGAGGGGGGAATGTTTGGCCAATTGAATAATAATATTTGGTTTTCCCTCAAAGGAATAAAAAAAAGAAATATATATATATATATATATATATATATATATATATATATATATAAGAAAAACAAAATGTCATTAAAGAAATCTTGGTTTTTCATCCTATGTGAGCCTCCACCCATAAAACATTTTGGAAACTTTATCTTAGACTTCGAAACTCAATGTCAGATTTCTACCGGATGATGTCGTTGCCTATATACATTAAAAAAATGGATATCCTCATCATTCTCTCTATGTGAAAAAACTCTTTCGTCAATCAAAAAAGTAGATTGATTGCACTCATCTTGGGACATCCCTTGCATCAAACGAGATAGATATATGTAAACAAAACAACACTCACTGTAGTGACAATTTTATCATCAAGAATATCACTAAAATGAATGGTCGAACTAGAATTACCATGATCAAATAAAGGAGGTGTTGGCAAATACTCAATATACGCTCAATATTTTTTTAAGTTAAATGATGGGTTAATATTGAATCCCTTCAAAAGTTCCAGACAAATACATCATTGTTAATATTTTGTAGTAACTTAAAGAAATCAGCCCGCAGGTATGTAATTTTCGAACAAAATTGGATCAAGACCATTTAGATCTCATCCACACCATAAGATCGCCATCTTGAAAACACTCATTGTAGTGAAGTATCTGTCATCTTTGAACATAATATAAAGTGGATTATTTTAAAAAAAGAATATCCACAACTATCAAAATTGAATCATAACATTGAATCATATGTGAGAGACATAAAAACAAAATTCATACCAAACCAACATAATCTCAATTTTGACTTGGTATCAACAAAGAAATATACAGACTTGTATTTTACTTCCTTTGCTTGACAAAGTGGTAATTGTAACATCTAACCACCATTTTTGCCACGTCCCTTTGTAAACCAAGCCAAAAGAATCGCCGCTCAATGGCATCCATAGTTTTGGCTACCCAAAATGTTCCGTTAAACTTTTAGCATGCATTTTCCAAACAAATTGTTATCCTTGAAGAGAAATTCATCCTCCTTCAAGTATTGTCTCTACTATGATCGAAATAAATTTTTTCCAAGTCGAAACATAAGACATATTATTCATTGATCCTGCCAAACTCTCATACTTAAGCTTTCATCAAAGTAAAGAGAGTCAAGAAAGCATTATGAGCGAAACCTAGAAGAATATATGAAATAACGCACCAACTTTAGGCAATGGAATCTTGTTACTCCACTCCTTCCTTATGACAGATGATAAACGTGTAATCTTGTAAAAACTCCACCCAACATTCATTTCTAGCATTCAACTATGTTTAGAAGTTTATGAATCTCAATATCTCATGGCCACAAAAGATTACAAACTCCTGATAAACTAAATAATACCACCAGAATCTCATGTCTCAATAGATTAAAATATCTTTGTTTAGTCTCATTCAGCTTTTCATTAAAATAGGTTATTGGGTATCATTGAGAAATTACTCCCACAAAATCAAAACCCAAAGCCTTGTAGGTTACTTTAAAATGCTTGGCAATGTCGATAAGGCACATAACAAGAGATTCCATCATTTGATCCTTAATGCCTTAGAATGCCTTAGCAACAATCTAAGTTCAATGAAACTCTTCCTTCTAGAGATATTTTGTCACATGAGTCAAAATGATGGTTGAAAATGAGAAACCCATAAAAATTCATAACATCTTGAATGCATCGAAGTATGATATAACATTGTGAAGAATCGATAGCATGCACCTCCTCATGATCTACTGAAATACTTTGTGAAGAATTGAAAAAACTAATGAAGACCACTTGTTCAAACATGAAAGTACACTTTAGTAGATGGACATATATGGTTGTTCCTCTCTCAAGACATGAACACTTGTTGGAGATGATTGAGCTATTGACTTCTTGTTCTTGATTGATTGTAAATTAAGATGTCATCAAAGTAAAAAATCACAAACTTTCCTAAGAATGATCGTACTACCTAAGTTCATAAAAATTTGCTTTCATCATCTCCAAAACAATGACAACCTACCCGTATAACCATAAACCATCCTTCTTGTTGAAGGTAATCTTCCACTCACCTTGGAGTCAGATTCAAATCTAGTCATAGCCACTTTAAAGATCAATCTTATAAAATATTGTGACTATGATCATCATATTAATCATGCCATCTAACCTGTAAATAGAAAAGTGATATTTAATGATAATCATATTATTGATTTGATTGTCAATGCACATTAATGAAGTCCTATTTTTTTTTAGAGTTAGCAGTGCAAGAACACCACAAAGACTAAAGCTCCCTCAAATCAAACCCTTCTTGAGCAGCTTACAACTTAGCATTTGAGCTCAACATGCTGATTAGGGTTCATATAATAGTGGGTGAAGTTAGGGAGACTAGTTCCCACTTCCTTGCACAAAGCCAGTGGCCTGTTTAATATCCCATAATGTGGGTAACTAATATGCGAGGTCATTGGAGAATATATCAACAAACTCCCTTAATGGTGGTTCAACCTCGACAAAAACTGAACTAGTTGATTTCCTCAAAGACTCTTAAGTAGTTAAAAAGAAAATGTGATGACGTTTCACTATTTTATAGTTCATATCCTTGTAACTAATTAAACCCACCTTGGTAACTCTCAACCAAGTGTTGCATTGAGGTGATCTTAATTTTTTTTTCCTTCTTAAATATAATGCTAGTATGTTCGACTATCCAAAAATATGAAATCATAATTGTATTACTAGGGATGCCCTAAGATAATATACCCAACGTCTACATTCAAAACATCACACCTAGCATGATCTCGATAAACTAAGAATTACAAAAGCAAGTGACAATACTTTTAGACATGGAGTGATGCAGAGTTAATCTAAGTGGCAATACCCAGCGTCAATATTCATGACAATCTACCTTGGTCATGGCAGGGAACAAGATAACATTGATATAGTTGCCACCATTTATGAGATTGGCATGGAGTTGGGTGGCGCAGAGTTACCATATTATAACATAAGTATTTTTTAGAAGTGACGCAGAGTTACTATAGCATTCATTTCTAGCATTCAACTGCTTTTAAAAGTTTATGAAGTTCATTTATCCACTCTTTATAATAAGATACATTTATTTATCAATATTCTCCAATAAATCAAACTTAAGCCACATTAAACAAACAAGTTTTAGTTAATATCAGAAAGAATGACAGAAGCCCATAATACTAGGAGTCTAGGATCATAGAAAAGTTAACATAATCAATGAGCACACATTAGTATAAACATAATCAAGATGCATATAATCATCGAACAAAATATTTAAGTCCTAAAGATTTCCTCACATGTCTAAGTATATAAAGAAAAGCATCAAAATCAACATATCATGGAGAATCAAGTAAATTATTAACTATAATAATTATATATGTTATATTTGAACTAATAATATTAAAATATTTAATTTTTTTTTTTAATTCTCATATGCGTAATTAAGTCAACAAGAGAGCGTACATATATTAGTACATGGCTCTGGGCATATTTATTAAAGCAAACCAAAAAAATCAATCTCATAAATGATATTCAAATTATCTCATTTGTAACAATATAATGTCTCTAATGTCATAAATAACATCAATGTCAAAAATATATATAAGATTCTTAATTCTATGTCAGAAATTATGACTAAAGAAACTTATTAAATTAGATAATTTCTAACTTTTTATCCCTCATAATAAATATGCCATCGATATATAGAATCAACAACTAAGTTTGTTATCATAATTATTTTGATAAAATAATAAATAATTTATAACATACATATACAAATCAAATAAATGGACTGTTTTAGGCTGCATTAGGCCTTTATGAATCTTCCAGTCCCCAAGCTAAAACATAAGCTTTATGTACTAGATATGATCTCCAAGGACTTTCACAATCTACAAACTAGATATTAATACGTTGTTTGAGCTCAAAAATTAATAAGTTATTTCATATACATCTTATCCTCACGTCACTAAAGTAAAATTTCTTTCACATACAATTTGTGTATCATTCATCAGTGACAAACTACAAATAATGCAAGTATCCATACTGAAGCAATTTTGACTGCTTGGAAAAGAAATATCCTGATAATTAACTCCAAAATTTTAAGAAAATCCTCAAACAACAAATAACAAATATTTTTAAATGTCCAAATATTAATTCGTTTCATTAGAATAAATGATATTTATCTCTTCAAATATGATTTAATATCATTTTGGGCAAGATAATAACTTAATATAAGACTTAAATATTTTAATAACATGAAGAAGGATAATAAAAAAGACAAAATAAAAAAAATATATGGATAATAAAACTTATGAAATATGATATTAAGTACAATTGTTCTCTACTTTTTCCAAATAGAAATTAAAATATAAAAAATAAAAGAATCAGTTGTTAGATTTTTTTAACTTCTTGAACGATTTTCTTTCATTATGAATAAGTTGTATAAATTTTCTTCTCTTAGAATAAGCTTTAAATTTTAGATGATCAAGCCTCTCAATTCTCAATTATTTTTGAATTGAGACTAGAATAAATTCAAAAATAATAATTTTATTTAGACCATAAAAGATTTTCTTTTCCATGAAAATCTCACTCGCTCCATAATCATAATATTTTATATTTGGCGGTACTTGCAATTATTTGAGATGAGAGTCATCATAATGTAATTTGACATTTTAAAAAATAGTTGAGAATTAAAAATCCCTCCTAGTTGAAAGCCTAAAAGAAATTTTAGATGAACAAAAAAATATAAAAGATTTAACAATAATTATGAATCTTTACCTAATCTTAGCTTATTTGAAGAGTGTATTACTCGAAAAAAAAATTAATATTAATACAGACTAATATTTCTTGTTTCAGACGAATAACATGTTTATTTTTTTAAATACTAGAGTAACCATGTAAAATATATTTTATTATCTTTGATCTTATTTTATCATGCTCTAGAGAGATTTTAAACAAAATAACTACTCATAAATTTTAGAAGATGAGTGGAAAAATCTCTTTTTGAGATGTAAGAAAAAAAATACACATTAGAAAACTAAATAAAATATTCAATTCGTCAAATAACTTGTAGTTAACATCACATCTTCTCGAAAACTTCTTAGAATACTTGAACCATAAAAAAATATTATAATCATCTTGATTAAATATTTATTTTTTTTTTCATATATGTTCACTTTTGATGATGAACTTGCACATAGGGTTTGGTGAATAATTCATTATTTAATATAATAAGTATTATCATTAACAAACAATTACTCAAAAATAGTCTTTTATTATAATTTTTTTATTTTTAAAATTAGTTTTCAATTCTATGATTAAATAACTAAAAAATTAAAAAATATGATACTTATTTTGAAAAGTAAAATGTCAAGTAAAACAATACGGTTATAAATAAAAATGAGAAATTATTTCAAGTAATCTCGAGAATCAACTTTATTTAATCCCCAAATATTTGAAAGAATCAAATAAAATAATTCATTAACCACACAATTTAGGTAGACAAGTATAAAACATGTCATATCAAATAATCATGGCCCAATTTTTGGTGGCTCAATCAGGCCACAGTGTCGAGCACAACATGAAATGGGTGCCCGAGCATTTTCATTCAGGCACAAAAACATGGGGGACCATCCCAGCACAGCCCAAAGGCCTGACTACCTTAGATGAGCATGATGGGTCATGCCAAATCAATCATGAGTTGGCATGGGTTTGAGCTCGTGCACTTTTCTCACTCCAAGGGTCATGTCAATTTTGTAACCGTATTATAATGGTTGGCAAGGGTCCGAGATCATGCCATTTTCTTATGTTGGCATGCCAGCACACAAACCATGCTTGGGTTGGCATGAGACACATGCAAGCCTAGCAAAGCATGGAGCAAGTCATATTATAAGCTGACATTCATTTGGTCTAGACATGATTCTAGATCATGTCATATCGAGTATGGCACAATTGAATTGTGCCATGTCGCAAATCATGTCCAGCTCACTTGATATATGCAAACATGATACAAAATTCTAGTATATTCTTTTATCTGACATATCTCATAATATAACATAAAAAAAAATCTCATATTGTGATCTAAAATTTTCATACTAGTTAGAGATTAATAACCGTGTCAAGAATGAACAAATACATGATAAATAATACTCTGTCCCTTAATAGGATGCCTGACAGTAAAAAAAAATATACAAATCATTTTGCTTAATCCCAAAAAAAAGTATCCTTTAAGTCTTCAGATCTTGCAAAAATTCATCATTAAGAAAGAAGAAAACATTAAAATTGAATTGTTTAACAATAACTGACATACATTAGACTATCCGAACACTCATAAATAAATAAAACTCAATACAAATAAAATATCAAATTAAATAATTTTCTACCACTTTAAGGTATTTTTTCTACAATACCTAAATATTTAATTAGATAACATTAAGTAGACACGTCTAGTATAGTCAACTAGAAATATGACATTAAAAGTGAAGTCAATATCTAAATCAATAGGAATATTTGTTACAGCAAAAACAAATCTAAAATATCAATCTCTATAAGAGTATCAAGAACATCTCCTATGTGACAATATTATATGATACCCTCATATAATAAATAATATCTATGTCAAAAAAATATCTAAGTCTCTCTAAACCCTTTGTCTAATATTATGCTTAAAAATCTCTTTAAGTTGTGTAATATTTAGCTCATTATCTCTCATAATCAAAATATCATTCACATAATCAATTAGCAAAATCATCTTATCATCAAGATACCTCTAGAAAAATTAAATAAAGAATAACACGTGTAACAAAGATGAGATGTATGTCTGTAATATCTTGCAAATCAAATTTTTGGTAACAACTTCATGCATTATAATGTCTTTCATAATTTGTATATTATATCTAAATGTACTACTCAAAATCCTAATGACTATTCCACCTGCATCTTTTCCTCAAAGTTACTATAATAAAATATATTTTTCACATATAACTGATATATCCTCTAATTATAAAATATAAATATAAAAATAAGAATTTGTATTAAGGTACACCCCTTTGTTATATTAAATATCTAGGTGAATCTCTTCACTACAATTTTTACCTTAAAATAGTCTATTTTTTCATTTGGATTTCTCTTCCCTGTTAACACCTAACAACAATCAACAATAAATATTTCTAAAAACCATTACACTAACAACCTGCTTACGTACGCAACATTAACCTTAGATGATAGTGTGTACTTCACCAGTAGGTGCGTACTTTAGACTCTCCACTTCCAATTTGCTTGCTTTTCATTGAAATGTAGAAGAACCCTAATGGCAAGCGTCTTAATGAGTCCCAACACTACAATATCATTTCAAAACTCAGTAAAATGAACCCTCCAATCAAATGCTTACTAGCACATGAGTACAACGTTAATGAAGGCTCTATCGAAAAAGTTTGGGAGAAACAACAGTCAAATCTAGAGCAATCAGCTTTGCACTGTGAAAAAATCAAGGAGAAAATCTTCTATGCTTCAATCGGAAGATTTACCGAAGTTGAAGATATGTTATACATCTAGATTGACGGCATGCATTGTGGCAGGCTCCTTGTTCTGCTATCTCTCACCATTACCAAAGCAAAAAGTATTGCTTTTACATAATCGATCTAGAAATTAGATTTCAAGGTATCGTAGCAATAGCTTAGTCATTTCAGGGCTGTCGATGTCTACAAAAGATGCTTATCCATGGAGAAGAGCCGAGGTTAAAAAAAGTGATCTGGAATTGCTATCAACTTTAGAAAAGTTATACTCTATCATCGCTCAATATGACCCTAAGAATGTCTACAACATGGACGAGACCGGCTTATTTTTTCCGTTTGCTTCCTAGATATACCCTTCTAATGCCAAACGAGGGCATTTCAAGGACTAGAGGCAAAAAAAAAAAAAGCCAAAGATCATGTTTCTCTGATAGTCTACACTCTACACCAACATATCTTGAACAAATAAAATTTCATGTGTATTGATTGGAAAGCCGAAAGAGTCAGCATGTATTAAAGACCGTCAGTGGCCAATTCCTTATTTCAATCAAGCAAAAGCATGGATGGACGTGAAAACCTACTAAAAATGATTCAGTGAGGTATTTGTTCCGGAAGTCAGAAAACGAACCGGTTGCCCCGTTCTTTTGTTGATGGATAATGCGCCGGGACACTTTGATGCCTTCGAACATGACAACATCCATGTCATTTTCTTTTCGCCAAACTATACCAATTGGAAACAGCCATGTGATATGGGAATCATCGCAGCTCTCAAGAAATGCTACAAGTATCTATATCTCAAGGATATCTTTGACTTTTATAAGCTTGACGATGAGTCAAAGCAGCTAAAAAGAGATCTTGGCAAACAATTACAACAAAGTGCAACAAGAGTTTCCTATGAAAATCCAGCACACCTACTGGATGCCACATGCTATGTCAAAGAAGCCTGGAGCCTCGCCTCGTCTAACTCTATCAAAAATGCTTTCAATAAGAAAGAGCTAACAAACCTGGAAATAGAACTAGAAGCTGAAAAGGAAGATGACTACGTAGTCACTCAATTAGCCAGAGACATCAAATCCTCAAATATTTCGATCAATCAATCAAAATTAGAAGAATTTATTCATATTGATGACAAGAACAATGCATAATATGCCTCGACAATGTTGGAAGACGTCGAAGAGATGATGGAATTGATGAAGATTGCGAAAAAAACAATTGATGAAGATGATGATATTACTCAGCAAAAGTCGAATATTAGTTCAGATGATATAGTTCAATTTCAGGTATTTGAAGCTTTGTATAAGTGGATTCTAGATATCGAAGATCAGCTACTATGTTTTGATGTTCAGGCAGAAATCGAAGCATCTGATGATCTCAAAAAATTTTTTGAGCAATTCAGAGCAAAATCCAGGTTGTTTTCCTCAAAGCCAGACACAAAAAAAATCAAAACTTGCGTCAGATGATGATCCATGATATGTTCTACTGACAAATATTGAACCCTAAAATTTTAGCCATAAAATGCAACCGGGATGCGTACTTAAACAGGTGCATACTTAAGCGAGAGATTACTATATATTCGTTCTCAAGTTTCAATAAAGTTGATAGCATATATCTCTTCTAATACTACGTACACATCCTAGATGAGATAATATATAAGAAAAAAAACTTAGATATCTTAGTATCATCAATAAAAGTAAAAAAAAAAAAAAGAATGAATAAGAAAAAAAATAAGACAAAACTAATGAAATCAAGTATTAAGTACTACTCCTTTATCCCTTTCAGAAAATGATCAAAAGGTCGTGATCAAAGTGACTGACTGTGGGATCATCTAGCTCTTTGATAGTTTAATATTTTGTCCAAACAAGCTATGTAGGTTTCTCCCACCTAGTATAGACTCCAAGTCTTAGGTGATCAAATCTCATAAGTATCGACTGAATTTAAATTTATACTAATGAAAACTCATGAACTATTATGTCATATGAGCTTGAAAAAGATCTCCCTACTTGAGAAATCTCATTCCATCCAAACTCATCAAAATATAAATTCATTATTAGATATGATAACTCTATAAGAATAATATCATATTAAGTACCAACATACTCCTTTAGTTAATAAATAACTCTCTTAATTAATTAATAATCCTGAGAAAGTGACAAGTGAAAGAAAAAAAGTAATAAATTAAGATATAATATATAAATTCACTCTTTCTAAGCTTATTAAAAAATGAATCCTAATTAACAAAAGACAATATTCATACTCACTAAATCATATTAATATCTAATTAAAAATACATGTATTTTCTTTGAATATTCAAGCATCCTAGAAAACCACATTTCAATATCCTAGGTACCAAATTATTTCATCCTAAAGAATGATTGAGAAAAAAATAATTACATTCAATAAAATATAAAAGACAAGCTAAATAATCACTTTTTAAGAAGTAAAATCTAAAAGGATATACACTATAAATTAATACAAAAAGATATATAATTGATAAGACAGATTATGATTAAAATTATATTTTCCCAGTAATATTTTGGAATATTCTTTCCTAGTAAGAATTCCTAAATTATCTCAATTAAAAACATATTATTTCTTTCATCAACCTCATTCTGTTAAGGTATACTGGCACAGAAAATCTAATGTATAATCTCATGGTTTATATATAAGTGTTAAATCAGTATAACATATATTCTAATACATTATCACTCCTTAATTTTTTAATATTTTTATCAAATTATTTTTTTATCATAGTATTAATAATCTAAAAAATAAAAAAATTATAATCTATCTAAAAAAAAATATCTATATATACATATATCTCATGCAGTCATCAAAAAAAAAATAATCAAATTTTTTGATTAACCTCTAGTCATGTCTATACTAGGTCCACATAAGTTTGAGTGTATTAGATCAAATAGAAAACTATTCAATCTAGATTGAGGCATAAAATAAGAAACTCTAATAAGCTTTTCTAACTGACATAACTCACACTCTATGATTGAAATAGTCTTGAGACTAAGATAAAATATTCTCAAGTTAGCTAATAATAAATGATCAAGCTAAGAATACACAAAAAAATAATTCAACATCATAATTTTAAAAAGTACAAGGCGCATCAAGGCGCACCAAGGCGCAAAGATTTCTTGAAACCTTGAGGCACAAGGTGCACCTAAGGCGTGAACTTTTGTAAAGTGAAATGTAACTTTAGATACACATAAATTTTTATTAAATATGATTCTATTGATAAAAAAATAAATATTTCTAATATTTAAATAAATTTTGATGAAAAAAATAAATAAAATTATATAAATTTTAATATATAATTATAAATTTTGAGAATAAATATATTTTTTAAAAAAATTATAGTATATAAGGTGCGCCTCTTCAGTAAGGCGCATGCCTTGGAAAGCGAGTCACAATAACTAGGGAGTGGTTGTGCCTTGAGCCTAGGCGGATGCCTTGGAAGGCGAGACACAATAGCTAGGGAGTGGTTGTGCCTTGAGCCTAGGTGCGCCTTAAGCACACCTTTCACAACTATGCTCAACACACAAATATCTAAAAAAAATTCTTACCATCAAAAAAATAATATACAATCTACCCTACTCAATCTAAAATGAAATCTTCCTCAAAATCTTTCAATCCTACAAATAAATATCATTACAAATAAAAATAAAGATATAATTAAGTATCTAAAAAAATAACTTACAATGAATAAACTAAGATTATTGAATAAGTAACAAAAACTAAAACTAAATAATATTTTCAAAACAAGAAAAAAATATAATAAATAGGATAAAATCATCAATAATATAAGCATTAACTCATGTATTAATAATTCAAAAATCTAACATTTGTGTACGAGTGAAATAATAATAATATCAAAAATAAGATAAAAAATGTGATGTTGCCTTATCAAGTATTTTTTATGCTCCTCTAAAAAATATAAATGTCACAATAGATGAACTATGTGAAGACTCGTATACAGCTTCAACAATTATTTTGTCTCTTATAATATTATGTAAAACTCTTAGTCTACTCTCTTGATATAATATCCAATAATTATATCTGATGCGACTCATCTTCCTGTTATTAATATGATAATTATTTGATGTATAAGATACACGGAGATACAAAAATAATTTGAAGCCTTAGGACATAAGACGTAATAAAAGCATGAGCTTTTTTTATAAGATGCACTATATCTGATATATATATATATATACACACACACACATATATATATATATATATTCTTAATATTATCAATTATTTTTATATATTAATAAAATACAATTAAGTAAAAAATATTATATATAAAAATAAAAAAAAAATTAGTATTCCTCATTATCATAAATATTAAAAGTTTTAAAAAAATAATTAAATTTCAACTATATAGCATTCAATATTTTAAGATATCAAATATATTATCAATAATTTTCGATAGTATAAAATAGGAACTTTGGGAATAAAATAATTTGTAGAGAAGATTGAAAAATAATATATTTGGTGGAGAGTGCCTACTTTGTCAACGCAGCAATGCAACCCATGTGGCAGTCTCAGATATACACTATCATGAGACTTGGCATGTCATGCCACACTTTATACCTTATATTGACTGGTTTAACCATATCTCAAGCTCATCAAGAGATAGACTCCAGCTCCCGACCAATTTGTGTAGGGTATGCTAACACTCTTCTTCATAATCAAGTCTTAAACTAGCGACTACCTCATCAAACTTAACTAGGTCGACATGCCTAAACTCCAAAAAAACATCACCTTTAATTTACTTGCACTCACTTTCTAGAGCACTCATATATTTTCACTCAAACTCGTCAGCATGATTGATCTACAATAAAATCTTTAGTTAAAGTCACGAATGCTCACACATTAAGTCCATGACACCAAGGTGAGGCCCTTTTGCTTGTGCCTAGTAACATATAAGCTTTAGGCATGATTGAGGCACACCTTTAATAACTATGATTAATATAAAAACTAAGATTTTCCTCCATATACTTCTTTTATGATAATTCATACTATCATAAAAGTATGATTCCTCCAAGCAATAAAAAAATAAAACTGTTCCAAATCAATAATTTTGTAAATCCTAATTTCTATTTTTTTATAATTCAATTAAAACTCTAATTAAAATTACTACCCAAAATACCACAATATGCCATCACAAGCACCATTGTGTGCATCTACCTAGCTCAAGTGCACCACCACACACATGCACACACCACCATGCAAACCAGTATGCAATGCACATCATTGTGCAAACCACCACATATCTGCACACAATGTGCACTAATGCACACACCACCACGTGCATCTGTCCTACTTTTTTTTCTTATAGATTGTGCATGTACACTATATTGATATAGCACAGTAAACTTATTCTTCTACAATTTGTAAACCCCTACCCACATACACAACTTAGCTTTGATGCTATGTTAAAGAAAACAATACTAAATAATATTATAATAATCTTTTATCAAATATATATATATATATATATATCAAATATTCTTATGTAATGAACAAAAATAATTGTCATGTCAAAATAATTATTAAGTATTATTTTCAAATACAAGGAAAAAAGTTTTAAAAAATATTGACAAATACATACTAACTATCATAACCATATAAGAATCCTCATAGAGTTTATTTACTATGATACTTACACTAGCTATAGAAAAATATACAAAATAATTTTCTAAGACTACAATATACACTTCCCTTTATTTAAGTATTACTAGTTGTCAAACTCGTACTCCAATAAATTAGATGCTCCTATCAAAGAAATAACACATAAAAAATAATAATAAAATACAATCTAGAATAAACATAATATAGGAAAGTAACAAAATTACTTTAAAGGATTTATCATTAATTACAATAAAATTTTTAGAATAATAAAATATAATTATCAGTAATATGAATATTAGGTTATGTATTAATAATTCATAAGTCTGATATAATAATACGAATAAAACAATCAATATTACTTGACAAAATAAAATATATATATTATTATCTTAGAAAAGAGTTTTATATATTATTTTCTAGTGAGTATAGTCTCATAATGGATAAATTCTATAAGAATCTCAAGATAGATCAAGTAAACAACTCATCTTTCTCAATATTGTGTAAAACACAAAATCACCTCTCTAAAAATAATATCAAATAATTATCTCTAAAGTGAGATTTTTTTTCTAAAATATGTACCCTTTTGAAAAAATCTATTTTGCTTACACATCAGTGTCGTATCACAATCCCCAGAAAATATATCAATCAACCAACCAACCAAAAAATAAATTTTCTCAAATTCAAATCTTTCAATAAAATTAAATTTTCCTTAATCTAAAACTCAAATTATAAATCTACCTCAAATCAAAAATATATAATTAGGGATTACCAACACTAATTCAAAACTATCGTGAATTGTAGGATGTATAATTAGCTAAAGTGGATGCGCGAAGACAAAGCACACATACTATCATGAACTATCACCAAAGTTTTGATGATATTATTTTCCTCCCACAATGTCAAAGTAATCCACATCGATGCATGGATTACTAACATGTATTCCATACCATTAAAAAATCACATTAAAAAGATATGATGGTACAGTAGATATATTTTTCTCTTTGAGGGTTTGTAAACCCCACACACCTTGAGATTTATCTTTCCTTATAGTTTTGGCTCTGATATAATGTTAATATTAGATCACATACACATGAAACATAAAATAATAATAATCATAATAATTAGCATATAAATTATGCCTTCATATTATGGACACATGTGACATGGGCTGACCACAAGTTGGATGCTCCATTAAATACATCGTGAGTTATAACATGCATATCATGAAACAAAAAATAATCACTCATAATAATTAACATGCTAGGAGGATGTGATTTTATCTCCACTAGACAACATAATTTGCAACTATATTAGTTCCAAAACTACAATTTTTATTCAATATTTTCCTCATAATAATGTTGATAACATGAAGCAATAATGATGCAAAGAAAATGAAAATTGAATAAATGAGGGTCACCGATATCTTATTGTTGAGTTTTAGTTTATAATTTTTTTTGAGATTTTATTTTATTTTTATTAGTTGACACCATCAAACTTGTGGGCTACCCTAAATCAAATATATATGGCCAAGTATTGAATTTTAAATCATTAGCTTATCATTTTCTTTTTATTTTTTTACTATTTTATGCTCATCTCCTCCTCTCCTTTGTCTTGTTTGAAATATTAAATAAATAACATAGTATCAAAGTGTGATTTTTGACAATTGGGCATAGGTGTTGAAGTGCATGGATGATGCCACACCATTTGAAACCATCAACGACCATAATCACAAAAATTTCAGTAGTTACGATTGCACCACCGCACTTCAGTAATAAAACATCCATGTATAGTAAGTGCTTGCATTTATTCTCATACATTGAAGTTGTCAGACATCTGCCAATTTAGTCTCAAATAAAAAAAAAATTTCTCGTGAACCATAACAATGGTTCAGCAATGATGATACAAAATCATCATTAACGATATCCTTAAAAATCTTAGTTTTTTTTTTGTAGAAAAAAAACATCCTTTGTATACGGAAACCTAATTGATGGCAGCCCACAATTTGTATAGAGCAGCCCCTTTGGTATCTTTTGGGTAAAGTAGCACAAAATTTCTCTATTTTAAAAAATGATTGTAATTGAATTTTGTTTGTTGTACTTTTATGTAGAATTGTACATTGTAATGATTTAAAGATGACTGAAATCAATATGAGATCACTAGAAATAACTCAACAGAAATTGAAAACTATTTTTTTTCTCATTTGACTACATCAATAATAGAATAATTAGTGGCTCAATGGTACGAGAATCGCTCATTAGAGAACTCACATCAAATTAAGACAAAAATAAATACAAATTAATGCACAACAACTAGTACACTTGTGAGAATTAATTGATCCTAATATATCAAATATATTTGACTCTTGTGATATTTGCAAGAGAATTTAGAATATGATCCTTTTGATATTTTCTTTAGAGATATTTCATATATGATATTATTACTCAATGATGAATGTGTATATTAACTAACTATGATGAGACTATGAGAAAGAATTATTGACATGATAATAGTATTAACAGATCAAACATCATCGATGAGACATAGCAGACAAATATGCAATATTCTTTACAAGTATTTATTATGATAGCGATATACTAGTTTTGCAAATAGTTCTTCAAAAGAAGACAATTATAACCCTTCTTGAGATTTATCAGGATGACTCGGGTGACTACAATTATAATTAGTTCAAGTATGATTAGTTGCATTGTTATGGCATCTTCATCACACAATAGTGATGAAAAAGTTGGGATGCCTCATAGAGCTACAACGAGATGCATGAAAGCAATAGTGACTTATTCTTTCTATGAGAAATCACGATATTTGAAAAAGGTGTTAGAAATTACATTATGAGTTACGATTGATTTTTCAAGGTTCAAAAACAATACAACAGACTATTAGACATATGCAGGTTGGGATCTCTACAACCACATCCATTAAGATGCAACGTTTTCTCGAGAAGAGTACTCTAGACTATGTTGGGTTGTAGGTTCAAGAGTTAATATTTATGCTACAGGTAATCATACTAATTTTAATTTTTTATATAGTCCAAAGTCTTTAATATTATCATAGACAATGATATCATTGTATGAGCTAAGGGACATATCAATATCAATGTCAATGTTAGTCATTTTTTAACATGTTTTTTAAAAAAAAAAATTTCAACAATTTATTTTATATCAAATATTTTACAAAGTGACAAAATTGTCAAATTATTTTTTCCTGTGCTAATATTTTTATGTAAGAACATTAAACTAGACAGATAACTTCCTTAAAAATTTAATGAGATGCTAATATTGTTGTGTATTAAAATTATACATGTTTTTCTCAACTCACATGAGATCTTCTAGATGCATGACTACTATTGAGTCATTGGTGTTTTATTCTCAACTAGGGCATCCTTCACCTGAAAAGTTGAAGATTTCAGAGTTCATCATTAGAGTAGTGACATATATTGATTATAAAATGTATTAGTTAAAAAAAAACATACTAGAACTTCTTATCTAGCACGACAAAAGGATACTAGGAGGATTCATTCAATTTAATTCAATCTGATTATTTAGAAACTATGTAAATTAATCACGTATAATGATGTGAGATATCTTATTACTTTTATTGAATATTATAGTTAATTTACATAGTTGTTAGTGTTTAAGTAAAGATCTCAATATATTTTAATTTTTATAAAATTTTATGAAAGAATTAAAACTCAATTTGGATATAATATTAAAATGTTTAGAAATAATAACGTATTAAAATACACTTCGTATTGATTTTCTTTTTTTTTTAAGATGTATGAGATAGTTCATCAAATATTTTGTGTCAATACTCCTACAAAAAATGAGATAATTAGAGAAAAAATTAATATCTTAATTGATACAACTAGAATATTCCTACTACATAGAAGTAGCCTAGGTGTTTTTGGGGAGGATAAGTGTTACCCATGAACTTTTTGATCAATTGGATGTCATCCTATATTCTTTCAAATTGTTTCTTATTCCAGCTCATATAACCCAGAGACATGCTATTTCATATTCCACCTAATATTTTTACTTATACATGTTTTATTCAATATCTCTCTCTAGGTAGGAAAAAAATGACCACATGTCATCTAAAATACTTTTATTGGGTATTAGAATACTCAAAAGGGATATGACTGTCATTCACCATAGTCTAAAAAAGTTATTATAAATATTATATTACATTCTATGAGAACAGATTCATCTTTAAAGAATTGATTCAAGAGAATATATATTTAGACACCATAATAATGACTTTATTTCTAGAGGTGTCGACTAAATCATAATTGGCCAACACATACCAAATTTTTTAGGCACAATTGGGTCACTGTGATGTATCAGACATTGCATGGTTCATCCATGTGGGTAATGACGTGCCGGTACGGCCTCGAGGAAGATAGGCCCAATTGAGGCATTCACCATGCTAAACCACGTAGGGTCAGATTCATGCCTGGTAAAAAAAATGACCAAATCAGGCATGATTGAATGCATGTCTGGCCCAATGCTAACCCAACCTATCCTGGGTTAGCCCCCATGGACAGCATAGCAGTTAGCAGGTTGCTAGCTACATCCTACCATGAATATCAATCTATCATTACTAATATATCAATATTATGTATATAAAATAAAAAATAATAAATTTTATTTACATATAAACTTCATGGTAAATGTTATTAATTAAAGATGTCAAATAGGTTGAACAACTTATACACAGCATGCAAGCATGCAGCATGACATGTGGGCATGTGACACGGCACAATTTAGTAGTGCAAGGTTCGACATTGCACGATCCAAAATTATGTCTAGACCAAACTCATGTTATGAAGAGCCCACATTATCCATGTGATTGGTACACCAACACAAGAAAAAGGCATGAGCCCAATCTCATGCCAGCCATCTAAAAGTAAAATGACTGCAAAAGCAAAACAAAAATGACAATGACATGATAATGCATGTCGATTTTTTGTCAACCAAAAAAATTAATAAAAAATTATAATTTTTTTAGCAGTTAGATTAAATTCAATATCTTTTTGGATTAAATCCAATAGTTAACAAATTTTTACCATAAAAAAATAAAAAAATTATTTTTTTAATCAAAATAAATTGATAAATAACATATTGATATATATTTTCTCACAGTTTATTCTTTATCTTCTCTTCTCTCCTTAATCTTAACATTTTTTATATATTTCTAAAAGTACTATAGTGTCATGTGTCCATAATTTTTCTATATTTATAATTTTAATTTTATGTAATACATGAATGATTTTGGTGATGACCTATAATTTTGAAGAATGAGAATATGAGTTGAAGGTGAAAAAGATGTTTGTTGCTCTCATGAAATAAATGTATACATTGCATGTATATATTTTATTTTATTTTTTAGATAAATAAATAGATTAATAACAAGTAAAGATTATAAAAATAATGCTCTCTTCTCCTACTTCTAGGTCTCTTTGATTAAAAAAATAACAAATAATAAATATTATAAAAATAAAAAACAAATATGAATAATAACAACTATTCAACAAAAAAAATTTAAGACCAAAAGTAAATTTTCTTTCATGATCTTGAGCCAAACACCAAAAAAATCTAAAAATAGGTAGTTGTATAAACACACTTTATAGAAATAAAAATAAAAATTCTAGAATTATTGAAGAAGATTCAACAATATATATATATATATATATATATATATATATATATATTAGTAGCACCAGCCACCTTGAAAGGCATATCAATTAATATACCAAAAAAAAATAATACATTGAATTCTAAGCAAATCCAACTAAGCAGCAAAATCTTTGAATTTGAATCAACTTTTACTTACAAGATCGCATTCATTTACCTTAATGAAATTGGAAAACATGCATGAAAAAATTTATTTCAAGAATAGATTTATCAATTAAATTTTTGAAGGATTTTAAACTAGATTATATTATGCAAACTTACTTCTAGCTCACTTATCACAAAATTTTTAGTTCAACCGGTAAGAATGACATTAAAATATTTAGTAATTAATAAATTTATAAAATATAATGAAGTTGTCTTTGTGACGTCCTACATATGAACTAGTTGTGATGATAATGTATTCGCATGCATCACCGGGTTAATTCTAAGCGAAACTAAATAAAAAAAAATGATTATGTTTAAGAACACCAATCATCATGATGGCTCTATTTATTATGAGTATTTATAGAAAATCTTTAATAAATATAATTTTCAAAATAATTTTTTTAGTATTATATTTAATAATATTTTAAATAACTCTATCATGATTATTAATATATTTATAAAAACCATTAGAAATGAGCTTTTAGATAATATTTTTTATGTTAGGTATATGTATCATATAATTAACATAATAATACAAATAAAAATAATTTTCATCACATCAGACAACATAAGAAAAATATCAAAATATAAGACATCCAAAGTTTTAAAAGATGATAGCGTAAGACAAAGTATTTTTGTATTCGTGAGACATTGTGTTGAGGCATAAGTTTTTTGAGCATCACAATATATAATTAATTAATATTTTAAAATATATAAATAAAATAGCATAAATTAAAATAAAAAAATAATTCATTAGAATAATAAAAAAATATACTAGTTTACTACTTCACAAAAAATCATAACAAAATCATAAAATATGAACTAAAATAAATTACTTCAATTTAAATTCTCCTCTTCGAGGATATTTTCATCATCAAATGTATCAGAAATAAGAAAATGTTCATTATCATGAATACCTATTCCATCTAAATCTTCATCTTATCTATTAGTGTCAAATTAAACTCTTCCTTGTCTTTGCCTCCACTTATACTTAGTAAAAAATATAAATTAATAATTAGGTATAAATATTATAAGTTTTTTTATTAAATTTAACTAAATTTATGACTTTTATGTACTTACTTGGTACATTTAATTTTTTTTTATAAGAATGTGAAGAAACTATTTGATCCGATGATGCTTAAGTTTGTTGGGAGTTAGATGACACAACTCTAATAATATCAACATTGAATAACTCATCATCCTGAATTCAATAAAGATCAAGGGGGGAAGGAGATCTTTCTTCACAATTCACTCATCATCCAAATCAATCTCTATCAAAATAAGATCAACATTTTGTTTCCTTATAGACTTCGTTCTCTCAATCTAGTATTGTACCTTACATACACTAGAGCATTCAATATTTAATGTTTAGGTCTTTTTATTTTTTATATTATCTGAAAAAATGAAATAAAAAAAATTACGTGTTAAAATAAAATAAAATTCTCTAACATTAAAATAAAAATATATTTATAAAAATTTACAAAAATAAAAATATTACCGATTCAAATGTGCTCCAATTTTTTTCACATCCCAGAGTACTACAATTAAGGCTAAGGACTTAAATAACAAATTTTTGTAACTCTGGTGTTGAACCCCCAAAATGCATCCACCAGCATGTAAGACTTCTTAATATTCAAGAATCAATTACAATACGAGTCTCAAATTCACTCATTATTTGGTCAATTGAGTCCAACTGACTGTCAACTTTTAAATGTTATTGATAATACAATACCTTATCCATGTATTCAAATAATATCTTCCTCACCTCATCAATATTAGAAAATTTATTCTCATACCGTAATGGAAAATTAAGATAATAATCTCTTCCATCTTGTTTGAATTTTTCTCTAAATTAAGTCATATTTTCTCTCCATGCCCTCATAGTTAAATGCAATCTTCTCGGCAGAATCCATCAGCTCATAAATATAACTTATGACTAGTCTTTGTTCTAAATCAACCTCTTTCAAAATACTAACTAATGGAACAGTGGTCGTAATACAAAAAATAAAATGTGACCAAAAAATTAGATCAAACAATAATATACTTCGAGCTTTCACACCTTCTATCTTTTTAGCCCATTTGCTTAAACACTAATTTTTTGAAGAGAACATTACTATAAGACCTTACTTTTGCTTATAAAGACTTTGGAGATAAGAAATGAATTAACATACCATGTAATTGCTTTTGCTTTTATCATATATGACCTTCACTACTTGTCTAGCCTGAGCAAGTATAGTATTATGAACATTCAACTTTCTATTATCTTTCAACATCAAATCAATACAATGTCCATCACTATGAGTCCACCACAATATTCTCTTTTTTTAATAAGTTTCATTCTAATATTCACATAATTAGAAGTATTATCAGTGATTACTTATATAATAATCTCCTCCACAATTTATTCAACTACGTCATCAAGATATTTGAACATTAATTCTTTATTTTTTATTATATCAGAAGCATCAATTAATTTCATAAATCAAGTACTAACATGACTATTCATCAAAAAATTAATAATATACTTACTCTTTCCATCTGTCCAACCATCTGATATAATTGAACAACTTTATTGCTTTCAAATTTTTTTGTGATCTTTCATAATGATGCTTAGGGCATTCATCTCTTCTATTATAATTCATGCCCTCAATTCATGTGTAAATTAAAGCTTAAACCCAGGCCTAAAATTTACAACAGTATCCATCATAAGAATCCAATAAAAATCATTTACAGTATTGAATGAAAAACTTTTTGAATTGATAAACCTAACAATTTTTTTACACACTTGCTATCTTTTTTATTACTTCCATCTTGAATTTAAAGTACTTTGATGAGTTTGTAACGTAATAAATTTATCCATAAGTCCCCTAAGAATATGTTCCCCACTCCCACTCTCACTCCCACTTCTACTCCCTAATATATATTTTGTTTTGAACAAGACACTCTCATTCATTGAAGTTGACCTCATACCAATTTCTTAAAGCAATTTATTTCTTTTCACTTTTTAATCCCTATAATTGGTCAATGCCTATTTGCATTTCAATTTAACACTTTTACTAACATTAGAGCATGATTTCATATCATGATGAGTTTCAGCTAAGTGATACTTGAATATATTCACTCTTTTCACGTATTTTTGATTGTAAAATTTATAACTCAAATACTACTTCCCAGAAACTTCAATAACATATTTTCACATAAAATCTTTTATTAATTTTTTCGAATCGAAGGAACTCATCCTGAAAAAAATACCAATAATAATATTATGTTATTCACATTTTTATATAACAATAAAATTGACTAAAAAATAATTACAGAATATAATTAAAAGAAATTTAAAAATTAAAATCAGAATTTAAATTACTTAGAATTGATTATGAATGCTAATGTATATACAAAACTAAATATCTATAATTCTACTTTATTCATATATATTTTCTGGGATGATGCTACTTTTTCATAAATTATTTGAATTATTAATCTATACCTTAACTATACATACAACTATATAATAGCTATATACAAAACTATATATCTATAATTCTATATAAAATTATTTTTCATACTATACATAATCACATATTTTACTATATATAACTATTTATAATTATATAAATTAATATGCAACTATCTTCATATCTATGTATATTATATGTATAATTATTTGAATACCTATATATTTTACTATATATAACTAATTATAATTATATGTATAACTATATATAACTAATTAACTATATGTATATATATTTATAATTATATATATTATATCTATAATATAAGTTTTAATATATATAACTATATGTTAAAAAATACATATAATTATTTATATTAAGCTAGATAAGTATATATAACTCAATACAATTATATGTAAATAAATGTACAACTATATATATTATTACTATGTATAACTATATGTGATTATGTATAACTATGAATATATAACTTTCTATATAAAAAGTTAAATTTTTACTTACAGAGCAGTGCCAAAAAAATTGAGATAATATGACATCGAAGTCGGCAAAATTTTCAACTGTTGGAATTTTTGAAATAATATACTTATGGAGTAGTACGAAATTTTTGAGTTTTGCATCAACTTCGACATGCAAAATTTTCGACTAGGGAGCATCAAAAAACCCCTAGAGTGGAGATAATATTGCTTCGGCATCAAAATTGTCAAGAAACACCAAAAAAATGACCAACACTATTTTTGTTTTACAGGAAATAAGTTTTTTTTTATTTTTTTGAAACACCTTGCAGACATACGCTTCCTTCATCGAGGCTTGAAAGGCACATTCAAAGCGCACCTCGAAACGCTTCACAAAAAAAGGCTTAGGGCTATCTTCTGCATAGCCTTTTTTTTCATGCACCTCAAGGCATTTTTCGCACCTCTCACCCCGAGGCTCGCTTCAAGGCGCGCCTCAATTACTTTTTTTAAAACATTGAAGGTGTCTAATAGATAACAAAATTTATGCTTTATGTGTTAGCGACCTAAAAAAAATTCCAAATAAATATCAAACACCATTAGAATTATATCAACATAAAGTTAGATTCATGTATTGAATACAGATACATAATATCCAACAATGTTAATATTAAAAATAACAAAGTTATTATTAATAATTTAAACTATAAGATATAAATTTTATTTTTAAAATTCCTAACAATTTTTTATAATAAGATAAACATATATACATATGTGTATACTCACATCATACATTGTACTTAGGTACATATAAAATATTAATAATATTTTTAGCAAGTATAAAGGATACACTAATATTAGTGTCATAATTTAGATGAAAAATAAGTATTTAAAATATTAATCATTTATTTTATCTTCTTATTGTTTGATTGATGATATGCATCTTAAAGTTAAGAAGGAAGAAAAGAAACAAATTAAAATTCATATCTATATGCATGAATCAAACAAAAAATTAGATGGTAAAATTCTTAAATAATTAGATAATATATTTAAATATTACAATTTTAGATATAATAATTTTAGCGAGCCTTAAAGTATAGACATATACATCATATTTGAAGATGAAAACTTTTTCATTAATTATTTTGGAGCAAACAACTAGATGATACATCGAATATGAGCAAGTTATCTTGAAACTTAGATATTAATTATTACTTCGTCCACTAACATAATTATAATAAGAATTCTAATAAATTTAATTAATAAAAATCATACAAATCTTCATATCTCGTACTATTTAAAATAATATGTGATCTATTAAACTCTCCAATGTCTAGTATAGGATCAAAACCCTATTTTTTTATGGTTTTGTGTTATTTCAAATAAGAGGTCGACAATGCAATTAAATATCATAGAAACATTATCATACTTAAAAGGCTTGAAGGATTCATGAATAAATCTCCAAGTTCAAATGAAATGACTGTTAATGGATGATGAATCATATGGCATTGAGGATATCGCCGCTATAACTATGAGCCTGAGATAGGATTATCTAAACCATACTGACTGATTATATATATTATAGGATTGGCATGTTCATATTTTTAGTTGTTGAAGTGAAACTGAGACCATGAAATACAAAATAGATGTATTTTTTTATTTAGCTTTGTTTGTGTACATTTTCATTTACATTATAATTTACAGTGCAGTGCAATTTATTTTTTATATCTAAATATTAAAAAATTAAATTATTTTTTCCATTTACAAGCTGTCACCAGCCCAACCCTAACCTCCATGAAAATTGGTTTTGACTAAATAGGCATGGCCAAGCACTCAACCCCCAAGTCACCTCATATCCAATCTCCAATATCACTAAGTCTCGTTTAAATTATCATATATCATAATCTTAGTATCATCGTATTCATATATGTCATCATCTATTTGTACCTATTTTACTTTATCTTAAAGATTTATCCATGAATCTTATTAATCTTTTAAGCATGACAAAGTTTCAATAATATTTAGTCATAGTGTAATCCTCATATCTAAAATCATATTCATAGACAAAAAAACATACTCGAATGATATGTTATACATTAGAAGAATTAGTAAATTTTGTTATTTTAGATTTCATAGAAATATTAATTCAAATGATTTTCATCAACTCAATATATTAATTTTTCATATCATTTTGAGAAAAAATAAATCAGTAATCAATATTTAAGTATCTCGATAAATCACTTTTATTCGACAAATTTCTCTATCATTTACTCCATGCTAACTAAATCAAAGAATCATTATCTCCAAATATGATATTGATCTTCATATCAGAGACTCATTAAACTTATCATATTTATTTTTATAGTATTTAAATAGGTTATTTAATTATTCATAAATTATATCTTCTATGATTGGTCCATGCAAGAAGATATATATTTTCTTGTATTTTTTACTCATTCAATCTTAACCTTATGATTCTTACAAATAATAAATAGATCGATTAGTATACCAAAATATTACAAATTTACTTTCTATCTCAATATGCATAGAAGTGTAAAACGAGCTGTGTTGGGCCGGGCCAGCCCATTTTTAGCCGGCACAACCATGCTTCTGTGCCGGCCAGGCACAGCATAGTTACTGTACTGTGTCATGTCTGACCCAACATGGTTCTGTGGAGGTCAGCCCAACATGGGCCCACAGCCCGAATCAGCCGGGTTCGGCCCAGGTCAGGCCAAACCCCTAATTTAAAAAAAAATTAGGGTTTCAATAGCATGTTGCCACACCACCGTGATTCTTCTTCACTTTCGAAGCTCTACGAGCCTCGCCCATCAGGCTCAGCTTCTACAACTAGGGCGGTTTCTCAGCTCATGACGAGGTACCGTGTTAACGAGCCACAGTACCATACTAGGCCAGGCACAGCACTAGGCCTGGTTGACCTCGACACAACATGGCACAATTGGTACAGTGGACAGACACAGCTGAATCATGTCGTGCCTCGTGCCTAGGAATTTTATCATGAGAAATACTCATATATGACAAGATTATCATGAGAATAGAATATCTCATGTAGCCCAAATATATTTTTATCTAATTTCCATAAAATACAATAAAGTTGATGGTGATGCATGTAAATGTATTAATATCATAACTAATCCAAAGGTCTGATATCATGGACATTATTTCACTTTATGTTCTAAGTTTATTAATTAATATTTCTCTCTATTTTATACTTTTTATTACGTTATTCATTGATCGACCTAGTAATTTTATGACATGCAAGCTAGATGTACGTGTGCATAAAATAAAGTAGTCTATAATCTTCCAAGAATCTAATCAAAATACACATTCTAGTAATATACTTAATCATAAATTCTCTTGCAAAGTCATGATGATTAATAAAAAATATTAATAAACCTGAAATTAATCAAAATTCAAATATCACACCGCTCATACATATTTAGATTTGCCTAAAATACAGTGCACTATATTTTTTGTTATATTATTTAGCATGTCTTATAAGATATCTAGTGTCATTATTTCTTAACATTATTATGTCTTATAAGGTTCAACTATACTGTAATTTTTATTTTAATTATCTTAAAGTAGATATATATTATAGATATTCATTCATACTTATATTTATTAGGTGCACAAGCTAGGACCGACTTATGATTAAGAGATAACTTGATCTCAAACCTTTTGTTCGCATTATCATTATTTATGTCTAGGTTTGTATCATTTTCATAATATTCATTATTTTTCTCTTTTTTAGTTAACAAATTTTTGAGTAGGAGAAAACATTTATTTTTTTTTCATTATACTAGAATAAAAATTAATTCAAAAAAAATAAAAAATGGATAACTTCAACCTGACAAACATTTAGACTATGTAATCCAAAGTCGAGCAACAAATCCATATTCATCAATTAAAATACTTGTCATCCAATATTAATTTACTCAATCTCAACTCTTACATGATTTATTATTTATATAATATAAAATTACTATTAAAAAAATATTTATATCTATTATAGAATAATTATTATATTTTAAGAGATAAAAAATAAAAAATTATAATTTTAGCGTGAAATACTACAAATAATAACATCATATTTATAAAAAAAAATTTAAGATTTTAAGAATATTTTTTAATTTGTTTATGATAGAAATCCAAGAGTCGTTGAATTTCTGTCCATAACCATAGGAAGAAATCCAATGGCTTAAAAAATAATTTTTTACTCTTTTTGATGATGACGACAACTTGTCACTATGTTGTCGTGAGGCAGCTATTTTTGCAAATAACAGCCTGAATTTTAAAATGGATTGTATGCGTTCATGCACCCCATTTATAAATGTTTTTATAAATTAGGCATCTAAATGGATGTGCCTATTTTATAAGAGCGTTATGAAGGCATATGCATGTCAAGCATGTGTCATGCCTATTCATGTTAGTCGTGCCAAAGGCTAAAGGGTCATGCTTAGCACAAAACGTGGACCAACCCATGCAAGCCTAGCATGCACGAACCGTACCATTGACTATGCAAGGCAAGTCTAAGCACGACTGAATCATGTCACATCATATCAAGCACAATATTTTTGTGTCGTGCTTCGGGTCGAGCTCAGGCCACCCAGCCTCATTCACACACATCTACTCATTTCTTTGCCTAATAGTTATTCCCTATGAGAGAGTAACAATTGATCCTGGTCATTTGCATATACATGATATGACTAACATGACTAATTTTCATTAGTAATACCTCTCCTTGAACACTATGCCTAAGAGATGAGTCTTGTATGAGTGTTCTACTGGACACAAGATATGAATCTCTTCAATGGAGGAACATAAGGGTTGAGAAACTAAGATTTGATAATCTCAATTTAAAAGTATATACTAGATAGATGTATCCACAATCTAATTTCAATGAGCATTCTATCATATCAGTAGATCAACCTCAAAGTAACAACTTAGACATTCTAATTGCATTATAAAAATAACTAAAAAGGTGTTTTGTCAGTATTTTTTATATTGAATATTATATGATTCTTATTTTAATATTACATTTTGACCTTCGTATCCTCACTTGATTGTTGCAGAATCCATGATATTCTTTCTAAGATACTCAACCATCTAGAATGATGATATACTATGTTAAAAGAATTGAATATCATCTCATCTAACCATATATGAGATCTCATCACAAAACTAGTAGGTAAGCCTATAGTAGGATGTTATGGGTGTATACAATGAATACATGACCTGAGCGAAAGGCCAATCGACTCAAAACTAAATCGATAGAGATAGAGTTTATACAGAACTATAATATTGATTACTATAATATTTTCTCTCTTGTGATTAAGATAGTCACAATTAAGTTATTACTCTATTGCACCATCAAACATGTAGAATATGTATAAGAAGAAATACATTCTTTCATGAGAATCTAGAGGAAAAAGTGTTTATGTAGCAGCCACTAGAATTCACTGCTCCTAGAGCATAGGTAAAGTGTATAGATTATGAAAAGTACTTTGCAACCTAAAGTAATTGCCCTATGCATGATTTTATAGATTTTCTTTGATACTTATTAAGTTTGCCCTTAGGAAATGTGTATTAGACTATAGATGATATATTCATTACAATAGATGAGTTGATATACATTAACTAAAATTATTTCTACAAATTAAGTTTCAAACAACAAATTTGAGACATCTAAAATATTTTCTAAGAATATAAGTCAAATACTCGCAAAGTATAATTTTTATTTCTCTGATAAAATTTGTTTTGGATATTTTATCTGACATGAATATATCTAATTGTGTGCCTACTAACTCATCACTTGATCCAAGTATAGCATTATCAACAAATATTGATTCGCCAATTAATTTTACTAAATATAGAATGATCATAGAAAAATTTTACTATTTAAAATTAACTAGACTATAAATTGTTTACATTGTAAGTATAGTTAATTATTTTTAAACTTTCCTAGATATATTTATATGATTGCAATATTTAGATGCTCAGGTATGTGAAAAAATTTCTAGGATATAAAATTATGTTTAGAGATAATGAGCATAATGTCATAATCAGATAAAATATATTTAGATTCTAGTTTGACTCAAACAATTATAGAGAAAAAATCAACGTAAGATTTTTATATATTTTTTTCAAGTAACCTTGTATTTTGAAAGAGTAAGAGACAAGCAGTTGTGCCAAGATTCAATACAAAGACAAAGTACAGAGTTATGGTATCAACTATATATGAACTCTAGTTTACCATTCATTTCTTAAGAGAGTTTTTTCTACCAGTTCAAAAATTAATAATATTTTACTATGATAGTTAGGCAGCATGATATATTACGGTCAGCTTGATATTTCATGAGCGAATAAAACATATTGAGATTGATTATCACTTCATTTCGAAGATAATCCATAATGATTCGATTGTACAGCCAATACCTACTAGAAATCAGACTAAATATTTTCACGAAATTCTCATGTGACCACAAACTACTTTTCTCTCTTCCAAGCTAAAGATTTGTGCCATGTATGCCCTAGCTTGAAGAAGAGTGTTTAGTTTTAGTTTATAATTTTTTTGTGGTTTTATTTTTTTTTATTGTTTGAGAGCACCCAACTTGTGAGATGTCCCAACCCATATATATATATATATAGCCATGTATTGAATTTTATATAATTAGATTATCATTAGCCATGAAATCAAAAAATTATGATTTCAATGCTACTAATATAAATGCTTGCAAGAACCAACATATATATATTATAAGTAAGACAACTATATAAGAATATGAATCTTAAAAATGTGATTTTATCTCCACAAGACAACATAAATTTCAACTATATTGATTCCAAAACAACTTTTTTTCATATTTTTCTCATAATAACAATGATAACATGAAATAATAATGATGCAAAAAAAAAAAGAACTGAACAATGCAAGTCACCAAAATCTTACTTGTGTTGCTAAAAACTTATAGAGCTCAACAAATGTGATTTCGTGGCTTCTAATATTAATGCTTGCAAAATCCAACATATATATGTTGATTTGATATCCAAAATCAAACTTATACATAAGTGTGTGTGTGTGTGTGTGTGTGTGTGAATATTACACTAAAAGGATGTGATTTGATCTCCAATAGACAACAAAATTTACGCAAATATTGATTCCAAAACTAGACTGTTTTTTATATTTTCCTTAAGATAAAGATGATAACATGAAATAATAATGATGCACACAAAATGACTAAATAAATGAGGATTGTCAAAATTTTACTTGTGTTGATGAAAGGGTATGGAGCTCAACAATTGTAATTTTGTGGCTTCAAATCTAAACGCTTGCAATATATATATATATATATATATATATATATATATATATATATATATATATATTAATTTAAATTAGTTACTAACATGTATTCCATGCCATAAGAAAAACACACTAAAAGGATGTGATTTTATCTCCATTAAACAATAGAAGTTTCAGCTATATTAATTCCAAAACTAGAACTTTTTTTCTATATTTTCCTCAAAATAACGATGAAAACATGAAGCAATAATCATGAAAAAAGATTAGGATTGAACAAATGATGGTCCCCAAAATCTTACTTGTGTTGATGAAAGGTTTTGAAGCTCAGCAATTATGATTTCGTGGCTTCGAATCTAAATGTTTGCAAAAACCAACATATATATACATATAATATGTAAGAAAATGATATAAACATTAAGGGAAGAATGTACCTTCTTTGACATTTCATCAATCAAATCAACAACAGGAGAAGACTTCATGGAGTTAGACATCACACAAGAGTGAAATGTTGATGTACCTACAGGTCACATGGACAATTTATAATACATTTACATAACAATAATTCATGTTGATGCATTATAATCAGTTTAATGATTTTTCTTGCATTGCATTAATTTATTTAATGAAATATTTGACATAGTTTCCAACACCTACAATATTATTATAAAAATATTAAACTGAATTTTAAAATAAAAACATCTCAGAAGAATAATGCATGAGTGAAATGAAAAAAGACACCAAAACAAAATAGTTATTTTGCAAGCTGCAATTACAATTATATTTATTTGGTAATTAGTATTGATGTTTTTATTATGGTATAGATGATCAAAAAGAAATAAATCATCTCAAGTACTTTCATAATAAAAAAATTCATATGAAAAATTGGAATATATTGTGAGATTACCTATTTTCAAAGACGCAGTCATATTTCTTACATGGTATAAGACATCAATTTATTACAATGAGAATAAAAAATCATCTTTTCTAGTGATTGGTTTTGTTGATTTTGTTTATTATTTTTTATTTATTTTTTATTATTTGGCAGCACCACACTAGTGGGCTGTCCAAAACCATATTTATATGGGAATGTGTATTCATAAGAAACAACTTTTTCATTATTAAATAAAATTTATCTTTCTGTCGACTTATTCTCCCTCATTCCTCTTCTCATCTCTTCCTTTTCCAACCAAACCCTAGCCACCATCAAACATAGTCAGAGAAAAGTTTTGGCAAGGTGGCACCAGTTTCAAAGTGTACAAGTGATGGCGCAAGCTTTGGAAATGATGACTGCAAACACTGGCAGTTTGCAATGGTGATACAATGATAGCACTACCATATGTAATAGTGAAATACCCATGTATAATAAATATTTTGGGTTTTTTTTGCCAAGGGGAAGGGGGCGATGATGCCAGAATATTTTTTCAAGTGAGTAGCTTTGGATTTTCTAGCGGCAGTGACGAACAACATTGCAGCTGGCATGGCAATGATGGTACAACAGCATCAACGATTTTTTTTTTTTTTGTCACATTTGCTTCTGAACCAAAAGCAGTGAGTTAAAATTCAATAAGAATAACACCATAGTAATTTATACAAAATTTTTATTTCCAAACTTTTATATAACACGGTATTTTTGAATATTTGCAAAAGTATATTGTAACTAAAAAAAGCAACAAATAGTTAAATTTATTGTGATACTAGTGAGAAAACCCCAATAAAAAATGAGGACTAGATTTAGTATCATCAGTATGATCAGTCATAATACTTCGCATTTTCATCATAAGATGGGAATAAAAAATCTAGAAGACCAGGTAGAGATATCCTAAGAGAAAAAAATAATAGTGACATTATTTTTATGAAAGAATGAGACATACTCCGGAGATATGTTGTGCATTGTACTATGAGTTACAACAGACTTCTCAAGGTCCAGATATCATATAACAGACTGCAGAACCTACTCATGTTGGTTCTTCTACGAACATGTCTATTAGTCATATTACATTGATCTTTTTTCATGAGGAATATGATAAATTTTTTTCTTTAGGTATTACTAGTGTGGACTATATCCACTATATTTTCTGTTTACTATCTAATTCCAAATTCTTGGATAGTAAATTTGAGAGCGAAAACTCATACAATAGGCAATCACTCTCCTTTTACTTCTTTTGTTGAGTCTAGAGCTTTTGAACTTGTTGTAGCTAATAGCACAGTTATACAAGCTAAAGGCATGAAAATAATAATGTTTGTTATTTATTCTTGATATATATCTTATTCATACCAAAATTTTATCATAACTTATTTTGTTAGTTTCTTTATGAAATAAAAGTTATGATATTATTTTTTTCATTTGTATTTTAATGCATGATCGTCAGACCAAATAAGTGACTTTCTTAAGAATTAAGCGAGATGAATTATACATATTCTTCTTCACTCACTTGAGTCCTAAATATTTGTATGATATTGATCTGCTAGTGAATCACTCTCAATAAGAATATTCTTCACTAAATTAACTAAAAATTTGAGAGTTAATTATTAGAAAAATAACATATGGTAATTGTAAGACAAATAAATAAGAAAAACATATTAAATTTTCTTATTCGGCATATCAAGAGAGTACTAAGATGCTCACATTTTGTATGTTTCACTCAGATATTAAGTGATCCAGTAGGATGAGCACATACGATAATTTATGATATTATATTATTTTTATTAATAAGTATACTCAATTTACATAATTATAATATTTAAGAAGAAATTTCAATTTTTTTCATTTTCTGAAATTTTATAAAAAAAATTTAGTTTAGATATGACAATAATATATTGAGTGATAATATATTAAAATACTTTTCTCATCAACTTTTTGGTTTTTTCGAGCATAAGATGATTAATCATATATCAAGTATTGATACTCCTGCACATAAAGAAATAGATGAAAGAAAGAATCAACATCTAATTAAAATGATTAGAATACTCCTACTTTATAGGAGTGTGCCTAGAGGCTTTAGTGGAGAAGTGGTGTTTACGACTAACTTCCTAAACAACTAAATATCATTTTTATATTCTCAAATTATATCTTATACTAGCTTGTACTAATTGTAGAAAGACTTTTTCAATTTTCACCCAAGATTTTTAGGTATATTTATTTTATTCGAGACAACTCTTCCGACAAAAAATATATGACAACATGTATTATCAAGTATATCTTCGTTGTCTCCTCTAGAACTCAAAAGACATACATGTTAATTATCCAAAAACTAAGAATTATTACAAGTATTTATGTTATGTTCTTCAAGAACAAATTCTATTTTAATGATTTGATCTAAGAGAACATATCTTCAAATATTATAATAGGCTCTTTTCACTGTCTAGTTCTTATTCCTCGTATATTTATACTTGACATGACTAGTATAATTAATTTTGAAAAGAATAATAATATTTGTCATAGGACAATGCACCTAAGAGAAGAGCCTAGTAAAAATATCCCATTAAATATAAGATGTAAGTCTCCATCAAAGAAAAAGTAATAACTTGGATCATTTGATTATATTATGAAAAGTACCAAAGACATATTATAGTAGGCATCATTTATCTTAGAGTAGTTTCTTATTCTTATTTTAGTACTTAATATTCTAATATTTTATCCATACTTAATAGTTATTGGATTTGGGATGCTCTTCTCAGGACACTTAGTCACTCTATAAAGCAACAGACTATATTAAAAAAATTTGGAGTAATCATATTTAATCATACATATAATATCATCCCAAAATCAATAAATAAATAGTTGTGGGATGAAAATGGTGTATATGATGAAGACATGATCTAAGAGAAAAGTTGATCAACTCAAAATTAGATTTATAACAAATGATTTTACACAGACATATAAAGTTAACTACTAGGACACCATCACTCATGAGTCCAAAATAATAATTATTAGGATGTTATTTTTTATTGCGTCATCAAAGAGAGATTATATATCAGTTAGATATAATAAATATATTCATTTATAATGATCTAGGAAAAAATATTAATATATTAGTCATCATGATTCACTGATCCTAAGAGCACAGATATGATATGCAGATTGTGAAAGAGCCGTTATGGCCTCAAGCATGCTGCTAAGGCTTACTTTAGCTAATTCCCTCAACACTAACTATATTTTGTCTTATTAGATGTGTATCAAAATATTCATATTTTTTTATTAGAAATAGACTATGGTGATGTTAGTTGTATAGATCGATAATACTCTAATTACAATGAATAATCATATAGGTATATTGCAATAAAAATTATTTCTATAAACTGAATTTCAAACAAAGAATTAGAAAAGGCAAACAATTTTTTAATATTGAGATCAAATACTCAAGAGACATGATTTTTCATTCTCAAAATGATATTATAATTAATATTAGTATGTCAAGATATACACCCATTGACTCACTACTTGATCCAAGAGTAGACATATCTATAAATATTAGTCTATCAATTAAATCCACTAGATAATAAAAACTAAACAATTTGATAGTAACTAGATCTAATATTACATCTATTATCAGTTTAGTTAATCATTTTCATAATTCTACTACATGTATTCATATGGAATTTAGTGCTTAATAATATCTAGTATATAGAGAAAGCTTTTCAAGAGATAAAATAACATTTAGAGATCATAAGTATCGTCATATAAAGACATTCAGATTTTAATTGGGTTCATATTTAATAAAGAAGATATTCATCACAAGTTTTTTATCTTTTTTTTCAAATAACCTTATCTCATTAAAAAGTAAAGGGCATATAATTATTTTGAGATCAATTACATAGATTAAGTACAAGGCTGTAGCATAAACTACTAATGAACTACAATATATCAACTACTTTTTGGAGGAATTTGGTCAGCTAGTTCAGTAAATTAAGATACTTTATTGTAACAGTCAAATAGTTCAAGTACATTGCTGCCAACTAAGTTTTCCACGAGCAAACTATGCCTATTGAAATTAATTATCATTTCATTTTAAAAAAGATCCTGAATAATTCAATTACTATCACATACATATCTACTAGTGAGCAGGCTATAGACATTTTCACGAAGGCTCTCATAGAACCACATATTATTTTCTTCTCTTTTAAGATAGGAATTGATGACATATGTGCCCCAAGTAAAATGAGATGTTAAATTTTAGCTTATTATTTTTTATTTTTTATTTATTTTTCATTATTTAAAATCACTCAACTTGTAGGTCGCCTCAAACTATATATATATATATGATCATGTGTATTCAAATGAATAACTTTTTTATAATTAATAAATATTGTCTTTTTTTACTTTGATTTTCTTTCCTCTCTCCTGTTCCTGTCTCCTCTTTGCCCAACCAAACCCTAACCATAATCAAACAAATTTAAATATTACCATTGCATATAAGTATGCAAATAAATCTTTGAATACAAAAAATCTTTATTGCAATATAAAACATACAAAAATGGGATGCTCAAATACATCACCCATATCTCATCCGACAGATAAATGATCAATGAACATGGTGTGTTCTTAGAAAACATCACGTCTTAGGATAAAATAAAAAAAATAATTATTGTTATTGTTATAACTAATGAAAAGTCCAGAAACAAAGTCAATTCACATATCATTTGTAAGATCATGTTAAACGAAAACTTCTAGAGTAGCCCATGATTATATTTTCTAGATCCATGTATTTGTTTTATGATAATAATTCTCTTTACCCAATAGCAAATTTAATTTTACATAAACAAGTAGTTATTATTTTGTCAATAATAAATGATATGTATTATCTTCATCATGTTTTTATGTATAGTTTGCCAATAACTTGGCAAAATCTTATTTGGTTAATTAGATGAAATTATATACATCAACTCATACATAATTAATATATATGCTCCAACATGAAAAAATGGAACAATCAGCATATATTGTTTATGTATTTTATACATATTTGGCATGTACCTGAAAAGTAGAGCTTTGTGAGGCATAACAAGAATATTTTATATGACCTTTGCCCCTTTTCAGCAACATTAAAGTAAATAGCACCTTATTTTCTTTTTTGTCCATTCTAACATTATTAGATAAGCACGAGCTCAATTAACTTAGGTCAATCAGATACTCACATGATAACCCTCCAAAAATATCATAATCAACATCAAATTATATTTTCAATATAATAGATATTAATTATAATATATTAATTTAAATTCTTCAAGCAAATTCTAGATAACCATCCAAACATCACATAAATTCAAATTATGCATATTTTCTTATGATTTTCATCTAAAATTTTAATAATATACAAATACATTAATACTAAATTGTTAATTAGTTTTTAAATTAGAATAAAATATGATATCATTTGCACATATTCAAATCACATAAACTAATTCTCTAATTGAAATAATTGAACATAGTCATCCAATCATAACTCATTAAACAATCTCTTCATGCTAAATCAAAATGATTCTTGATCCAACATTTTAACCACAATAATATGAAATCATGAATACTATTTGCAATCAAATCAAATAACTTTTAAATTTATTGCACTTGTATGACTTGCTCAAATAACAAATTGAAATGATCAAACTCACATGAAGCATTTTAAAATATATTTGACGTAATTGAATTTATCTAATCATTTGTATATGTCGCAAATACTCAATTTAGAAAATATAAAACACATACAATCTTCTAAGCATCGTTGTGGAAATAATTATAATTTAATCAGTGGTAGGCACAAAGATTAGAACTATAGACTCGCCTTAGATCTTATCTCATATAAATTAGTAATCAATCTTAATATATTTCATCTAAAATATTAAATTTATAATAATGTACTAAGTTATCTGGCTATCACAAAAGAAAATATCATCGATCTATTAATTAATAAACTCAGCTCCTCCAAAATGTAGCTAATCTGCTAATTCTCACAAGTACCTAATATCATAGTTATAAACTATAATTCCACATTATTTAGAAATAATAATTTATCATTTATCCATCCAAGAGCAAATTATCTCCCAAAAAAATACAAATTTCAATGACAAATTTCTTTTTTATGATTAAAAGAGTCCAACTAGAATTAGAGTAGACCTCTAATCAGCTATGTCTTTGAACTTTGAAAAAAATCTCATATCCTAAAACTATGTTAACATATCTAAAAATCTAAAGAACGATGTTTATATGAATCTACCTGAAAAAATATAGAAAATTACTGATTGTATTCACAATATAGATTGTTCACTCTAACCACCAATCCAGCCACCCCCTCACACTCACACACTCGCACTAAAACACACCCTCTGACACTCCCTCGCTCTCACTTATCCATGCATCCATGCACCCACCCACACTCACATACTCTTACTTCTCTCTCACATACACGTACACTCACACACACTCTCTGTCTCTCACTTTCACTCTCTCCCACTCACCACCAACCCAACCACCCACTCACACTCACACTCTACCCTCTCACTCACAAACTCTCACCTTCTCACCCTCTCTCTCTCATGCTCCCTCTCACTCTCTCACACTAACTCTCACTCTCTCGCTCTCACTTGCTCTCACTACCTCACTCGCCCACTCTCTGTCTCTCTCATTCAATCTCTCACTCTCCCTCACACTCTCACTCACTCTTACACACTCTCTCCCACATTTTCATGCTCTCTCACCCTCTCTCATTCTCTCTCACTCACTCTCACACTCATTTGCTCATTCATACTTGCTCTCACTCACTCTCTCACTCTCATGCACTCTCAGTCTCACACACTCTCACTTTATCTCTCTCACTCCAACTCTCACTATCACTCTCTCTCTCTAACTCTCACTCTCTCCCACACTCTCTCTCTTTCTCACACTCATTATCTCACACTCACACTATCTCTCACTCTTTCTCACACTCACTCTCTCACACTCACACTATCTCTCACTCTTTCTCACACTCACTCTCTCACACTCACACTATCTCTCACTCTTTCTCACACTCACTCTCTCACACTCACTCTCTCACACTCACTCTCTCACACTCACACTATCTCTCACTCTTTCTCACACTCACTCTATCTCAAACTCACTCTTTCTGATACTCACTCTCGCTATCTCTCATACTCACTCTCTCGCTCTCACACTAATAGGCCCAAAATACACCTATTTTTTTAGCCAATTATTGATGTAAATTATATGTATAATATCAAGTTTAGATAATAATGATAGAGATTTCATCACAAGTTAGGCTTCTAGAGATTTTGAGTGAAAATAAAATTAACCAATTAAGTAAAATAGAAATAACTAGAATTGAGGTTGCAACTCAGAATATTTGACCACGACTACATTCCTAACAAAAAAAAAGAATAGATGCAGTAGAACGAATTACAACACTATTTATGAGTTGCAACATTCACATATTGCAATATCACTTCTATTGACACAATTATATCTTTTGAAGATTTTAAACAAAATGAACCACAATATCTTATTTCTAAGTCACAACATTCATGTCATGAAATCATATTTCTTAGTCATGACAACAAATGTAACTACAAGTACCAATGAAGTCACGACAGCAAGTTCCATGTTGCGACTCTTGTCCAATTGCGAATCAAAAACATAAAATCATAATGTGGACCTAGAGAAAAGGCTTCCACCAAACTTATTATTTTTCAACAAATTTAGAAAAGAACAATATAAAAATACACGATAAAAGACAAGACAATGAGTTGAAGGCAGGGAGAAAAAGATGATAAAAGCGACAAGCTAAAAACTACCACATAAGGCAACACATTCCTAACACAGATATTAATGTATGAGTTATTGATATTTATTTTAAAATAAAAACTACCACATAAAATATCAATAAAAAAATTATATTTATTTTAAAATATAATTTTCCATATTAATCTTAATTACATTTTAATATATGAGTAATATTATATTTAATTTTATTTATTTATTGTAGATATAATAAATCATTGATTCAAATATATAATTATATATTATTTTAATTTATTCAAATCCATTAAATATAAAATCAAAACTAAATTTAATTATATTATAATATAACTAATATTGATTTAATTTTTATTCAGATATAAATTATCATAAGATCAAAAATATCCAAATATATCTAAATATATCACAAATATATCTTGCTATATGTAAATATATCATGAGTATTTGGATATTTTCTTCCTTGTAAATATTTTTTATGCATACATAAATACAATAGTGATTATCAATATATCTATGATATATCATAACTTTTTAATAATAACTATGAATTTAATGATAATCAAATATTTATGTAACCTATGTTGTGTCAATAATCATAGATATAGGATATATCTTAAATATAGGATATAGCTTGAATATATCAAGAATATATTCGAATATTTTCATCCTTGATTACAAGATTCTAGCACCATATTGAAGAGATAAAGTATTCATTTACATCACTTACTATTATTTGCTTTAATAGTCGAGCAATAAGAAATATGACATTATTTGGTATTCCATAAGCACATGAATTATATTAAAATAGATTTTTTTTCTTAATAAAAAAATTCAGAATGTGACCATTGTTAACACTTATATTCATGTAACAGACTAGCCAACATAAATATTTATAAAGTCCTTGCAAAAATATTTACTTATTTTTCTTTCTTTCGAGCTTGATGTATTGAATATCTATGCACCAATTTTATAAGAACTAATAAAGTCATGGTTTTAATTTTATTTTATTTTTATTTCTGATGGAAACACCGAACTTGTGAGTTACCAATATACTTTTTTTTTATTTTATATATAGCTTAAGTTTTGGTCACAATTTTAGAGAGTGGTATTGTATTACACATCATAATTATTACTCAACAGATTTGTCAAGTTGGCAAAGAAAAACTAAAGGTTGGGAGTCACCTCTTCTAAGAGATCATAAAGCAAAACCTAAACATCAAACTTATCAAAAAAAAAGAAAGAGTTTGCACCTTTATAACAATCATAATATTATGTTCAATGGTTCTAGTGAGCTAGAACTAGGCAAGAACCACCAATTTTTCTTATTTTTTAAACAATTTAACAAAATTTTAATTCATAAAAACTTAATAATCTTAGTTTGTGATTCCTAAAACATCAGATCGTATTAAAATTTTAAAATTAAATATATTTAAGCAAGAATAATACTAAAATGATTAATCATTTATAAAATCTTTATGTTACGGATATTTGTTGGAGGTCATACATTGATATGATGATAAATATCTTAGTCAATGGGCGATGCTATAGGTCTCAAGTTCAAGACTCATCAAATGCAATCTCTTCGAATTTCAAAAGTAATGATGTCTATATATTAACATCTCTCAAATCTCATACTAAAATGAAAACCTTATACATTAGGTATAATCTACTCCAACAAAGTCCCAATTTCTACCATGAAATATTTTTTATTATAGACATCTCAAACTAAAAAAGTAATAAACAAAAAATAATGTTCCTCTTATTTTCATGAAAATAAGAGCACTCAACCTATAAGGTGCCCTAATCCAACTAGCTACGCTCACACATATATAAAGGCTTAGCTTGTACATATTATATTCATTGGAATTTATAGAGTTAATAGATTATTTATTTATATTTTTGGCTTGACTTGTAAAAAAATATCAGAGTCAAAACCTAAGATTTATGAGGGATCATGGGCATTGTACTAACACACTACATGTGAAAGTATACTATTTCAAATGCACACAAACACATGTGTCATCATAATCAATGTCCACACTCATTATGTGTGATGGGCATCAATGGTGTATGTTTATACCATAGGTGGGAGACCATGCTGAAAAACATGACTGCAAATGAAAAAAAAACACATTTTTCAATTTTATATTTGGGAAAAAAGTGATTTTGACTTGTATCTTAGAATTTTCAAGGTGTTATAGGTACGAAAGATCAAAATTGTAATTTTGAGAGTGGATGTAGAAGCATCGTAATTTGGCCTCTAAAATCCTAATTTTGATGGTGACAATTTTATCATCCTAAAATTTTAGTTTCTAATTTGAACAAATTATTTTTTTTATATATTATAATTTTGGATTAGGAAAAGCATATATTTATTTTTTATGAGCATATTGGTATTTCCTAAGTTGGCATTGGTAAGCAAGCACACGAGATTCTTCTTATAGTATACATATTATAAAAAAAATGAACATACCAGAGATTGATATTAGTAATTATTTCCAAAGAAGATAAAGAAATATTACAAAATATTGAGTATTAAGTAAAATATACAAACTATTAGAGTCATCTAGTAATCCTTACAAAGTTCATTCATAGTGAAATTTACTCTATATATATATATATAATTCTTCTCTCGAATAATAACAAAAATTTTGTCATTTAGGTATTACTAATTTTATTGTTTGTATTTTCATTTCATACTCATAAATTATTGATATATAAATCAATACTCACATTATTAGTACTCATTATTTTTTTTATTAATTTTTTTCTTGTTCCTTGAATATTATAATAGCCAATGATACTTTTTCATGAATTATTGGGTATGACAATATTTAATTTGGCTTATTGCTTCTCTTACATATTTTGCTTATTCTTTATTATAATGTTACTCTTCTTTTTGTGAGTTATTTTTCAAAATAACTTAACTCTAACTTTATTTTTTATTTTATTAATATTTATTTACAAGATCGACAGACTTTGAGACAGTACTATCTTTGGGCTTAAGCAAAATGAATTATATATTTTTTTCTTATGTGATAAGATCTTCTAGTAGATATTTAAGTGTGTTAGACTCTTTATTTAAGCATTTTCAACTTTATTATTTATCATTAACCAAGTTAAAAGTATTTTACCCTACTTTTAAGGGTATTTCTAACCTAACACTAAAGCATATCAGTTAGAAAAAAATAATACATTTTATATGTATTTTATACGTATAGAACCTACTAAAGATGATACTTGAAATAATTTTTCGTATTTGATTATTTTTATTGATAAGTGCTCATAATTTACAATGATATTTCTTTTTAATATTAGATTATGTGTTTTATTTTTTATTTTTTAAATATTTTATATGATGATAAAAAATTAATTTAATATAAATACTAAAAAATATGAAATAATAATATATTAACATATATGTCAGATAAATTTAGTAATTACTACATGAATCACTAAATTATACAAACTTCCTAGACACTTCAAACAATTGTAAGTGCCCAAGAATGAGATTATTGAAAATAACAATAATCACAAAATTGAGATATCCTAGACACTCTTATTTGAAAGTATTATTCTAAAATATTTTTTAAAAGGTATAATTTTTATAATAAACTAACTCATTAACTAGGTACATTATTTAATTCTTTCTCATCATTTCTTTCAAATCATGCATTTTGAAAAAAAAAATATTTTAACTTGTTTCTCAAAATTAACACTCAATATGTTGAGATGTGTCTTCCTTGAATATTCTAATATCCAAAAATAATACAAATATTTTTACTAAATAGTAGTACGTTTTTAGTAAATATTGATAATAATTTTTTTAGTATAATATATTTTTTAATGAGTTTATGAAAAACATGATTCTCAAGGTTGCATATGGACTCATTACTTTTCATTTATGCAATGTAATCCCATATGAAATTTTAGTTAGTAGAAAGTCACATGATGACTATATCTGAACTTGTTAGTTCACAATATAATTACTTTCTTATAGAGTCATCATGAATACCAATAAGTATTAACTTAAAAACTTTATTAACCAAGATTTGGAGACTATACTAGAATAATGAGACATGTAATTTGCTAACTACTCAGACCAAAGATTAGTATACCAATAAACTATAAAATCCTACAATAAGTTCCTCTAATATTGACCTTATGATCATCCTCCAAAAAAATGATAAATTCTCACCATTTGATTTTATAAATTTTATCTAACTCACATATTCTTTTTTCTTACTTTTACTATTTATTTAAATGATACTGAAATGCTCATATCTTCATTTAAGATATTATCTCATCTAGGATAGTACTGCTCTTAATAAAAACAATAAATATTCATTTCATTAAGACTTATGAACTAATATCAATGCCTATATAAAGATTTGTTATTAAATGTAGGTAAATAGTTACTAGAAATATAAGTTCAAACAAAAAAATAAATCATCTTAAAAGACTTACAGCAAAAGAATTTACACATATATTTGGTAAGGATTACTAAAATATTTTATCTATCAACTAAAGTAACCTCTATACAAATTCTTATTTCACCATAAGCATACTACAAATAAAATATATATCAGTTAGATATAAAAAATATATTTCTTTATAATAACTTTGAGCAAAATATATATATAAAATAGTTACATAGATTTTAAGTAACATAGTAAAACAATTTATAAATTATAAAAGATATAGTATAACATAAAAATCACCAAATTTCTAATTTTATGATATTTTCATAAATAATCACATCATTCAGATTATAATTCATACAAGTGTGTTACAAATTTTGCTTTATTTTTTGAAAGAATTTTGATGATATAATAATTTTACTTATTGTATATGTAGATGACATTCTAATTATAAGAGATGAGTTAAAAATCAATTAATTCAAAAAATATTTTTTAATTATAATTCTAGATATATAATTTTGAGAGACTCAAATATTTTCTTAATATAAAAATAACATATTTTAAGAGAAATTATCTTATCATAAAAAAATATATGATTAATACTCTTATAAAAATTAGTCTCATGAGTTATGCATCAATAGATATCCCTATTAATTATTTAATAACTTTTCTAATTGACTATATTACTTATAAGATAATCATATAAAAATATTAACTTGTGAAGATTGTTCTCAATAGGTTTACGCAAACATAAATCATCACATATTTAAGTATTTTAAGAAGACTTCAAGGCTTATGATTTCTATCAATAATTACAAATACTTACAATTAATCAAATATTTTAATTCTGGTTGGATACTAATTTATATCAAGAATAAGTCTATAACAAATTTTTATATTTTTCTCAAAATTAATCTTATACTTTACAAAAATAATAAATAAATACTTATTTTAAAGTCTAATGCATAAATATAAATCATAACAATAACAATTATTACATATTATATACTTTAAATATATCACCTATTTGAGAAAATTAAATATTCATTTTTTTCTTACTATTATTTATTATAAAGGTATAATTTAAAACTTATATCATCCAATTTGATATTTCACGAACAAATAAAATATATCAAGATAGACTATTATTATAATCAATATCTAAATATCAAAATAATCAAAGAATATCTTTATAAAAAATCTTGAAAAAATCTCAAATTGACGATTGTCTCATTCTAACTAACCCCTTATATATGAATTTAAGTTGACCATATTAAATTCATTTAGATTTATAGAATTTATGGATTATTTGTTTATATTTTTGGCTTGACTCTTAACATTATACGTGCATGATGTATTGCAAGAAAAATCATATTTAGCAAGTTGCTAATGTATGCCAAGTTGGCTATGATTATTCAACATATTAATCCAAACATAAAAGTCATGCCCCATTGTAGCTGAAAACTGTATTTCTCATTCATCAATGAATTTCACAGTTGAGGGGGGGAAAGAACCCACCCACAAAGTTGGCATGGTGGAAGAGTTATGATCTTCGGAAAACAGTTCAAGTTACCAGGAATCATAAATTTTCAGCCTGGATACACATAGAAAAGCATATACGATAAATCAAGTTTCAATATTCAAACTTGTAGCTAAATGGGGATTCCACATAGATATGAGTTTCCAGATCTAGAAACAGGGCCAGTATGCACCAAGTTGATGTTCCAGGGCTGGAAAATTATTTAGTTTTCTAAAGAATTTTGTAGCATTGAAAATTCTTGAATTTGCTGCAAAACTAAGTTTCCTGGTTGTTAATCATCACAATTTGTTATTTTCTCCATGCTCTCTCACCAGAACGGAAGAAACATAAATGCATTTAAAAAATGTTTCTGGTCATTTCAGTACATATGCATTTTAAAAGGGATAGAAATTTTTTTTCAAACGTCACTATGCTAGTAATTAATTAGGTGAAGTACACCCAGCCGAACACAAGCATTGCTAGATGATAAATGAGATAGAATTAATGAACCACAGAGAAGTTTTAGTTTCGACTTAAAAACTAAATAGATTATCAAAGATCCAGCAAAAAAATACCAATTGCCTTGCCACCCTCAGATCTACTGGGTAATGTTGAATTTCCAGCCTCTGCATACAATATTCCCTGATACTTTCAACGTAAAACCCCAACATCTGTTGTAAAGCATCAAAGTCTTATACTTCAATTTCCTATACCAAGTTTCCCACTTCGTTACTTTCTAGCAAAGTACACAGACTTAAGCAGCTTTAGGATTCGATGGAACTTGGAAGTAATACAGCCGCTTTCAATAAAAGAAAGAAGAGATCAACAGCATCCAAAGAATCAAAACCAAAATTATATATATTTTAGTACAGTCAAATGAATAATTCTTGTTTTACCCTTGCCTTGCCCCTCATCATACTGCACACGAAAAAAAAAATATAAACTTCCATTGTTGGTGATTAAAAAATCTCCTAAAAATATTTTAGGAGATACAAAATAAAAATATTTATATTTTGGTTCACATTTCAAAAAAATATTAAAAAATATACCAAATACACAAATTATTTATGTTTTATGCATAGATACATTGCTGGTGAGCACCCACCATTTTTTGGCAATTTTATCCATACAAATTTGCTAAGTAAAATTAAATATTTTATCATGCATAAATTAAATTATAAATAACAAGTTTATGCATAATATTATGAACTTGTGTTGTGCATAAACTCATATCATGAGTTGTGACCCACAACCACTCACAACACCACACATAATAAAAGTTGTTGTGTGTGCATTATGTTATGCATAAGCATAACATGTTAAGCATAATGTCGTGAATAAAATCATGCATAACACAAGTTGTTGGGTATGCATTATGTTATACATAGTAGATGTTATGCATAAATATGTTATGCTTAATGTTATGTATCACCATGCATAAACACCTTGTGAATAACTTTATGAACTTGTGTCATCCACAATGTTATGCATAAATATGTTATGCATAAATATGTTATGCATACATAATAATTGGTATTATCCATAGCTAATTATTTATGTGTGCCATGGCATGTTTATGTATAGCTCGTGTCATCAACACTACATCCTCTAATATTTGTGATTAGTTTGTATATGTAATATGGTTTACATTGTTATATTTGATTCTAAAGCAAATACTAGTAGTAACCTCAATATCCTTGTTGTTGCATGAGTGATCATCTATCAAAAGCTCTTTCACTTTATCTTCTAGTCATTTAATTAAGCATGAAAATATTTCTACAATATATAGGCGTGGTTTGGATCTCCTATTTGAAATAATATTCAAAGCTGATGAAAAAACAACTATGATGATATGTTAGTCACCGAAGAGATTAGTAGATCACGTGACAACTTAGATATTATAAATAAGTTGATTCATATAATTTTCATCAACTCACTATTAATAATTTCATATTATCAATATGTGAAAGGATTAAACAATAATCGGCATCAAAATATTGAGACAACTCACTTATATTTTATAAATCATCATGTTATTTGCTCATACTAAATGACAGAGTCATTATATATGAATATGGTGTCAATGACTGTACTCAGAGATTCGCTAACAATATCATACCTAGTGTCCCTATATGTAAATGTGTTATCTAATTTATCGTGATTCCAATCTTATGGTTCTTCTACTTTGTTCATGCATGCAAATATGAATCCAAATATATTTTATACCCTTTCACTTTAACCCTTTGATTCATTAACAACACATATTTTCATATAAAAAAAAACTTTAAGGATTTAAAAAATAAAAACTGACTATCAGATATCATATGTTGGTAATAAGTTTATCACTCTTATTATTAATATAGTCAAATATCATATGTTAGTAGTTAAGAAATGACTTATATATGAGATTGGTATAATTTTGATGGTGTCATATTTGTTTGGCTTTTTTTTAGTCCTACTGACAAATATAACATGTGAAATTCTTATTGTTTATTAGGCATCATAATGTATTTTAGTAAATTTCTTATGTTTTCTAACATGTAGAAAATTATTTTTATCATTGTTTATACTATTAGGTTTATTATATGACACATATATCTAATATGAAAAATATTGGCTAAGGGCTTATTTCTAATGATCATGACAAATATGTTAATGACAACACTATTATTTAAAGTATCATTAAATATGATACCGAAACTATTATTTTAAATGTCATATTTTCTGAAGATCCTCATCAAATACTCAAATATGATGAGGTCATCACGATGATGAATGAACTCAGGATATCATATATATTTTTTATTAAATTTCTAACTTAAAATTGACATAGTGGGTAGTGAGGCATGTGAGTGAATTGTCATCATGACTAGTCTAGATATTGGACATCACTCCACTATATTTTTTGAGTTTGTTAATTACTTATTATTTTTCTAATTTAAAATATTTTATTATGCTATTCCTATTAGTAAACATAAAAAGATGCTAGAAATGAGCTTGTATTATATTGACTACTTTAAGATCATTCGAAAATATAATCAAAAAATCAATACTTATAATTAATTTTGTCATACCTTTCTTCCCAAATTTAATATGGTAAATAAAGAGGGTTAATGAACCTGTAATTGAATAACTTTAAAGTCTTTGTCACTAAGTTAGGTTTGCATGAGATCCAATACAACATATTTTTTAATATATATTGAGCGGCATGTCTTTTAAGGTGTTCAATGCTACTAACACTCCTATATATTTTTATATTATTTATGTATTTATGTATTTATGTATTTATTTATTTATAATATATACACAATGTTGATTCTTCTTCAACACTCATAATATTTTTATTTTTTAATTATGTTGAAGTGCATTCATAATATTGAAGTTCATCTATTTTTAAGTTTTTAGGAAAATTAGTAGAGAACATATAAGAGAATTTTATTTCAGCCTCAGACTTTTCGATCAAGTTATCATTAATATCAATGCCTATGTCTAATTCATATTTATTAAATTCATTATTTATCAATTATTTATGTATGAGACTAGATTGATAGTAGAAGAATGAGAGCAATAATTTATTTATTCTTAATCATAATGTATACCTTAACTATATGTGTGTAGCAGATATGTTGGTGTTCCACCGAATTAAAATTACAAATTTATGATAAAAATATAGACACAAATAAAGTATAATATCAATTTCAAAGCAAGGAGATGAGAGAAGTTTACAGATTAACTATAAAAATAAAAAAGTATATTAATACAGTATTTATAGAAGCCTTTTTTGTTAAAAATATATATTTTTAATTTTTTAAATATTTTTATAGTAGAAAACTGACAGTCATCGAATTTTTGCAAATGAGCTAATGAATGCAATTCCACAACTCAAAATTAAAAAAAAAGTTTTTTATTACACCTGATAGGGCAACAACGTGCACTATCCTATCGATTGTTACTTTCCACTCATAATAGGCGAAAAACAATATAGTGGTTGTTAAAAAAATGGGTCTTGTATAACAAGGCATCATGCCCATGCGACTGGCATGACTATGGTCTAGGCATAGTTCTGGATCATTCTATGTTAGGTTAGGCACAATTGCATTGGACTCTGCCTTGTGCCATGCACAGGCTACTTGGTCCACCTAACACCTCAATTTTTGGTTTATTAAAATAAAAACTTTCTTAAATTAATTATGACATCTACACATTTAGTCCTTTAAAGTTAAAGTTATTATTATTATATAAAATAATGAATAATTACTAAGAAAAAGAATTTTAACTTTCTACCTCATCTTATGCAATATGTTTTTTTTTTGTATATTTCCATACCCCCCATATACAAAACTCAATGACATATTTCTTTTTTGTAATTACGAGAACCAAACTAGAATTAGGAGTAGACCTCTAATCGGCTATGTCTTTGAACTTTAAAAAAATATCATATCCTAAAACTGTGTACATCTAAAAATCTAAAGAATGATGTTTATATGAATCTACAAGAAATAATATAGAAACTACTGATTATATTCACAATAGATTGTTCACTCTAACCACCAATCCGCCCACCCACTTAGACTCACACTCTGACACACTCACCCTATCACTCTCTCCCATTCTCACGCACATGCTCTCACAATCTCACCCTCTTACACTCCCTCACTCTCACTCATCCATGCACCCACCCACACTCACATTCTCTCACTCACTCCTCTCTCACATTCACATACACTCACACACTTATCTGTCTCTATCACTCACTCTCACTCTCTCCCAATCACCACCAACCCAACCATCCACTCACATTCACACTCACTCACACACACTCACACTCACATGCTCAATCTCACACACTCTCACCCTCTCTCTCACAAACACTCACCCTCTCACATTCACTCTCTCTCATGCTCACTCTCACTCTCTCACACTAATTCTCGCTCTATCTTGCTCTCACTATTTCACTTAACCATTATCTATCTCTCTCATTCAATCTCTCACTCTCTAACACTCTCACTCACTCTCACGCACTCTCTCCCACACTCTCACTTTCACTCACTCTCTCTCTCTCATTCTTTCTTATTCACTCTCTCACTCTCACCCACTCTCTCACTCTCACTCTCTCTCTCTCTCACTCTCTCTAACTCTCACTATCACTTTCAGTCACACACACTCTCTCTAACTATCACTCTCACTCTCTCCCACAATCACTTTCACTATCTCTCACTCTCATTCTTTTTCACATTCGCTCTCTCACACTTCTCATTATCCCACTCTTTTTTAAACTCACTCTATCTCAAACTCACTCTCACTATCTCTCACTCACTCTTTTTGACACTCACTCTATCTCATACTCACTCTCACTATCTCTTACTCTCACTCTTTCTAAAATTCACTCTCACTATCTCTCATACTCACTATCTCTCAATCTCTCGCACTCACTCTCTCACACTAATAGGCCCATAATACACCAATTTTTAGCCAATTATTGATGTGAATTATATGTATAATGTCAAGTTTAGATGATAATGATAGAGATTTCATCGCAAGTTAGGATTCTAGAGATTTTGAGTGAAAATAAAATTAACCGATTAAGTTAAATAGAAATAACTAGAATTGAGGTTGCAACTCAGAATATTTGACCACAACTACATTCCTGACAAAGAAAAAGAATAGATGCAGTAGAATGAATTACGACACTATTTTTGAGTCGCAACATTCACATATCGCAATATCATTTCTATTAGTCACAATTATATCTTTTGAAGATTTTAAGCAGAATGAACCACAATATCTTACTTCTAAGTCACAACATTCACATATCATGATATCATATTTCATAGTCACAATGCCAAATGGAACCACAAGTACCAATGAAGTCATGATGGCAAGTTTCGTATTGTGACTCTTGTCAAATTGCGAATCAAAAGCATAAAATCATAACATAGACCTAGAAAAAAGACTTCTGCCAAACATATTATTTTTTCAACAAATTTAGAAAACAACAATATAAAAATGCACAATAAAAGGCAAGACAAAGAGTTGAAGGCAAGGAGAAAAAGATGATAGAAGCGACAATCCAAAAGCTACTACATAAGGCAACACATTCCTAACAGAGAATAGAATAGAATATGAAGAGAAATCAAAGGGGACTCTACTGATTGTACTCAAAAAAATATAAATTAGCAATGTATAATATCACTCAAAGCCAAAAGCATATAGCACACCTATGAAAAGAATTCATTATTTTATTTTTAACTTGCGAAGAAAAGAATTTCTAGCAATTGTTCTTGCATTCTTTTATTTTTACTTGTGAATAATATTGTATCAAATTCATTGTTTTAGCTTTTTCTCAATGCTAAGATTAATCATTATCTAGGATTGGAATGAATATTAGTAATTTTAGGGACTCAAAAAAAATTACTATTTGAGTCTATTTTTGAGCTCTCAAATTCAGATACTCATAATTACCTTGGTATTTTTAAAATTTGAAAAAATGTAAAACATAAATGTTATGAATAAATGAGTTTATGCATACTAAGTTTTGCATAATTTTTATGTCGGGATTTTTAAACCTTACTCATGATATTGTGCAAAGAATCAATTGATTAGTTTCTGGGATCATTTTTGTGTTATTAAAGTAGAAGACATACCTTGATGAAATTCCTCCCAAAATCTTCTCTAGTATTTTGGTCTCCAAGCACCACACGAAGAAGAAGTTGGTCTTCTTATTTCTTTTTTTTTATGCAAAAAAATAGCCTATGTCGCATTACTTAAATTGATGTGACATTTTTTCATTAAGAAATTCAAAAATTAAAATTTATTTGATTCACATATATTAAACAAAATCATTTAAAATGATTTTAAATATATAAGCAAATAAAAAAAAGCCTTTTATCTTAATTTATGAAATTGTCACTTATAATACTAGTAAAGGTTATTGAAGGGACTTTATACTTAATAAGATTTTGGATTTTTAATGTAAATTAAATGATTTCATTTGCATTAATTATAATTTTTTCAACTATTGAATTATGATTATACTTTCTCACTTATTTGAAAATTAATTTGAGTTATTTTTCATTTAATATTTATTAATCTATCCATATTAAGATTACACACATTCATTGATAAATTAAATTACTAACAATTTAATTTATTCAATATATTATTATTTCCTTCACACCTTCTACTTTACTTATTTGATATTCTGGATTAAAATCAACCTACTATGTTTGACATTATCAAAACTTTTAAGTATCATCAATGGGGCATCATCAATCCTTTTAATAGTACATAGATTCCAATAATAATTAATATTCAACATATAAGTGATATAGTTATCAAAATCACTTATCACTCAAATCTATTTATAGATTTTATATTATGCTAATCAAAATATTTATTATCAAGGGCAGATGATTATCAGTTACTTCAAGATTAAGAATAATAGTATTCAAAATGATAATGAGGTGTAGATTATTTTATGTGTCAATATAAAATATTTACTCCAACTCAATCATGTTCAATACACTCGAGTGTAATAGTATAACAAGTTGAAAGTTTACCATTCTCCATAGTCAAGAAAAACCTATTAAAATCTTGTGTCACAATCTTGCCAATGGTATTTCTAACTCTATCTAGATTATGAATATAAAGCTTATATTCTAAAAGAACTGATAATTTGATCTTACGTGTGTAAATCATATAATATGTAGAATAAAGAATACACGTGCATTATATTTAAATACCCATATAGCTCATTCTAAATTTTCATAGAATTGAAACAACAAAATACATTTAATAAATATCCATTACAATCAAATGATTTTAAGTATAAAAATAATTCCAACGGTTATTGCATAAACTCATTTATTCACACTCTATTTGCATCAACATTTATGCATACTCAATATGCATTAACACATACTATAAATAATATTGCCCATGATCAACCACATATCTACAAAAAACTTTAGACAAGTCAACAATAGTTTATTTGCTACTAATTTTTCATTCTAAAATATCTATATCCTAAAAATTTTAATTAAAATAAGTAAAAATAAGAAGAATTGTTAAGATTCCTCATATTCAATGATTTAAAATGAAATAATTTATAGAGAACATCATGAATATGCATAAACCACCAAGTAGGGGCATTTACATGCAAAAATAAAGTCATTTATACAAAATAGTTTAAAACAAAACCCCATTAAAGCCCATTAATGGGATATGGCCAAATGCATAATAAAGTTTTAAACAAAACTCCATTAAAAGCTCAAGCAAAATACTCACACAGTCATCTAAGCTTCAAACTCGGAATTAGGTATCAATTTTTTTTATACCTAGGAAAAGTATGAGTGAATAACTAATGTCAATAAAAAAACTCAAGAAAATATGAAATGATAAATATTTTACATTATTTGTCATACATATTTTTCATTATATAATTTAAAAGTTGTAGATCAGGTTTTGAAATATCGATAAATATACTTTTATATATACATGGTTATACAAGTTCATAAAATCAGAATGTGTGTGTGTAAGTGTTCGAAATATTTATTTTTTAACTCATCTGATTTTCAAAAATATACATAATGTATGTATATATAGGCTTAATCGGGCCTCAATGACAAATATAGGAAAAAAATAACCTACTACCTCTAGCCTAGATACCACCCTCATTGAGGAATACACATACTTAGGGCATGTTTGATAAAACTAAAAAAATTAAGTGCTAAAAAATAAGTGCTTAAAAATTAAGGCTGAATTTTATAAGTGTTGAATTTGTATTGAAAAAATATTTGATAAATTATTGTTAATTGAATGTTGAATATAAATATATTATTTGATAATTTTAAATCCTGAATGCTAAAAATGATATATTTTACATATGTTCCTTTATTATCATTGTATTACATATTATCCAACATTATAGAATTTTTAATGAAATTTTTATTTTCACTACAATTATTAATTATTTAAAAAATAAAATCCCAAAAAACATATTAATAAATAAATCATAAATCCAAAAAAGAAATAAAAATATTTAAAATATAACCAATAAAATCTAAACTTTTTAAAACAATCCAAAATTTTAATATAAAAACAAAAATGAATGAACAACTAGTTGATTTGTTATTTCCTCTCTTAAATTAATCATGAAAGAAGGTAAGGGTTAGAATTTATGGTAGCAAAGAAAGGAGGAGAAGAAGACAAATTTACAAACTGAACTATAGCGTGAATGAGAAAATAAAAATGAAATGAAAAAAAGGACAAAATGGCAATTTTTAAAAAAAGATTGTTGAAAATTTTCAGCCTTCAACATTAAGTAGGTCTCTACCTACTTAAAATTTCAATGATTTTTCACTTAAAATTTTAAATTTTCAGCTCCCAACATTTTTTTATCAGACGCACTTAATTTTCAGCTCCCAAAATTTTCAATGAATTTTCAAACCATAGAAAATTTTAATTTTCAATGAATCTTCAAACCATTGAAAATTAATATTTGCAATGGTTTGAAGATTTTAAGTACATTATCAAATAGTTCCTTACTCCCATGATTCGAAGATCCATGAGAGATTTATTAGTTTATATGGCAAAAACCAATACCTCTACATATCAGAACTCCACCACAATTGCATAAGGAGATTTATGGTCATTCTCTCAAAGGTATATTTAATCTTTGCTTCCATGAATATTATTATAGTTTTAGTCATTCATATCTTTGTTAAGACTAATTTTCACCTCAAAACTACATACCTAAAATATATTTTTTCAAAATTATTCAAACTTCATTAAAATATCATATAGCTCATATAGTTATAAAATATTTCTCAAACGATTTGATGCATATATTTTAACATATTTTTATTTAAAAAACAGCAATGCAATCCATCAATCATGACTATGGAACTATTGATACATAGTTAAATAATATTTTCCTAATAAAAAAAATAATTTTCTCTAAAAAAAATACATAGGTAAATAAACTCCTAAATTTATCAAAAAACTTATGTCATATATTAAATTCATGAGTTTATATCAATTAATCATATATATTAATTAATTATTAATCATATATATCAATTAAATAATGTACAATTCATGAAATTCATTTTAAAGTAACAAAAAAGAAGCTTATAATTATATACATAATATCACACATTATAAAATCTTTACAAGAGTTCTAAAGATTTATTGTCTTAACTAAGTATTTCCATACCTTAAAACTTAAACCCTAGCTCCAAAATTTCAAACCAAACCATATCGCTACAATTCAAATTCAAACTAAAACAAAAAAAATATAAGATTGAAAATCTATACAATTTCAAATTCATTTATGAAATCAAGCAAGAAAATGAAAATATATTAACTAACCTCAATTCTAACCTTCCTTACCAAAATTACAGCATTTTCATGGTTATTTTTGGTTAAAAAGAATGTCTTTTTGGCCTCAACCACTTGTAGAATGTATTTTTTACCAAAAGTAATGAATTTTGTGTTTTATTTTTAAGATTTTGGTGAAGAAATAAGAATGAACAAAAGAGAAATGAGAAATAAGAAGAGAAAAAAAAAAGAAAAATCATGAAATAGAGAGTCCCATGAAATAAGTAAAAAATTTATTTCCAATTAATGATAAAATGATCAAGTTGTTCATGAAGTTTAAATTAGTTTAATTTTCTGTTTAAAACTCTAAAACTAGAAAATTTATTTTTATTCTTCACTATTTTCCATACCAAAATTATATTTGGATATAAAAATAATTTCTAATAGCTCTATCTTTTTTTATTTAATCAACTTGGTCAATTCAAATTAATAATTAAATAGAAAAAAAATAGTTCTTTTTTAGCCTCTTCATACTATACATCTATGTATCTTCAATAGCTATATATGGACATGATAAAAATGTAATATTTTTAGAGGACCAATTAGTAGATGAATGGCATCTTACCAAAATTTATTATGACTAGAAAATTTATTTTCATTCTTCACTATTTTCCATACCAAAATTATATTTGGATATTATAATAAATTTTAACAACTCTATTTTTTTTATTTAATGAACTTGGCCTAATACAAATTAATAACTAAAATAGAGAAAAACTAGTTACTTTTTAACCTCATAATACTACACATCTATCTATCTTCAATAGCTATGAACATTAGAAGTTTGGATATAAACTCTTAAACAATATAACCAAAAAACTTATTCAGGGTAAAGATATGATTTTTTAAAATGACCAATCAGTAAATGATTATCATCATAATAAAAATGAGAGTGAACCTATAAAGTTTTTTATTTGCACAAATCTGATGTTAGTTCCTTCTAGATATTAAATAGATCAGGATTGCGAAATTGAGCAGCTTCTTCATAATTTTGAGCCTTAGGATATGTCAATTGAGGAGGTAACTAGTAAGAAAAAAATATTCTAGTCAGAACTAAGCAAGACTATATTGTTCATGATAATATATCTCAAACTAAGTTGAGAAGATCATTCAGGACTCACCATTTATCCTCTAGATTCTATGATTTTGTTTTACTCATGAATGTAGGTGAGCCTAAAATATTTTAGGAAGTCATATCACTTAAGAATAAAGAGAAATGATTTTAGTCTCTGCATACAGAGATTGAGTCTCTTCTTATCAACCAGACATATAATCTAGTACCCTTTCCAAGGTGTGACAAGTGGGTAGGGTAACTCAGGCACAACATATGACATGACTCGATTAAGTCGTGCCTAGCCTAGCATGGCATGGTACAAAACTGCACCTGGACCTAGGTTGTGCTAGCCCGAGGCATGGCTCATGCCATGCTGGGCCAGGGGGTGCTAGGCCTCATGCTGGGCCAGGGGGTGCTAGGCCTCATGCTGGGCCAGGGGGTGCTAGGCCTCATGCTGGGACAAGCATGACCCAAGTGCTTGGCCCATTGTAATGGTCCAGTGGTTCTAGAACTATGACTCGGGACCTTAGATGGGGACCATGCTCACCTCATTCGGTCATTTTAAAAAAAAAAATATTAAAAAATTAAAAAAACTCACCCCACCCCGCCTAGTACATGTGACAGATTTTTTTAATTAGCTTGCCACGTGGATGGCAGAGTGCATTTGCATGCATGACGAAGGTGCATGTGGACGTGCCCCCCAAACCCCCCGGAGCCAAAGCTTCTAGACTATCCAAAAGCTTCGGATTTAGGATTCATGACGGCTAACCAATATTAAAAAAATAATAATAAAATAGTGTTAGAAGATTTAGGCCATTAGATTAATTTCCAATGACTAGGGCAGAAAATCCAATAGCTATCGGGTTTCTACCCATTTAAATTTTATAAAAAATATATTTTTAATAAAAAAAATTCAATGTAAATGAGTTATGAGAATTGAGTTTTTGGATCGTCCAAAAGCTTCGAATTTGGGATTCCTAGCGGCTAACCAACATTAAAAAAATAATAAAAAAAATAATGTAAGAAGATTTAGGCTATTGGATTAATTTTCAATGACTAGGGTAGAATCTAATAATTGTCGGGTTTCTACCCTTTAAAATTTTTTAAAAAAATATTTATTTAATAAAAAAAAGTCAATATAAATGAATTAAGAGATTTGAGTTTTTCATTCAAATCTCTCAACTCTCTCACTCTCTTCTCTCTCTTTCTCTCTAATATTAAATTTTTAGTTATAGATTTAGAAAATTATTATAAAGCTTAAAGAAATTGGGCGTGTAGTGGAGATTTGGTTACTGTTTGTGTTTCAATTTTATTACCTAACCTACTAAGTGCGTGCTACAAATTTTTCTCTCTCTCTCCTCTCCAAAAATCAGATATTGTTTTTTATTTAGTGTTTTAATATATTTTAATTATTAACCTAGAACATAAACTAAAAAAATTTAAAATGAAATTAAATTAATATTGAATTTAATATTGACATACACATAGAACATTAACTATATTTTAATTAAAAGTGAATTTAATGATAACGAAATTAATACTGACGTACACATAAATAATATTAATAATCATAACCCTACGGAAATATCCAAAGCTGAAACCATGTTTTCTTCCATGGCCTCGATTCAAACTCAAAACTTCTAACAAACAAAAAAATTAGAAGAATATATGTAGTTTGGACTGACTTAACATAAAATAAAATAAAAAATACTAGGGGTATCAATGAAAAATTGGCACAATTTAAGTAATGTAAAAAAATATATACATGTAGAGTGCAGGTGGGACTGAGTACCTAAGAGGCACGTCATGCTGATCATTGCACTAAAAAACATGATGTATTAGATCCTAGACAAATCCAACTGAGTTGTAGGGTCTTTGAGGTATTATCTAGTATAATTTCTTTGTTCACACCCTTTACATACCCACAATGAGTTAGGGATGAAATGCATGACCAAACTAATCACCATGATATGTCTTCTGATTAGATTTTTAGATGATCCTAGGGTTGTCGTTATTATGTAGACCTATTTTTAGCCTACATAACATAGGATTCCAAGGTCTACATCTAGAAACGACATACTAGAATATTATAAGTTAGAAAAACAAATAATTACTAATAAATTTAGGCAATATAGTGGTGTTGTGCCCATGATATTTGATATCTAAACTAGTCACGATAATGTATCTTTTGCATGCATCATTGCTCATTATGTAGATTCTAAATAGATACTTAATAAAAAAATTTTAGGCTTTTCAGGAATTCTCCATACTCATGATGATCTTGTCATATATAAGTGTATGATGAGAATATATAGAGATTATCATATTCAAAATAAAATATTAAGTATTACATTTGATATCATATCTAACAATGGAGTAGTCATTAATATGTTTGTTAGGACCATTAGAGATGGATCATTAGAAAAGATTTTTCACAATAGATGCATGTGTCATATTATTAACCTGATAATATAGGTGGGGATAAATATTTTTTTCCCTACTTTAGAAAAAATATAATACTTACTAAAATATCTTTGAATGCCTAGTTGACAATATGAGTTTTATAGTCTCTATTTATCTGTCGGTCTAAAAAAGAAGAAATCCCAAATGGATGTGAGATACATTTGGAATTCTACTTACCTAATATTAGAGTCATGTGTTAGATACTAAGACATGATATCCAATTATGTAAATAGTAAAAGTGAAACTTATTATTGAAGACAGACTAAAATACATAAAATTTCATTTATGAAATTCTTGAAGATTTTTTATGACATAATGATAATGTGTTTATCTATTTACACTTCCACTACTTGCATTGCACTCAGGTGCATATGCACCATAAGTGATATATTTAGAAAGTTTAGAGATGATCCTGCATTTAGTGACATGACTATTAAGATAAAAATTAAGTACTTATAGTACTAGTCAACCATTCCATCTTTGTATTGTCTGACTGTCTACATAGATCCTAGGGTTAAGGTGAAAGGGGTATAAAATATATCGACATACATATCCATGTGCATGAATGAGGAACACTAACTTAAAGGGTTCATTCATGAAAAATTGACTGAGTTATTCATATACTACGATACATATCCATGTATAAACATAGACATTATATTCAGAGATGATAATTTCTCCATTTAATTATTAAGGAGGAAATGATGGGGTGGATCATCAGATAGAAGAAAGCTATCTCAATGCTTAGATACTAATTATTGTTCAATCCTATAATGATAACAAGAACTTTGATATTTTATAATGGTTAAAATCATATGAGCCAATCTATCCCATGTTGTTTAAGATGGCATGGGGCTAAATGACTTTTCTAGTATCGAGCATAATATCAGAGTCTACTTTTTTTATTGTAGTCAATGTCATTGTAGATAGGAGATCAAGACTATGACCAGATATCATTGAGGTAATAGCATGCATGAATAATTAGAAGGATTCAAGGTTGGGCATCTAGGATCATGTTTGAACAAGAGTGGAGAAGTTTGCTGATAGGTGATGACTCGTGGGACTTTGAGGATATTGAGCTCAACTCTAGTAATATCATCAGATGCTTATGCAATGATGATCACTTATATACTTATATCGATTGCCATTAGGATTGATCTTGATTATGTTTGATGATTGTTATGATATGTACTTGTTTATTTTATATTTGGTTAGATTGGATGATTGAATTTTTTTTATTTTTCTTTATTAAATTTTTTTAATGATTTTATTTTATAGAGATTTTTGTGAATTTTATTGTGATTTTTTTTGTTAATGATTGTTATGATGTGTAATAGTAACTTATAATGGATAATTTAAAATTTATAATTTATAAAATTAATATTTAAAAATTAAAATCATAAACTAGTGATGATCAATGGTCAACCAAGCTGGCAGCCTTTTGGCATTACCCGACATGAGCCATCCCAATTCATGCCTAAAACTGGACTAGCCAAGCTATGTTGGGCCAGCATTAATCAATCCATGCCATGCCTGACATGACACGTTTGCCTTACCAGGTCATGCCCAACACTACATGGTGGCCTGACTAGGCCACCAAAAAAAGGCCATGCTGGAACTGCATGACATGGCCCGCTTGATACCTCTTTCCTAAAGAGAAGTGATCTCTAAAAAATAAATAACTATTCAAACTAAAAATTATATATGATGATTCTCAATCAATATACAAAGCTTAGTTAGTAATTAAGCAGTTTAGTCAAACGAAATAAATAAATTTTGAGAAGATATTTTTTTTTCATAGTAAAGATATCTTTTATTCGAGTATTACTGAGTTTAGCTACTAACTTGAATTTAGAAATTGATAAACTCATTTTAAAGATAGTATTTCTTAATAGTGATATTCACGAGACTCACAACATAGATCAACCTGAGGAATTTATAGTGAAAGGAAAAGAATGTCTCATAGATACATTGAAAAAGAACTTGTATGAAGTTAAGCAAGCTCCTAGGCAATGATACAAAAAAATTTATCCATCCATAAAGTCTCATACCTTTTAGCACATCTCTTGTAACCATTGTGTATTTTTAAATTGTCATTTATATGATGACTTACTTATACTATTGTATGGTATTCACATGATAATCATTAGTCATTCTAGAGCATAGATTGACAAGATTGAGGAGGAATTGGGAAAATATTTTTTTTGAAAGACTTTTGTGCTGTCAGGTAGATTGCAGAGATGAATATAGGCCTTCTAAATATATCTAGTTATCTTAATAACTTTATATTGATAAAATTTTTAAGAGATTTTTTATGAAAGAAACTAAGTCAGCAACAGCCCTTCTTAGTTAAACAAATTAAGTTAAATATTGAGCATTGTACCAAGACTAATAAGAAAATAGAAACATAAGTTATGTTCTCCATGCCTTAGCCATCAGAAATCTTATGCATGTTATAGTTTATATTAGACTATATATTTTTGGGGACTTGGGATTTAAAAATCCTTTTTCGTGATAACACACATAGGATGAGATTATTTGTTTAGTTAGGATTAACATCATTTTAATAAGAACAAGACTACAATTGATTCCATGTCATCTTCACCATACATTTTTATTAAAAAATAATAAAAATTTAAATAAAATAATTAAAAACATCATATGTCACATCATCTTTTAAAAGTTGATGCAATATCTATTTTTAATATTTAATTTATCTATTTATATTTTTTAAAATGTAATTAAAGATATATTATATATATATATATATATATATATATATATATATATATAATGTAATTAATTAAATATAAATGAAATAATCTGATTTAACAAATCAGTTAACTTGATTTAAATTAAATAAATAACTTAAATAATACACATATATTCCAAATAAACAAAATCTATAATATATTTTCATGGCACTGGACAATGCTACGAAAGAGACTTTGGCTTGAATATGATCTCAGGCTCCTAATGAAATTATTTCACATCATTAATTTTTATTTACTATAATTCATACTACCATAGGATTATATTTATACTCTCTAACTTATTCAAAATAATTTGTACCAAATATTATTTAAAACTTATTAAACTTCTCATGTTAAGATTACAAATACATATTGATTGAATTAAATTACTAATAATCTAATTCAATCAATCTCTATTTATTTTTTTTAGACTTTCTACTTAATTTATTTAAGATACTGGATCAAAATCCACTTATAAGACTTGGTAATATTAAAACTTATAAGCTTCCTCAAGGTAGTATCATCACTCCTAATAGGATAACGATTCTATCAAAAATCAATATTTTTCACACAATTGATACAATTATCTAATTTATAGATTTTATAAATTTATTTGTATGTCTTACTTTTTATGAATCAAAATAACTATCAACAAGTACACGTGAGTTTTAATTACTTCAAGATTAAGAGTAATAATGTTTATAATAATATTGATGTATATAATTACATGTTAGTACAAAATAATCATATCTTTGTGATTTCATTTAATATACACAAGCATACTAGCAATAAAAGTTACAACCTCACCATTCTCTTATAGTCAAGATATATCTACTGAATCCTTGTTCTATAAATTTATCAATAGATTATCCATTTCTATCTTAATTGTGAATAATAAACTTATATTCTATAAGAACTAATGATTCGATATTTCATATTAAAGCCAAACTCTATGCACCAAATCATCTACTATACAAAATAAATGATACATGCATTTCCACAAATTTAGCTCATTTCATATTTGTTCATTAAAATAAGACAATCATTCAAACCAATAAAAAAAAACCCCACCAAAATTAGCTTTGAGTATAAAATAGTTCTAATAATCTCCCACTTAAACTTGAAGACATGATGCCACACAATTGACTCTCATTTCTTCAGCAAACTAAAAATTTTAGTTGGAAGGCTCTTCATTAAAGGATCCACCAAGTTGTTTGCCTTATGCTACTTTTTTTATCACCAAATCACCTCTTTTTACAATATCTCTTATTAGATCATATTTACTCTCGATGTGTTTCACTTTCTTGTAAGTTTTATGTATTTTTTAAGTTAGCAAATACCTCACTATTATCACAATAAAGTGTAATAGAAAATTGTAGGGAAGGAATGACCCTTAAATCCTTTAATAAGTTTCTAAGCCATACAACCTCCTTGGCTACCTCTGAGGCTGCTACTTTCAATCTCTATGGTGGAATCAATAATACACATTTGCTTGATATTCTTTCAAATTATGGTTCTTATCTCAAAGATAAATACATAACCTATGGCAGACTTTCTCAAATTCTCATCTAATTGAAAATTTGAGTTTGTATACATAATAGGTACAAGATTGATTGCTTGGTACACTAGTATATAATCTCTAGTCCTTTTTATGTACTTGATTATATGTTTTACTATTATCTAATATTTTTGTCCCATGTTAGATTGATATCTATGGACCATGATTACAACAAACTAGATATCACGTATAGTGCAAAGTATTGTATACATCTAGCTTCCTACTACAAATGCATATGGAACTACCTTCATTTTCTCTATCTCATTAGGTACTTTGAGACATTGATCTTTTGATATAGTGATTTCATGTCTGAAATGAAGAAAACTTTTTTTGGAATCTTTCAAGCTAAAATGAATCAATATCTGATTGATATAAACAACGTGCGAAAAGTTCAATATTCTTTGCTTGCAATCATACAAATTTTAATCCCAAGAATGAGTAGTTTCTCTTGAGTATGTCATGTCAAATTAACTGGACAACCATTCATTAACCAAAGACAATAAACCTACATTATAATCAATGAGTAATATATTATCAATATATAATATTAAGAATACCGCTACACTACCATTTCACTTCATATACACACAATACTCATCCAATTATTGATCAAAGCCATAAGATTTAATAGTTTGATCAAAACAAGCATTCCAATATCTAAATGCTTGTTTTAGTCCATAAATGAACTTCTATAATTTACACAACACGTGTTTTTAGCCCTTATCTATGAAACCATTAGGTTATATAATTAGATAAATTCTTGTAGATGCTCATTCAAAAATATAGTCTCTATATTCATCTATCAAATCTCATAGGCATAATGAATTGCAATGGACAAGAGAATTCGAAATGACTTCAACATGACTAGTTGTGAAAAGTTTCTTCATAATTGATTCACTCTCTATGAGTATAACCTTTTGCAATAAGTCTAGTCTTATAATTCTCAACATTATAATCTATTCTTATAGGCCCACTTTCACTTGATGAGTTCTATCCCTTCAGGTGGTTCTATAAGATTCCAAACATGATTTTAATGCATGGACAATATCTCTAATTTCATAGTCTTTTGCCAATATTCTACATCTCTATCTTTAAGCCTTTCATCATAGCTTCTAGGATCAATATCGACCTCATTAGGATTTTTATCATAAGACTTTTCCAAGAGTGTATATAATATATGTTGATGAATAACCCTCTTGCAATGACAAGACACTTCTCTCAGTTGTATACTTATAGAGATACACTATGCATATATTGATCCTTGTGAGCCATTATGATCATTGTCCTTTAGCTGTGCAACTGATATATCAATGATATGTTCATAAGATTTTTTATCAACATTATTATCAATAGTTCTTTCATTACAATGAGGCAATGAAGTATCTATAATATTACTTTGTAATATTTTTTATTGTATTATTGGTATTTAAAGAGTTTATGCTCATTTATCTCCTCTCATTCTTCTAGAACCATCATATTTTTAGGCTTGTTAGTTAGTTATATAGTCTTGTTTAGCAATCTGCCATTAGTGCTAACAATGATCTTCGGATCATTTAAACAATAAAAAAAAGTACCTTAAGTTCTTCTAGGATATTTCGCGAAGAAACAAACTTCTATCCTTGGTACTAACTAATTTATTTTCCTTTTAACATGTGTTAGTCAATCCTACAAATGAATATATTTTAGTCTAGGCTTAAGTCTAATCCACAATTCAGTTGGAGCAGCATGTATAAACTTAGATGGAACCATGTTTAAAATATAAGCTATTATTTCTGATGCATATCCCCTAGAAAAAATCAAGCTTATCTGAATAACTCATCATCGATCTTATAATGTCCACAAAAGTTCCATTCCTTCTTTTTGTCACACCATTCTACTATGGAATTTCATGTGTAGATTACTAGGATGTAATCTCTTGATCCAATAAGTAGTCCCCAAGCCCCCCCACGCCCCCCCCCCCCCCAATAGGTACTTGCAACCATGATCAGATCATATTGTCTTGAGATATTTATTTTGATATTTATCCATTTTGTCTTATTCTTTTAGAATTTATCAAAGGCATCAAACTTATGTCATACAAAATAAATATACCCATATCTTGAGCAAATATCAATACATCTAATGAAATACTTGAAACCACCTATTACTTGGATAGCTATGATTCCACATAAATTAAAAAGAACTAGCTCTAATTGTTCTTTGGCCCCATAACACTTAGCCCACAATGGGTTGCATGGTCATTTTTTTTCTAAGCATGATTCAAATGATGGAAGTATTTCTACATTCAATGAACAAAAAAGTATTATTTTAACTAATCTCAAAATCTATTTTAGATTTATATAACCTAGGCATAAGTGTCAAAAATCAGTCTAGTTCATATCAGAAAAATATTTTCTTTTATATGGTAAGACATTGATATTATTGGACTCATACCATTGTAGTGAAGTTGAGACAGTATTAATAATATAAAGGATGTTTTTAATGTACCAGAATATATACACTTTTTATTCAAGTAAATTATGGCAAAATTATTGAATAAAAAAAATTCATCTTTAACCAAACTAGAAATAGAAATTAAATTAATTCTTGATTGAAGCTACATTAATATAATCTTTTAAAAATAAAATGGTATCACTCTAAAATTGAAGTAAGCAATCTCCCACTATAATAGTCATTACCTTTATAGTATTTCCCATGTAAAGATCTATCTCACCATTACTTAGTTATTTGGTTTCATAAAACTACTATAAAGAATTACAAACATGATTAATGATGCCCATAGCTACACATCAAATATTCATATATACAACTGGTAAATATGTCTCAACTACTAGTAAACAATATTTATCTTAATTATTCACTTTGCTAAAATAAACTAAAGACTATTTTTTCTAGTGTACTGACTATTTGCAATAAAAATATTAATCCTTTAGCTTTTTCACTCCCATTTGAAATTTAGGAGCCACAAATATATTAGATGATTTCCTGATAATACTTTCAGCTAATACCAATTCTTTAAGCAATTGTGTCAATATCTAATCAATTTTTTTCATTTATAATTTAGAAAGAATTACCTAAAAGATCTAGCTATGATTGGAAAATAATATCAATTAGAGAATCCACATCAATCTCAGCTCCAAAGATCTCTAGTTCATTTAGAAGGCCGATCATCTTTAGAACATAGTCTCTCATTAGTATGTTTTCAATCATTATAGTATTTATCAGATTCCTCATGGCATTCTATCTAGTATAATGAGTATGATTCTCAAATATTTCTTTGAGATTAGATATCATATCATAGGAAATACCCATGGATTGATACTAATGTTATAGTATATTTTATATAGAATCCAAAAATATGTTTGATATAGTAGCCAAGGATCTCTAGTTCATAAGACTTGGCTTTCTCATCAATTTTTTCTTCATGAAGTTTATTCAGATACAAATCTACGGGTACAAAAATATAGTTCTCAAGAGTTAGGATAATGTCAAGGTTTCTTTTCCAATCTATATAATCGGTCTTCATTGAATGTGTATTCTTAAAGAATAGTGGTGAGTGAGTTGAATGATATTTTCTTTAATACACTTAAAAAATTTATAATGAGCATATCAGGTTGAATTCCATTACAAGAATTGGTTTCCTCCACTAATTCTTGAATAAATTCATCACTAATCTAATACTACATTAATAGTATAGCACGATGGGAGGTTGTCTACGATTTATTATTTGTTTATATATGACAATTCCTATTAATCTTGCTATTTAGGCAATGAGCCATGCCTAACAAGATTAACCTCCTGGATTATCTTTGGTCCTACAAATAATAACAATGACTCATATAGAGCAGATGCTATTATTTATAACTAAGTATAACCTATCACATAATTTTAAACCGATTAATCCTTAAATGAATCCTTCATATGGAGAAGTAATTCATTTAAACAATCTATAGAATTATGTTTGTGCTAAGTATACCTACAAGCTAGTTAGTCTGATAGGAGGAAGGTATCAAGACCAAAATGCTAATCAACTTGCATAATCTTCAAACTAGTGATGAAGACTATGAGATTCACTCAATAAAATTTTTCACCTACTTTAGTATTTTAAAATTGAGGGTTTTTATTTTCTCCCTTAAAATAAAAAAAAAGTATATTGATAAATAATAAGGTTTTGTGAAATGTGTATGTAGGAAGATTATGTGAACTAACTATTTTTAGTACACAAATATCACACAAGTTGTTATACATATATACATGTTATAATATTCATCAATCAAATCATGCCATCACACCCACAATGACATGTCATAACATATAAATTCACAATACATGCCACAAATACACGATGATTATGCATCACATAGAGGTGTCAAGTGGGTTGGGCAGCCCAAGCATGACCCGATTGAGCCATGCTTGGCTCGGCACGGCATGGTTCAGACCCATGCCTGGACCTATGTTGTGCTGGCTTGAGGCATAACTCGTGCCATGCTGGGCTAGGGGGTGCTGTGCCTCGTGTCAGGCCAAGCACGACCTGGCTACCCGACCTGAAGGCATAGTCTAGTGGTACTATCAAGTAATATGCCTAGGAACTTGGGTTGGGTTGGACTGTGCTCGACCCACCCACTTTTATTAAAAATACCTGCCATCTTTTTACACATGGTGGGTTTTTTAAAATTATCACCACATGTTTGAATGATGATGTCCATCTAGAGGTGTCAAACTGGCTATGTCGGGATGGCCCGACTCATTTTTTGGTAGCCCAATTGAGTCACTATGCCATGCCGAGTACTACATAGTATAGTAATTATGCCATGCTGGCACGACATAACTTCTTCACAACCAGCCCATCATGGCCTATCGGCTTGGGTGTGATGAAGCCGGGCCAGATCATGCCTAGACAGGCCAGTTCTAGCCCATTCAAGTTGGGTTTGGGGGAGGGGGATTTGGTGGTTTGGGTTAGGTTCAAGCCTAGTTCGGGCCTTTACGAATGTTTTTTATCCATAATATTAAAATTATTAAAAAATTTAAATTTTAATTATTTAATACTCATATAGTTTATAGTTAATTGGTAAATTTAAATAAATAAATAATTTTTTTATTTTTTATTTATAAAATTAAATAAAAGATAAAGTTTATTATAATATATAACTAAAATTTAAAAGCTAAATGTGTCTGAATTAATAAAACTTAAACATTAATACAAATCGATGAAAATCACAAATACATAAATGAAGATTCAAAAATCAAGCCTCAAAGTAAAATGACAAAAAAAAAATAAATAGAGACTATGTCAATCCAAAAAAGATAAATAAAAATGAAAATATCATGAGCATTAGAGCATATGATCAATGATGATATAAGATAAGTATCAGTGTCTTAATCTTTCAATTGTCATCAATATCATACAAATCATCATCAATAACCAACTCATCCGCTTTTGTTGTAGTCATAGTATGATTCTGGATGCTAAAGCTTGAATCCTTTCAATTTTTCATGCATGCTAATATCTTAATAATAATAGATCGCAATTTAGATCTTCTATCCAAAATCATATTCACTATAACAGAAAAAGTAGACTCTGATGCTACGCTCGACACCGGATGAGTCAATAAAACTTGTGCCATCTTAGATAGCATGTGATTGGTGGACTCATATGATTTAAACTACTATAAAATATTAATATTCTTATTATTTAAATATGATAGGATTGAGTAGTAATCAGTATCTAAGTACTGAGATAGCTTGCTCTTATTCGATGGTTCACCTCATCGTTTCTCCTAGCTACCTGAATGGAAAAGTAATCATCTCCGAATATGGTATCCATGTCCGTACTCAGAGCCTCACTACTATTACCATCATACCTAGTATTATAGTATGTAAAGAGCTCAGTAAAATTTTCATGAATGAACCCTTCATGTTGGTCTTCCTAGTTCGTTGCATGAGGATATGTATGTCAAAATATTCTCTACCCCTTCAACCTAAACAATAGGGTCTATGCAGGCAACCTGATAATAAAGAGATGGAATAGTGGAACTAGTACTTTAAGTATTTGGTTTCCATCTCTGCAAGCATATGGCTAAGTGTCGAGTCATCTTTAAACTTTTTGAATATGCTACTAATATTTCATATGCACTTGAATGCAATGCAAGTCGTGAGAGTATAACCTGATGAACACATGTTCATCATGTCATAAAAAATCTTTAGGAATTTCATAAACAAAATTCTTGTAGCCCAGTCAATGTCATCAATATTGAGTTCGTCATTCTTACTACTGATGTAATCAGATATTATATGTTTGTATCTAACACATGATTCCAACATAAGGTATGTGTAATTCTAATGGTGTTTCATATTTGATTGCAATTTTTTTTTCTTTAGACCCACAAATAAACTATTGAACACATATTGTCTGTGAGGCATGCGAATAAATTTTTGACTTATGTATGTTTTCTAAAGTGGTGGAAACAACCTTCATTCCTACTTGTATCATGAGGTTAATGACGTGATATATGCATCTAACATGGAAAATCTTTCCTAATGTCAATCTCTAATACTTTTAACAACATGTTAATTACTACTCCATTATTAAATGTATTATTGAAATTGATACTAAATAATTTATTATGAATTATATATTCTCTAAAGATTTTTACCATGCACTCAAAAATGGACGAGACATCATGAGGATGAAAATCGTAGAGAATCCTTTATTTTTTTTTAGTGTCCATTTAGAATATACATATATAGTGGGTGGTGAGGCATACATTAGATGCATCAACATGATTATTCCAAATATCGGACATAATGGACGCCACTCAACTATAATCCCTAAATTTATTAATTATTATTTCTTTTTTCTAAGTGATAGTATTTTAATATGTCATTCCTAGATATGAACCTAGGAATCCTATGATATGCAAGCTAAAAATAAGTCATAATACTGACTATCCTTGGATCCTTCAAAAACTTAATTGGAAGACTCATTATATTGATCAGTTTGGTCATGTCTTCCCTCCCTAACTCATTGTGGCATATGAATGGGATCAACATTGAGGCTATATTGGATCCAGCCTCAAAGAACCCACCGCTGAGTTAGGTTTTCCTATTATTTAATACATCATATTTTTTGGTGTATAGTTCGGCATGCCTCTTAAGGAATCTAGTCCCACATGAACTTTTACAGTTTAAAATTTTTCTATAATATTTGTATTATGCTGATTCTTCTTTGGCACCCCTAATATTTTTTTTGTTGTATTATATTAAAGTGAGTCCAAAATACTAAATTTCTTCTAGTTTTTATTTTTTAAATGTTTGGGTCGAGGCAACCGGAGAAACCAAAGTTTCGGCAGTCTCGGTCCTTTTCGTAGGGTTTTCATTATCTATATTATAATTAATTTCATTTTCGTAATTAAAATTACTATTTATCATTTTTATTTTCTATTTTTTATTTTTAAAATTTTATTGTTTAATATAATGTTATTTGATTAATAAATTTAAATTAATTAAAATAAAGAAGAAGATAGAAGAAGATTTAAAATTTAAAACTTAATAAATAAACAATAAAAAATACCCATAAATCATAATGCATAAAATAAGTTTACTTTTTTTATGTCTGTACTACAGGGCAGGTGCACCATAATTCATACCCGAGTGGTCGAGTCCTGAAAGCCAAAAGCTGATAGTGAGATTAAGAGATGGAGAGAGAGAAAATATGAGAGAGAACGAGAGATTTCTAAAAATAGATATAGAAAAGAATTAAAAAAAAATATTTTTTTTAGGATTTTTAAATTTTTTTAAAAATCAGTGCAGAATCCTTAGGGCCATTGGATTTTGCCTCATAGTCGTTGGGGGCGAAATCCAACGGCTGAGATTTAAAATTTTTTTGGACCATTGGGTCAGTTTGACCATCAAACCGAACTAAACAATCATTGGTTCTAGAAGCTTCAGCTACTAGAACCATCGGGCTTGGGAGAAAAGAATGTGGGTCGGGTCGGGTCGGGTCGGGTCGGTCGAGTTATGGGATCGACAAAAATTCAGATCCATTGGGCTCGGGCTCGGGCATGGGAGCGTCAGGCGTCCAGGTGGGCGAGGTCAGGGCAGAGTTTGGATGTGCTGATTTTGGGTGCCCACGGGCCCTCGTACTAGGCCATGACTGGCCCAGCATGTGGCTCGGTAGAACTAGGCAGGGCATGGGTCAGATCGTGCCGTGTTGAGCCAAACACGGCCGAGTCGGGCTATGCCTCGGGCTAGGCCTAGGCCTAGGCCGATCGACCCATTTTGGCACCTCTACGTCCATGTGAGATGGTCCAGACACTGGCATTGGCCATGACTACCACCATCAGCACCATCACTATTTATGACCACCATTAGAGGTATCGTTGTTAGTTGTGACTACCACCTTCATTATAGAAGGCTCAACATATTGAAGGGGTGTTTACAACATTCCATTAACAAAGTGAAAAAATCATAAAATTAAATCACAGCCTCATGTGAAAAAATCATATATAAAGTCATAAACAAGCGCATAGATTACAACCCCATAAATAAAATACAATCAAACACATTATCATTTCAATCAATAATCCAAGAATATATAGTTGTGTTGTTTAATTCAGCCAATAGATGCTAGAATGTCTCTGTTTAATCAAGATTCTCTCTCTCTCTCTCTCTCTCTCTCTCTCTCTTTCTCTCCATCTAGGCCAAAATAAATACAACATTTTAGATTTGATAGTGCATTTTATTACTTATCAAAAAAAAAAATACAACATTTACAACAAAAACAATCACTTAAAAATTTGTAAACTTAATGCAACATATTTTAGTAAATCACCCAAGGGTTGCGATATTTACAAATTATTCATTTGACTTATCTTTTTTTGCAAATATTATTTCCAAAATTCATATTCAAGAGTATTTAGATACTAATTTCAATAATAACACAAATTTACAAATGTAAAAATTGAATACATTCAAAATGCTTAAACATTATTCAAATTCTAAAATTAGATTTTCATAAATATAAAATGCATAGGTTAAACTTTCATAAAAGCATACTTGATTTTCTATGTAAATCATTAATATGTTTATGTCTCCATAATTGAGATTTTTTTTATAAAAATAGTTTTCATAGTTACTTGTGAAACTATTCTAATTGAATTTATAAATTATCCTAATTTAGCTTTAAAAATTATAGGAAGAATTATGTTTAAAGGATGAGAAGGAATAGATAGTTAGTGTTAAGGGAATTAAAGATAAAAAATTGGTGAGAATGAAAAAAAAATCTTTAAAACATTACTAGAAAGAAAAAATATTAAGTTTTTCTTGGCATGTCCATCTTGAATGAACCCAAACTAGCCTCATTCCAAGTGCATTGGAATGTTGGGATTTGGCTTGGTCTGGAACATCTAGGCCTAATCCCATGTAGATGGGTTAGCAAGCTATATTGACCTACCTTTTTTAGAGTAACGTCATCAAGTAATGACCCATTCAAAAAATCATGACATATCGGTTTGACATGGTTCATTGGACACTTCTAATTTTTCCCTTCATGAATATCTAAAATATAATGCACAATTCTTTATTTTTGATGGATATTTAAATAATATTTTTTCAATGTTTTTTTTTTGACTTTTGTTTCAGACAATCTAAATATGTTTTTTTTTCTTTTCACACATTTTTCTCATTCTCCCTTTTTCCTCTCTCTCTCATATTTCTTTATTATTATTTTCTCTCTCTTCTTCTTCTTCTCTCATAACCTTATACCCCCTCCTCTCTCTTCTTCATTTATCTATCTTTTTCTTTTCTTTCTTTATCAATCTCTCTCTTCTTCTTTTATAAATAATAAAGGAAGAAGAGAGATTTATCTCTCTCTCTCTTCTTCTTCCTTTATCTATCTCTTTCTCTCGCTTCTTCTTTTATCTATCTCACTTCTCTCTCTCTCTCTCTCTCTTATTCATTTATTTATCTCTCTCTCCTCTTCTTTTATTTATATCTCTCTATTCTTCCTTTATCTATATCTCCCTCTTCTTCCTTTATCTACCCATCTCTCATTTTCCTTCATCTTGTTGGAACCATTTGATACTTGAAGATATTTTTGATTGGTTTTTTATTGATTATTGGATTAATGTCAATTTTCTTTTAAATTACAATGAGTTGAAATTGTATTAAAAATATAAATACTCATGTCATTTTTTTACATAGTAGATGATTTGGTGTATAGTGCTTAGCTTACATATGAAAGATGAATCATTGATTCTTATATAATATAAGTTTATTATTCACATTCTAGGGAGAGTTGGATACTCTATTAGTAAGATTGTAGCACAAGATTTTAGTAGGTATATCATGTATATGTGGAATGGTTAAATTCTAACTTCTTATACTAGTGCACTTATGTATATTGAATTAGACTATAAATGGAGTAATTATTTTATATTGACATGTAATATAAAAATACATTGTCATTATTTTATATTGACTATAGTCCTTTGTTCTACATAATAGATGATTTGATTCATAGAGTTCAGATTACATACGGAAGATCAAATCACCAATTCTTATAGAATATACGTTTATTACTCAAAATCAAGATAGAGATAGATACCATATTAGTAAAATTACGACACATGATTTTAGTAGGTCTATCTCGACTATGAGAAATAATAAAATTCTAACTTCTTATGCTAGTGCACTTATATGTATTTAATGAGACTATAGTGGTGCAATTATTTTATATTGACATGTAAAATAAAAACACATTATCATTCTTGTAAATATTATTCCTTTTAATCTTGAAATGATTAATAAATATGAACACTTGTTAAAAATTATCTTGATTCATAAAGAATGAAATCTATAAAAAGATTAATAAACTAGATGAATTGGATTAATTTATTAATCGTATGATGAATCTTAATCGAATTCGTGTCTTATAAAATAGATTGATGATGCCCTCTTGATGATATAAGTTTTGATATTGTTAAACCTCATAGGTAGATTTTGATTCAGCATATCGAATAATTTAATTGGAAGATCAAGAGTTAATATTAAAAGAGATTGATTGAATTAAATTATCGATAATTTAATTCAATTAATAAGTATCTATAATCTTAACATGAAGGGTTAAATAAGTAATAAATAACAAAAGACAATTTATTCGGAAAAAGTGAAAGAGAGTAATTATAATTTTATAGTGGTATGAATTATAATTAATATGAATTATGGTATATATAATTTTTATTGGAATCCCAAATTCTCATTTAAGCCAGAATATATTTCATATCCTAATCTACTACCATAAGAAATATTAAAAATTAAAATTAAAGATTTAGTTTATTTATTTAGAGTATGTAGGTGTATAAAATTATGATAATTAATTAGATTGAATTATATTGATTAATTTTATTAATTGATATATATATTAAAATCAAATTAATTATTTGATTATATATATTTGTATATAATAAGTAAATATAATCTTTAATATATAATTTTAATAAATAAAAAAGTGGGACACATCACTTTCAAAAAGTGATGTGATGTGTGCATTTTTTATTTTATTTTGTTTCAAATTCATTGGAAAAAAGATGAACAACTCACGTCATTGTGTCCTCCTTTATCATGACAATGGAGTAGGCAACATGAGAGTTGGGTTTGGAAATTCTAAAATCATGAAATATTCAAGCTATGTGTTAAATAATATTGTTTTGATCTTCATCCTAGTAGATACAAACTTAAAATGAATCAATTTACATGCACTATCTATTAATTATTAAAAAAAATCCAACAACAGTATCAAATCCAAGTTTGCAATATTGCATGTAAATGAATTGAGTTGTAATATAATACATGAATAAATAAATTCCTTGATTATAATAGAGGCATTCTAACCTCTATAAAGCAAATAATACTGCCAAATTATTTAGGTTTGTTGAATGTATGTTTGTATGTGTTAGGATATGTGTTTGATGAATTATTGTTGATTTTGGGGTTGTAATTTTGTATTTAATCTTGGTTTTTGTAATCACATGGGGTGTAATTATAATTCATTTACATAATTATGTTAAAATTGTTTTGTGAACTCATTTCCAGGAGGCATAAGCTTCTGTAACTAAGAAAAATGGAAACTATAGTGGAGCTTGCAGTGACTAACAATGACCATGGTAGAGCTTGTAATGGTGAAAGGTGATCATGGTGGAGCCTAAAATGGTGAATGATGACTATGATGGAGCTCTCAATGACAAAAGATGACCATGTTGGAGCTCATAGTGATGAATAGTAAACATGATAGATATTAAAATGGTGAATGATGATAAATATTAGGTACAGAGTGGCTAATAGTGACCAAGCTCTTGATGGCAAAAACCAAAGAAATTGTGACATGTTTTTTATGTATTTTATTATTATTTTAACTTGGGGGACACTCTATCGAGCCCCAACAATCTGATTGGGTAGGATTGAACCTAATTGAGATGCTTCCCCCAAAACTAGGACTTCTTTAATAGAAGTTTTTGGTTAATATAGTTTAACATCAAAATAGTTAGGTTGCATAACCTTGGAGTTATGTGATGGTTTGCTCATCACATAGTTATGACATGAATACATATTATGACATGTTCTAGTGGTATGTGAACATGATAATGATAGCAAATATAATGGTACACTACAAGAAAAAATCCCATATAGCTAGGGACAATTCCCTAGCTATATGGGAATTTTTCGTCGCTAAATGGGAAATAGCGATGGAATTCCAATGGATCGGGTCCCTTTCTAATGTATTCCTTGCTAAATTTTAGTGACGGAAGTTTTCCTAGCTAAAAAATTAGTGATAGAAAATTCCCTTGCTAAAAAAAAAATTTCGTAGCTAAAATAGCAAGATAAACGAAATAATCCGTCGCTAAACAAAAATAACAACGGAATATTCCCTAGCTAAAGTGATGGTCTATAAATTTTAGCGACGGATATGTTCCCTAGCTAAAAAATTTAGCGACGAAAAATTTGTCACTAATTTTAATATTCTCTAGCTAAATTAGCAAGGTATTTTTTTCCTTGCTAATTTAGCTAAGAGATTTTTCCCTAAGCTATTTTAATTTCAAAAATAATTTCAGAATTTAATTTATTTTAAAATTTTTTTTAATTAAATAATTTAATATTTTTATATCAAATTGAATAAAAATTGAAACTATAAATAAAATATAATAAACAAAAAATAAAATCATTTAATATCTTATAAAATTCAATATTTTACATAATTAAAACCAAAAAACAACAAACTTTTATTTCATCTTATTCATCAATGTATCTACTGACAGTGCATAAAGTATAATATATCCATTCATTGAGTTTGCTTTCTCTCCCTCTACTCCTTCGATCATCATTTTTCTACTACGACAAAGCTGTCCGAGTTACGACACATAATGTCTAGTTAAAAATCCCATCACTTATAAAAACTTTGTATGAGGAATAATGTAGTATCATATTTGTAAGAAATTTAAACCACTCAGTCAAATTAAAACAAAAGTTATGTTTTAATATATATATAATCCAGTAGTATATATGTAAATATATACCATCATTTCACTCGTACATATGTTACTGCAGTATATGTACATAAAAATAGTAGTATTATGTGTACTTATAAACTGAGTACAAATATACTCAGTATATATGTACATACAATACTATAGAATTATTTGTACGTATATACTGACTTTATTCGTATGTATGTACCTCATTTGGTGCTGTTGCTGCTGCTCCCGTTGCCGTTGCTGCCACCGCTGCCATTATCGTTGTCGCTGCCGCTCTTGCCATTGCTACCGCTGTCGCTGTCGCGGGCAATATCACTGATGTTGTCGCTGCTGCCACCTCTACCTCTGCTGTTGCCGCCGCCGCCGCCACCGCCACCACCGCTGCATGCCACAGTTGCCGCCGCCGCCATTGCTACCTCTGTGCTGCCGCCTCTGCCACTGCATGCCACAGTTGCCACTACCGCCGGCGCTACCTCCATGCTGCCGCCTCTACCGCTGCTTCTAGTGTAGCCACTACTACCGCCGGTACCGCCGCTGCTTTTGGTGCAGCAACAACTGCAACCGCTACCACTGCCTTCGATTCCGCCGCTCTCGTCATTGCTGCCACAGCTGTAGCCCTCGCCGCCACCGCCGCCACCGCCGCTTCCGCTGCCGCTTCCGCCGCCGCCGCCGCCGCCGTCGCTGATGCTACTGATGATAATAGGTTTTTACATATCTATAATAGGCTAAAACTCTACCCAAAAAATTCAGAGACACACAAATATTTCCACTAGATATATAAAAACAATTATTATAAACATGAACAAACACAAATTAAAGTTGATTGTCATACAACCTTAAACTAAAATTTAATTAAATAATTTAATATTTTTATATTAAATTTAATATAAAAAACTATAGATGAAATTTTTAAATTAAACAAAAAAAATTCATTTAATAACTTATTCTAATACAATATTTTAAATAACTAAAAAAATTATATTACATATTAGTTATCAATGTATCTACCGACTGTGCATAAAATATAATCTATCAATGCATTGACGTTGCTTTCTCTCCCTCTGCTCCTCTAATCACCAACTTTTTGCTACAAAAATGCTGTTCGAATCACGGTGCTTCATGTCTGTTGAAAAATTCTTTCACTTATACAAGCTTCATATGTGAAACAATGCAGAACCACATCTGTAATAAATTTAAACCACTAAATAAAATCAAAATAAATTAAAAAAAAACTATGTTTTGATAAATATATATTGCTGCAGCAAAAATGTACATATATACTAGCATTGCACTCGTACATATATTACTACAATATTTGTACATATAAATTACAGTATTATGCATACATATATATCGAGTACATATATACTCAGTATATATGTACATAAAATAATGCAGAATTATATGTACGTATATACTGACTATATACGTATGTATATGCCACTTATGTTGCCATTGTTGCTGCTCTCATCGTTGCTGTTATTGCCGCTGTCCTGCCACTGCCGTTGTTGCCATCGCTGCTGTCGGTGCTGCCGGTGCTGCCGGTGCTTCTACTACTGCTGCTGCGACAGACGGTGCTGTCACAGCTACAATCGCTGTCACCTCTGCCGCTCTGCTAGTGTGTCTGGTGCTGCAGGTGCTGCCATCGCTGTCGCCTCTACCACCTCTGCTGCTCTGCTGGTGTGGCCGGTGCTGCTGCCGCTGCCGCTTCTACTGCTGCTGCCTGCTGCCACTACTGCCAGTGCCTCCACTGCCACTGCTACCAAAATAAAATCTAACATTATTCATGTTTTCATATAAAATTATATGCAAGATAAAATGCACCTTACTTATATATCACTTTTTAGGAAAATCTTGCGATGTAGGCTCTTTAAAAACTACACTGGAATTTTAAAAATAAAGAATAAAACTTAATTTTTTGAGTGGACTCGTATAAACAAGACAGCTAGAAAATCAGGAGTTAAAATTATTAATATTCAATATTTTTCATATTGATTATTTTTTGACCATCAATTTATCTTTAAGTATTAGGTCTCATCTCACTAGGCAATAAATCTCAAAAATAACATCATTAAACCACATATAAAAATTCAAGTTTAACAAAAACTATAATAATTCAAAATAATAGTTAATACATGATATTTTATTCTTGGCCTAGAGCAATAATTTTCATCATAGGTTGTATACAAAAGCACACAAAGTGAAGATTATTAAATATGCAACAAAACATAAACTTAACCTCACTATCTAATAAAAATTTCAAAATATAATATATTTGTGCAAAAAGAATACAAAAATAACTAATCTTTATGAAAATCTATAAGGACCTACAATATAAGTATGATGATAATGACCATACCTAGCACATAAAGTTCCTACTTGACACGGGATCTAAGAGAGTTTAATATCTCGAACTCAAGGCCTATTATCTTTGGAGAAAGATATTTACCATCATACCAAGTCACAACTTGTAATATAAGGACAAATGATATTTACTTGTATTGTAACTACAATATAAGAGAAACCCAAGCCTATAAATAAAAATAAATGACTATGAGCAGCTCATACAGGTTAGGTGATTCCATAGAATAAAAATCAATTGAATCTACTATAGACTTCCATGCAGATACGGGCATGGCTATGGCTTTTTCAAACTTGAGCTTCAATACTACCTTCTTACACTCTTCAAACTTCTGGGAAGCATCTCGATTCGTTGGGAAAATTTTTTTAACCTGATTCATGTTCATCATAGAAGTTATGATGAAAGAGACCCATGGTGTTCATGATCATCAAATATGTTGCCTGAAACCGCTTCAAACATAGTATTGCTTAAAGATGAATGAAGTTTGTGAACCAAGCTTATTGAAATGATTGGAACCTGTTGAAAGTCCTTCAATGCTTTTTTGTGATTCCCCATGGCAAGATATGCAGCAGCTCGTCTGTAATAACCCTATAATTTTGGACAAATGTTAGGAGGAAGAAAAAGAAAAGTATACATAGTAGACTCATGATGCATTATGTGCCTTGGAATAGTAAGGATCACAATTGATAGCCTTGGAAACATCCTTTACAGCACACCCATTTTCTTCCAGTTTGGCATGGGCAATTGCACGATTGGCCCAATACACATCATTCTGATCATGTAAATTGATAGCTTGTGTGTATAGTTCTATAGCACGAGCAAACCTGTTGGCTGAAAAAAAAGATGACAAACATACTTATCAATGTCAATATTGATCGAAATGACAAATCTAGCTAAGATTACAATTAATGAGACTATATGATTAGCTATCATAAAAATAAGTGTAAGCAATAGCAACCTTACATGTAGATTATATTAGATCTTACTTCTAATGAAATGACAATCAATTTCAATATGCTTATGTTCTCTTTATATATCAAATTTGAGTGCTTAGTTATTTGATTATCACATTCAAACATAAAAATTTTATCTATTTGATGTAATATATGAATATCAACTCTCATATAATAATGACTATGACTAAGCATTCCATCTCTTTATTCTCAATTTAAAATCGATATCTATCTCAATTCCTTGAGAAAGATTTTTTAGGCACCAACATGACTCAGATGGGAATGTGCCGCATAAATCTTGGCAGGCATGAGATTTTGTTTTATGAAATTCTCTGATAAATATATGGAATGGAATTATTAAATTATCATACATCTTCTAATTCATAAAATAAAAATAAAATTCAATTTTTTATTAACTAGTAATAGTAAAAACCCAATTTTTACTTCCAAAAGATGAACACGTGAGCTCAATTAAACTTGAACTCAAAATATTAACAACTTGACTCGAGCTCAATTGAACATTTGAACTCGAACTCTACTCGAGCTCAATTGAACTCGAACTCGACTCATATCATTAGTAGCCCTAATTATTAGTATGAACTACTACTACAAAATAATAAATTATTATACGTTCTATGTTGTAAATGGTTGATAATGTTAATAACACAAAAGAAACAAACATATTGATGATGATGATGCTCATCCTATTAAAACAATATTCATTAACTAAAAAAATCACACCCATGATTGGTATTTATTGATATTCTAGATCAATGAAAAAAGCATATCATGTCATCACCAAATTAACATCATAGCTAGAAAGAAAAATGCCAAATAATTATGATCATAGCTGTTAGAAACTTGTGATACAATAAATGATACAATAATACAACATATATTTTTTAATGAAAATTAATAGGTTTCACAATTTATATCTTATTTTAAAACATATCTTACAATACAAATATCAAACATGATATGACATGTGATACTATGATAGAATAATACAGACATTCTCAACTATTTTCTATAATTAAAAAAAATCAAATTAATATTTCTTGTTAAAAGAATTTATTATATTAATTATTCAAATATACAAAAGAATTAAAAAATAATCATAAAATAAATAAGCAAAATAATATTATACAAAAGGTTACATTTTTATTATCATATACTATAATTCATACTTTTAATATACATTTATACAAATATATTTTTTTACATATTTTTTACAACGTGAAAAAACTTATGTTACATTATATGATATAATACATAATACAGAAAAATAGAAAAATAATTTACGATATATTTTATGAGCTAACAACTATGATTATAATGCAAGGAAAGAAAATATGGACAATAAAAGCAACATATATACATCACACACACACAACTTGCATAGTATTTGAGAGGATAATGAAGGGCTAGTGAATAAAACTAAAAAAAAAAGAAAAAGCAAAGCATCAACGTGATCAAGCTAGGATTGAGTTTCTGAAGATAATGAAAGTTGGCTAAGGGAGATTAGAGTGAAGCTAATACATAACAACATAAAAGAAATAGCTTAGTTAGCCATCTGTAAACATGATTTCTCTAATGAAAAAAAAATGCATAGATAAAAGAGAAACATGTAAGCTGCACTAATTTGATCAGGATTATGGTTGAGTTTTATAGTAACTAATGCACAAGTAATAAACGTGCCCAAGTGCATTGAGATAGAATTACTAAGAAAAGTCTTCAATAATCAACCTAGCGAAAAGCTATCCTTTTTCTTTATTATTAAGATAAGACATTAGCCTTAAATATCCTATGATATCTATATTTATATCTTCCCTTGAATAAGAAAATTCTGATATGCCACTTTGTCTTTTATCGTTTAAAAAAAGTCATCTTTCCCTAACACTGTGGTAGACTAGTCGGACCCCAAATGAGATAGAATTCTTAAGGATGCATTGCTTTCCATGCCATGTGCTTCCTCCAATGCCAGAAAAGGGGATGCCCTATATTATAGAGCCAAGCACATTCCTAAACAAGCTAATTAAGAGAAGTAAAGGTTGCTCGTAGATAAAACTGGTCAAAATGAGAAGGGTGACAATAATTGCATGCAATTCTTGCTAGGGTGCTAATAGATATTAAGAGCTCTATGATCTTAAGTAGAAAATTTGTTTGTTTATATTAAGTGGTGTGATGCTGAAAGCACAATCGATTTATTTTGAATGTAGGACATCCTTAAGAATGTCCTAACTATTTATTTGCAAGGGCAGGGAGCAATCAAGAACAAGGATGATAGATGGAACATTGATCCAACGGTTGAGCCTAATGTGATAGAGACGAATAAGCTCATTTCCTTGAAAGGTTGTTTAACTAGTTGAAATAACACAAAGAGTTGCCCCACATATTTATTTGCATAGTTGAATGTCAAATGAAAGATGCAAGGTGACAAATAAAAAAAATAGAATTGAAGAGGAACTAGAAGCCTTAAGCGCTAGGACTGACCAATTTCCTTTTCTCTTTGAAAACATAGGTGGAGGGAGGGGAAGAATAAAAATTTATTTACCCGATTGAACTATTCCCATGTTACAAAATCTTTTTCTTCAAATGAGCCTTAAAGAGAACTTAGAATACTTCGTCTATTATATTTTGTACACACACACACACACACATAATCTATGGGCTGGCTAGCCTTTTGTTTTGAAGAATGAAACCTTAGTTAGGATAACGAAGACAAAGCCTTCCAACATAAGTTATTAAAACATTATTCGATATTACCATCAACAACAAAGCATGGCTTCTCGCCCTAGAGCCCTTTGAGCTCTTTTAATTAATTGGCCTTGTATATACTGTCTCAACATATATAAAATAGCCATACAATGCAAACTTGCCACCTAAGGACCAAGTCCATCACATCATACCACCAACCTCCAATCTATATTACAAAATATCTATTTATATTTAGAATGAATTTATTATTGTGATTACAATTATTAGGCTATTTTAGGTTGATTGTCATTGAATAAGAGTTGGTTGGAGAAGTTATGATGAAAAATACTATGAAAAATCAAGATCTTTTAACCATGTCATTATTATGCAAAATCAAGACCCTTTTTATATTGTCCAAATCCATGCAAAATCAAAACTCTCATCAATGTGTACAATTAGTTGAGGTAATCTTCTTCACGATAAATCCACAAAATTATTATAATTATTTCAGCAATATAAATAACTAAAGTAAAAATCAATGAGATTATTAGAGTGACATTATCTAGTAAATAATACTTCAAATGACATGATAGATTTCACTCAAAATGTAAACATAATTAATGGTCATCAAAACTAATATGATTGTGTTTTAACTCCTTGTTGATTTTTATCTAGTGAAAACCTTATACTAGATAAAACATTCAATTAGTAATGGGCGTAACAAAGTTCAATTGGATAACTTTCAAACAAGATCCAAAGCTGCGTTAATGGTAATTCACATATTGTGGTTATTTAAAGTATCTACTCCTTGATTGGAGCATGAAAAATGTCAGCAACAGACGATGATATCCATGTGGTATCTATTTACTTTGGGCAATCAGGTAACATAGAATTAACTATGGATAGCATTAGGCATGATGACAAACCTTATGGGTTTGGGCTCATACTTTCAAGTAGGTAGACATCAAATACACAAGTTCTAGTTGTAGAATAGCATTAGCTAAATAAACAAAATCAATCAACATAAATGAAAATAAATTGTAGAAGAATATGGAAAACTATATAAATACATATAATAACTATTTTAAAATTAAAAAGGAAAAATTATTAAAATGTAGAGAGATGTTTTATCACTAATTTTCTTTAGGCAATTTTACTAAAATAGAATAATGCTTTTATTAAAATGCAAATTGTTTGATTGGGGCAAAATGACAAATTTGATCATTTTAATTATTAATTATCTTTGTTTAAATTTTTTTTTGCTTAAATTTGTAAAAGGTGTGATCCATTATTTTATAAGGTATGAATATTAAAATGAGATATTTGATTTTCTTTGAGTAATGCATAATTAGTTTTTCTAAAGTATATTAGAAATCCATGAATTAATGAAAAATAAAGTAAATTCTATTTTGGTGCACTATTTAAAGCTAAATTAAAGCATTATATATATATATATATATATATATATATATATATATATATATATATATATATCTATCTATCTATATATGTATATGTATGTATAAGCATATATATATATAAATAAATAAATATATGCATCTATAAATAAAAATATATAAACAAGTATATACACACACACACACATACATATAAACTTGTACATAAAAATTTATATATATATGTTATCAAAATTGTTTTTTTATATAGTTTATGTAGGCTTATATATATATAAAATTATATAACATCTATATATACAAATGTAATATATAACATAAGTTGATATATATGTATATAATGTATATAATTAATATATATATATACATATAACTTATGTTTTATATATATGTAACATATGCATATATATATATATATATATATAATATATATGTATAATGTGTATATATATATATATTAATGAATATATATAATTTTTATATATAACATATGTTTATATATATATATTTAGTTATATAATCATATGCGTTAGATTTATCAAATTCAAACACCATAACAAGAACTTTTTATATGTTCACTTTTTTAAAGCTTCATTGAGACTTGCAATCACATAAGGTTTGCCATCATCTTCTTATCTCACTGCAATGTTTATAGTGATTCAATTTTTTTGGGTTGTTCTTTTACCTTAGCCACTTGAATCCTAAATATCCATAGTTTATAAGAGTTTAAACATGTTTGATATTTTATGGTGATATTTTTGGTATGTTATAGACCATTATTTGAGATTAGAAGAGGTTGAAAGTACAATCAAAACTACAAAGCATTAAAATCATTATAAAAATGAAGTTTTAAGTACTGGCATAAATTCGTTAAATACCACAAACCTAGTTTATACAATAAGCCGAAGGGATTACTCATTGAATATATCTTGTCCCGTGAAATTCAAAAGGACTTAAAAAATTTTAGAGTTTGCATCTATGGGAAGATAATTTTTAGTTATTGGAGTTGATATAACTTGCATAGGCAAAAGGCTATGATAGTTATTGGAGTTGAGAGTTTTTAATTTATACCAAATACTAAAAGAAATCCAATTATCTAATCCTCCCTCTATTTTTTGAGCTTTTAGATTTTTTTTAGTTAATTGATTGTCAATAAGAATTATAATAGTATTATAAAATAAAAGAAAAAACTCGTATTGCTATTTTTTTTTCATTTATTGGATTTGAGTTTTGTTCATGGATAATGTTTTTGTGCTTTTGTTCGTAAGCTTTCTTTTTCTCTTCTTTCTTGTATGCTTCTTTTTGTCTTCATAATGATTTGTTTGTGTAAAAAAATATTCTTCTCTTTATAAGTCCTCATTTGTGATTCTATTCATTTTTGACTTCTAATAATTCTTCTTTAATATGTATTTGTACTTATGTAAGAATATCATTAGTTTTTTATTTTTCTCTATAACTCATTTTTGAAAACTTTTCTATAATTGCTCCTTTTGTTTTAATTATATCCAGGCATCCCAAACACACACACACACACACACACACACACACACACACACACATATATATATATATATATATATATAAGTGTGTGTGTTTGAGTGTATGAGTTAGTGATGTGTGTGTGTATAAATATGTGCATACACATATATTTACATATATAGTATACATACAAACATACATATGTATGTATATATTTATATATAAAAATATATTCACATATATCTAACACACACACATCACTAACAAATATGTATGTATTTATTTATTTATGTATTTATACAAACATACACATATACACAACCATATATATACATTATATAAATAAATAAATTAATAAATAAATAAATAAATAAATAAATAAATATATATATATATATATATATATATATATATATATATATATATATATATAAGACATATATGCTTAACAAATATCATTCTCTTAGATTTTCCTTTAAATGATCTTTAAGTCACTATAAGTCGGTTTTAATCTTCTATATGTAATAATTTCATTTTTACCCAAAAAATATTCAAATAATGTTATTTTTTTAAATAAAATAAATAGTACTAAAGTATGATTATATATATTAAAATACATAAAATTAAAATTCTTCTCTTTGTTTTTTTAAATAGGTTATACAGATAAAAAAAACTCTACTTTCATGAAGTTATCAATGACTCGAATGTGAAATTTTGATAGTTATAATCTATTATCTAATTTAGATATTCCATTCTTAGAGATGAACCTCAAAATTTTAAACCTTAATTAGTCATTGAAATTATGTTTATTGGATTCCACTGTCGAGTAGTATCGATAAAATCTTACTTTTTAGAACCTAAAATTTAGTAAATTTCACAAGTTATATCAAAATTATCCATCAACTAAACTACTAAAAGTTTTGCCTATATTTCTCTTTCCCAATCCTTCTCTAAATTAATCCATCAAATAACTCAAAAATTCAAATACCATAATTTAAGATCCAAGTTATTATAAATGCATTTGTTCAATATTTTTTCATAATTCATGAAGAAATCTTTACACTCTTCATCATAAATATTAAGATCATCCTCATCCATAAAGACATCTATACTTGATTATACCAATTTTTAAAAGCAATTATAATACCTTTGGAAAATTATTCGAGTAATGCATAAACTAATTAGCATATGCCAGCAAGCATAAATTACAAAAAAAAGAAGCAGATTTATCATATATTTCACCAAATTAGGTAAAAATAATTTATATATCAAAATAATTTTCACATGATGAGTCTTGCATGATCAGGTATTACCTAATTTGTACAACTATAACATAATGGTTTAGGGTCATCCACTAGTATGAACTTTCTTGGTGTTGATGAAAGAAGAGTGAGATATTGTAGAATTGATTTGGATATAAAGGAAAAGTTAAATTTGTAGTACTACTTGGAACTAGTTGGACACTTGAATTACGAAGATAAAAGTTGATAAAAATCCTAAGAGTTGAAATTCAGATGACACTAATTACATGACTAATCAAGGTACAAAGGTTTATACTTGTATATAAAAATGTGATTATTATACTAATTGAATAAATTTTATAAAATAACTTCACAATTCACACTCTCTTCATTTTGAGAGAGAACTAGATTTTATATTCATTTTGAGAGAGAACAATTTAAATTCTAAAATATTGTTTTTATATTTTATATACCTTCTATTAGAAGAGATTAAATTTCTATTTCTAGTTTGGTTAAAGTTGAATATTTATTTTTATTCAAAGATTTTATAACAAACTATTTGAATGAAAGATTTATTTGTTTTGGTTTATTATTAATCTTATCTATTCTTCACTATAATAACATAAATTGAATAATATTAATGTCTTTCCATGTAAAAGAAAATAGCCTTCTCAAGTGAACTAGACCTATTTTTAGCACTTGTGCCTTGGTCATATAAATCTAAAATAGATCTTGAGATTGGTTATTGATGGACCTTTAGATTCATTGAAAATACATAGACTTCTTGCCTATGGATCTTTCTTAGACAAAAATAGCGAAACAACCCTTGGTGGCTATGGGCTATAGAGTCAAATAATAACTAGAACCAGGTCATTCTGATTTGTGTGAACATATGACTGTCCAAGCAAGATGTATCTTTGAAAATTTTATTGCATTTATTAGTGATTATTCAAGGTATAGATACATTTATTTTATATTCCATAAGTTTGATGTCTTTGATAAATTTAAAGAGTATAGGGTAGAAATGGGTAAACATCTTAATAAATATCTCAAGATATTATGATCTATTTGTGGTGGCAAGTAGAACTTGGGATAGTTTTGAGACTACATCTTAGATCACGGGATTACATCCCAATTGTCTACACTTAGTCCTACAATAGAATGTTGTGCCAAAAAAAAGGAATAGAACTCTTATTGACATAGTGAGATCAATAATAAGTTGTTCAGATATGCATGATTCCTTATGTGGATATGCATTAGAAATAGTAGCTATGTTCTAAAATTGGTCCAATCTAAGTCAATACCTACTACTCTAACTAAAATTTGGACTAAGCATAAGCCTAGTTTTTAACACATTCACTTATGGGGTTGCCTAACACATATGCTAAAAGGGAAAATAGATAAGTTAGAACCAATAATAGAAATTGGTTTCTTTGTGGGATATCCTATGGAATCAAATATGGGTTGTTTTATAATCAAGAGGATATGAAGCTCATTGTTAATTTCAATGCATGATTCCTAGAAGAAGACTATATAATAAGCCACAAGCTCATAAGCAAGATTATTTTAGAATAATTGATAAAAGATAAACCAGCCCACACTCATTCAATATCGATGATACAAAAAAATACCATAAGGCAATGAACTAAATATCTCATTATCTCATCATAATGAGAGAATTGTTAAGGATGATGTGGATGCTAAACCTTATAAACTTATCATTGACATGCCAATTACACAACTAGAGAGATGATCATAATAGTTTACAAGGCTAAACATCTTCATTGCACACCACTGAAAGTATATAATAGGGGGGGGGGGGGGTGTCTCATCATAGTGAGAGGGTTATTCATCAACCTACATAGAATACACTCTTGGGAGAGTCTTATGATATAATCTTTATTGAGACAGATACTAATCCAAATAACTATGTTGAAGTACTTAAAGATAAAGATGTAGAACTTTGGCAAAATACTATAAAATCAGAAATATAGTCCATGTACTCTAATCATGTCTAGCATCTTATGAAACTGCCTAAAAAAATAAAACTCATTAAATATAGGTGGATCTATATAAAAATGTGAGGAATAAATGGTAACATCGAGACTTATAAGAATAGGCTTATTGCAATAGACTCTACTCAGAAATAGAATTGATTATGAGGAAACCTTTTCACTAGTAATGGTGTTGAAGTCTATCTAGATTTTTCTATCCATTATAACTCTTTATAATTATGAGATTTGGTAGATTCGTAAAGTCTACATTTTTAAATGGTTATCTTGAAGAGTTCATCAATATGTTGTAGCCTAATAGTTTTGTAGAAAAGAACTAAAAGTACATATTATATAAATTTATAAGTCTATTTATGGACTAAAATAAGTATCTAAATTTTGGAATATTCATTCTGAGCAAGTCATTAATTCTTATGGTCTTGATCAATATCCAGATGAGTATTGCGTATATAAGAAATTCAGTGGAGAAATGGTAAAATTCTTGATATTATATGTAGATGGCATACTGCTCAATATAAATGATGTTAGAATGTTGTCTTTGGTTAAGGTATGATTGTCCAATTAATTTGATATGGCATACTTAGGAGTAGCTAATCACATTCTTGGGATTAGGATTTTGTCAGTTCATAAGCTACAAATGTTGGGTTTGCCTTAAGTTATTTATATCAATTAAATATTGACTATTTTTAGTATGCATGATTCTAAGAAAGGTTTTCTTCCTTTTAGACATGGAATCATTCTCTCAACAAATTAGTATCCCAAAACACCTAATTAGATAGAGTAAATGAAAGTGGTTTCGTATGCATCTATAGTAGGAAGCATAGTATATGTAATAATTTACACTATACCCGACATTTATTTTACCATAAATTTGGTAAGTAGATATCAATCTTACCTATTGAAAGAACATTGGGTAGCAATAAAACATATAATCAAGTACTTGCAAAAAACTAGAAATTATATATTGGTATATTGAGCGAATAATCTTGTACATATAAAGTATATGGATTTATATTTCTAATAATTGAGTATTTGAGAAAGTCCACATCTAGTTATGTGTTTACCTTGAGAAGTAGAACCATAAGTTGGAGGAGTATCAAGCAATATTATATTATTGATTCAGCCATGAAGGCCAAATATGTGGTAGTCTCGGAGGCAACCAAAGAGGCAGAATGAATCAACCTTCTTGATGGATCTAAGGGTCATTCTTTCTAAGCTATTGCCTATTACAATTTATTGCAATAAAAATGGAGTAGTTGCTAGCTCAATGCAACTTATAATTTATAAGATATTAAAATATATTGAGCATAAATATCATCTAATAAAAACTATTATGAAAAGATGAAATATAGTAGTGACCAAAGTAACATCAGTAGACAACTTGCCATATCCTTTTATGAAAATATTACCTACTAAAACCTATGAAAGGTATGTAAAAGGAATGAAAGGAAGACATGTGGTATCATGGCTTTAAATCTACTTGAAAGTTTATTGGGACCATTTTATTCTTAAAACTATTTTTGATTTTTTTTGATTGATCGTTGGATTCATTTTTGTTTTGTTTTGAATTATAATGAGCCGAGATTGTATTTAAAATAGAAATACATGCATCCTTTGTTCTATATAGTAGATGATTTGGAACATAGATTTTGGCTTATGTATAAAATATTGAATCATCATTTTTTATAGATTATGCATTTATTATTCACAATTTAGATAGAGTTGAATACTCTATTAGTAAGATTGTAGTATAAGATTTTAGTAGGTTTATCTTGACTATGAAGAATGATGAAATTCTAACTGATTGTTCTTGTGCACTTAAGTATATTGAATGAGACCATAGTGTTGTAATTATTTTCTTAATTCATAAAGGGTGAAATCTATAATTATATTAATAAACTTGATGAGTTTGATGACTTTATAAATTGTATGGTGAATATTAAATATTTTAAATGGAATTCATATCATGTTAATGGATTGATGATGCCCAATTGATAATGCTTATAAGTTTCGATATTGTCAACCCTGTAGGTAAATTTTGATCCGACATATTAAATAAATTAACTGGAAGGTCTCAAAAGTAATATTATAAAAGATTAATTGAATTTAATTATCAATAATTTAATATAATTGATGAGTATCTATAATATTAACACGGAGAGTTAAATAAGTGCTAAAAAATAAAAGATATAAATTATTTTGAATAAGTGAGAGAGTGTAATTATAACTCCATAGTGGTAAGAATTATAATTAATATGAATTATGATACATATAATTTATGTTGAGAGCACAAAATCTTATTTAAGCTAGGATATATTCCATAGCCTAATCTAGTATGCCATAAGAAATGTTTAAAATTATAATTAAAGATTTACTTTATTTATTTAGAGTATGTATATGTATATAGCAGGATAATTAATTTGATTAAAATTATATTGATTAATTTTATTAATTGATATAAATTAAAATTAAATTAGTTATTCGATTATATATATATAAATATAAAATAAGTAAATATAATCTTTAATATATAATTTGAATAAATTAGAAGGAAGATACATCACTTCATTTTTTGAAAGTGATGTGATGTGTGCGTCTTTTATTTTATTTTGTTTTGTTTTGGATTTGTTAGCAAAGATATGTACAACCTACATCACTATGCATCTTCTTTAAAATTATAGCATCTCTCGCTAGCTCTCTCTCTCTCTCTCCTTCATTAATCTATCCTTCTCTCTTATTTTTTTATCTATCCCTCCCTCTTATTTTTTTATCTATCCCTCCCTCTTATTTTTTTATCTATCCCTCCCTCTTCTTCCTTTATCTATCTCTCATTCTTCTTATATCTATCTTTCTCTTCTTCTTCTATCTATCTCTCTTTCTTATTCTTTATAAATAAATAAATAAATATATATATATATATCTTATTCCTTTAACTCTCTCTCTCTCTCTCTCTCTTTCTCTCTCTCTTCTTCCTTCATCTATCTCTCTCTTCTTCCTTCATCTCTCTCTCTCTCTCTTCTTCCTTCATCTCTCTCTCTCTCTCTCTCTTCTTCCTTTATTACTTCTTTCTTTATCATTCCTTCATTTATCTATATCTCTCTCTTCTTCCAATATCTCTTCTTTTGTTATATATCTCTCTTCTTCCTTTATTGATATCTCTCTTATTCCACTTTCCCCCTCTTCCCTTCCCTTCTCCCCCTCTCTTTCCTCCCTCTCCCCCCTCTCTTTCCTCCCTCTCTCCCTCTCTCCCTCTCTTTCCTTCCTCTCCCCCCTCACTTTCCTTCCTCTCTCTCCCTCTTTCCTTCCTCTCTCTTCCTCTTTCCTTCCTCTCTCTCCCTCTTTCCTTCCTCTCTCTCCATCTCTTTCCTTCCTCTCTCTCCCTCTCTTTCCTTCCTCTCTCTCTCTCTCTCCCTCTCTTTCCTTCCTCTCTCTCCCTCTCTTTCCTTTCCCCGCTCCCCTCTCTTTCCTTCTACCCTCTCCTCTCTTTCCTTCTACCCTCTCCTCTCTTTCCTTCTACCCTCTCATCTCTTTCCTTCTACCCTCTCCTCTCTTTCCTTCTACCCTCTCCTCTCTTTCCTTCTACCTTCTCCTCTCTTTCCTTCCACCCTCCCCTCTCTTTCCTTCTACCCTCCCCTCTCTTTCCTTCCACTCTCCTTAAAGTCAACCATATTCATTAATCTCGGTTGTTTCCCATATAATTTACAAGGTTAAGTATTTTTTCACCAATTATTTTATTCCCAAACCTAGAACTTATTTTTTTCCTAAATTGTATTTTGTTATATTATTGCAATCTTTTTTTTTTCAAATTATATTTTTATCACTGCCTTTCCTACTTGTAGTTCTCCTTCAATAATAATAGATAATATTTCAAAAGGGGCAATCGAATTCGAGTTTTGAACTAGGACGAGTGCAAGGGTAGGGGAGAGAGGTGAGGGTAGTTTAGGACTTACGAAAATGAGTGCTCTTATTTTTAATTTATTTATAGTTTTGTGACTTTTTTTTTCAAATATTAAAAGTTTAGTTTCTAATTTTTAAAAATTTATGGGGAAGCATTCCAAAATATAATTCCTTCTTTATTTATTTTACTTTATGACCTATTGTTTTTTACATAAAATACTCATCTTCACAAGAATCTTTATAAAATTTTATTCTTAGATTGTAAGTTAATTAAAAGCCTAGTAATCATGTAACTTATAAAATTTATACAAAATTTATAATCTTTTTTTCAAAAATTTTATCGAGTTATAGACCTATGATTAAGTGGTCGTTCCTATCTTTCAAGAAAATTATTCCTAGTCTTAACTTAAAATTTTTAAATTTCAATATAGTATTGAAATTATTGAACTATGCTTAAAAAGATATATGAATTTACAATGATTTTAATAAGCAATAACTTTGAAAGACTTTACAAGATTTTGATAAGTAATACTTGATATATGCAAATACAATAGATTTATAAATTTGAGATTAATTTATGTAGTTTTACAAATGAGACGATGACTTAAAACTCTTAATGTCCTCTTTCATTTAAAATTTATTTAAGATTCTAATTCTTTGTTTCTATTTATGATTAATACACTTCATTATATATGTTTCCATCAAAATTAAACATATTTTGAATTATAACTAGGTTTAATTATATACTATAATTTGGAAAATTTTAATTACCAAAAATGATGTCAAAATATAAACAAAAGATCCAAAATAACTTGACTATGAATAATTTAATTATCCACCAAATTTATAAATCTAAAATGCTCATATGTATATATGATTTTTTTATTATATATGTTAATTATATATTAAAATCAAATCCAACATTTAACTTCATTTATTTTTCATTATATATGCTACATAGCCACAACAACATCCTCAATCAACTATTGGTATAAATAATGGGGCTATTTGTTTTTATTGTCTACATCAAAAATATATTGTTGAATTTCAAAAACTTATTAATACACATTTCATTTAGATACATATATATTTTTATATTTCAAACAATTGTTTATTTTGAAATAATTTTCTATTGGGTTTGCCGAAGTTGGGTAGAATAATTTTTTTTTTGAGTTTTGTACGGAACTAATTCATTTAAAATAAAAAAAATTAAAAATTAAATTGGGTTTCAAAAATATGCACAAACTAGTGTATATGGAAACAACGTGGCAAAACCGTCGTTGTGAACGGCAGACATTGTCACACTGTTAATTTTTTAAAATCATTGGCCGGCATTGTGAATGCCACCTATTGAAAATATTGTAGGAATCCAATTATGCCCTTAATCCCATGCCTCTCGCCCCTCGCCCCTCGCCCCACGCCCCTTGCCCCGCGCCCCTCGCCTATCGCTCTTTCGTGGAGCTCGCTGGAGCTCGAGGAGCTCCACTCTGACCTTGCTGGAGCTTGACAGAGCTCATGAAGGAGCTCACTGGAGCTCCTCAAGCTCTACATCAAGCTCCATCGAGCTTGAAGTGGAGCTCACTGAAGCTCGAGGAACTCCAGGGAGCTCTTTTGTGAAGCTTGAGGAGCTCTGTCGAGCTCAATGTCGGGCCCCAGCGAGCTCCACTTCAAACTTGCTGGAGCTCGATGGAGCTATATGAGCTCCACGAAGGAGCTCATTTTAGCTCCATCATGGAGCTCGGCTGAGCTCCAATGAACTCCACGAAGGAGCGAGGGGCAAGGGGTGAGGGGCGTGGGAAGAGGGGCGTAATGGGATCCCTATATTCACAATGCCTACCAACGATTTTAAAAAATTAACAGTGTGACAATGATCGTCGTTCACAATGACAACTTTGTCATATTGTTTTCAGATGCACTAGTTTGGGCATATTTTTGAAACCCTACTTGATTTTTAATTTTTTATTTATAAATGAATTAGTTCTATACAAAACTCCTTTTTTTTGTTTTTATGAAAGTGTGGAGTACTGATAAACATAAACCAATGATGTGGTATAATTTGTTTTCAAAAATATATATATATACATTTTTTGACAAAAAAAGGTGTTGCAAAATTTGGAATGTTCCGATTTTTTGCAAATGACTTATGCCCTCTTGGATGAAAGAGTGCTCCCATATGTTTTCAATATGGCACTCATGTTTGAATTAATGTTCCAATACCAATAATATAACAACATCGTTGTAATTTTATTCCAAAGCCATAATAACAATGATAGTCCATGTGTCACAGCAACAAGCATGGTTCTGGGTCCATCCTCCTCTAGACCACATGACGGTCAACTACATTCATTAAAACTTGTAAATTTTTTTAAAATATACCTATCTTAAACTATTCATTCACTTGCATAATATTTAAAACTTTAACATACTTAATAACAAATACCATTGATGAAAAAACTAAAAACACTATGATGCATTTCAAAGATAAAATTTTACTTAATTTTTTTTCCTTGGTAACTTTCTTTCAAAAGGATTTCTTTTTTAGGCTATTTTTTCCATAATCATAATTATAGACACACACACACACACACAATTTTTATTATAGTGTCTGTTGAAGTTTTTGTGTTAACCTAAGCCAACAAATAAACACCCAAGTACACGCATGAAATTTACATACTTAGGATTTGTGCATTTTCTAAGTTTAAATTTGATAACTATATAAAAATATATATGAACACGCATGTAACTGAATTGTTTATTGACTTTACATGAATCATGCCTAAATCTTTATGTAAATATATATGAATATTTACATAAAGATACACACAAATCTAAATAAATAAATAAATACATACATACATATATATATATATATATATATATACATATATAGATTCCCACCAAAACTTTTTTATACATATGATTTAAGTTTTTATTTCTTTTAAAATTTCTAACTTGGCATAATACATGCAGAATGTATATCGATCTATGTTGCATGCACACCATGTTATATATATATATATATATATATATCTCTCTCTCTCTCATTATACTATATCCTAAACCAATGTCAAGTTATATTTTGATTTTAAAGTTCGAGTACTTATATGTACTTGTTTTTAATATCAACATTTGTAGTTCATGTCATATGCAGTATATGGTTACAACAAATGTACCTTACCATATTCTGTTTAGTGGCATGTTGGCAGCATAATGTGTCTTTATGGTTTCGAGTTTTCTAGGAATTGACTTTATCTACTCTGAAATTCTGTCCAGCTTCTTAGACTATTCCAAATACCTTCCAAAAATTTGCAAATAAAGAAGATGTGATTGAGAGATTCTGTGCTTGTGCAGAATTCATAATTCAAGTTTTTGGGCATTGCAAATAATTTATCATTTGTTCTGAAAATTTCCCGCTTGGCTATCCATAAAAAAACATGTTTGTGGATGTGATTGGGAACCAAATGCATGAGATCTATTCATTCTTCTTTTTTATATTATTTCCAGCCAAGAAGTTGTAGGCATTTGCGACAATTCTACCATCGTTAACCTAATTAGTAATCATTTCTTTGTCTTTATCTATGTTTCTAGCTTTCTCTACTAGGGTATCTCTAAGCAAGACCTTTATTATGATGCATAGGTGTGTCTACCCACAAATAAAAAATCTTCCATATAAGACATAAATCCTTCTTACTTTATGTGGATGGGTGAATAATATAATTTTTCTTTATATATTTTAAGAAAGAAATAATAAGAGAAAAATATACATATCTCTTGAGAAGTTTCTTTAAAGTTTTTAGTTGTGGATGAAAAAAATGTGAGAGAGACTATGTAGAGATGAAGATAAAAAAAAATCATAAATTGCTTGATATTTGAAAAAAAATATCATCAACAACTTGTATATGAAAAAGGAATATATAAATTTCTTGTTTACTTAATATATATATGCTTTTTTAATTATTTCTTATTCTTTTCAAATATATAATTATTGATTGATGAATCATGACATTCATACTTCATTTATTTTTCTCATTTAATATTTTATTAACACTTATGGTAATGAATTTCTAGTTAAACATTGACCAAGGTATAATGTTTTAATTTGTTGCCATTTTTATTTTTTTAAAATAGTTACATATTTAAGATTAATTAATTATGGTATTTACAATCTGAATTAATTTTTATTATATATTTTTTATCTTACCTTTTCTATAATTCTTAATTAAGGTTTAACCATGACAAAAGCTTTAATTCCCATTAATCCTGTCTCTTTCAACACAAACATTTTTAACACATTTATAATATCTCATTTTCATATAAAATATAATAATTCCTATTATTTTATGAAATATAAAAAAATATTTTGAAAATTTGAGAGTATTACAAAGTCCTTGTACATTGTTCATTGTTAACACATGTTGTCTTTTCATAGGTGTTTGTGTTGTGTGTCTAAGCTAATTTCAGTTGTTTGTTTTTGTGACTCACACTCTTTGTGCTAACTCAAAATATATCTTTGAAATTATTTTTCTCTTGTTTTGTCGAAAAAAAAAAAAGTTTTTGTTTAATCAAGTGTTTGATTTTGAGAAATATTTAACTCATTTTATATGGTTTTTGGAGATATATGTGTTGCATTTTTTTGGCTTTGTATACTTTCATTTCACTTGAATATGTTTGAAAAAATGAGTCTTTTTTGGCTTTGTTTCCATTTGATGTTACGTAATTAAATCTAATTCAAATGAAATTGATTTATCATTTTCTAAAGTTCAACTTTTTTTTTCCACACAAATTTATTTGTGTTGGAACTAATTTATACTAAAAGTCATTTTTTATTAATTTCCCATTTTTTTATTTATATCTTTTTTTTTATTTTGAATAAGAGATTTTATAATGAGCTAAATTAGTGAAAATGAATGTTCTTTATTATACACTATGGATGATTTTATGTATAGAGTTTGACTTAGACACATAAGATCAAATTATTATTTTTTATAGATTATAAGTTTATTCTACACAATCTAGATAGAGTTGGACCACCTATTGATATGATTTTAGTATTAGATATTAGTAAGTCTATTTTAACTATGGTGAATAGTGAAGTTGTAACTTTTAGTGATAGTACACTTGAGTATATTAACTTATAAAATCAAATACACTATTATTATATTTTTCACTATTACTCTTATTCTTGAAGTAGTTAATATTTGTGTGTACTTATTAATATTTCTTTTAATTCATAAAGAGTGGAGTTAAGAATTAGATTTAAGGACTTTATGAATTGGATAACTTTATCAAGAAAATGGTGAATATTAATTTCTGATGAAATTCATGTCCTATCAAATGGATTGATGAAAAAAGTTTTGATATTCTCAAACCTTGTAGATGGATTTTTTATCTGTCATATTGTATAAGTTAAGTGGAAAGTCATAAAAAAATAATTAGAGATTAATTAAATTAGATTATCAATAATATAATTAAATCAATGAGTATTTGTAATCTTAACATGGAAAGTTTAATAAGTACCAAGTAACAAAAGTCAAAAATTATTTTAAATAAGTATGGGAGTACAAATATAATTATGTAGTGGGATGAATTATAATTAATATAAATTATTATGTGAAATAATTTACTTTGGGAGCCCGAGATCATATTTCAGCCAGGGGCCATTCCATAGCATTATCTAGTAGGATAAAAAAAGTCTTAAAGATTTTATTTTGTTTTTTTTTTAAATATATGTGCATGTGTTTATATTAAATTGATTATAATAAATTTATTGTAATCAAATAATTTGATTTTATTATTAAATCAAATTAATTGATCTATATTAAATTGATTTTGATTATATATATATATATATTTTTTGAAATATTAAATTTTTTGGTTTTTGTTTTTTTTAAATAAAAAGTAGACTTCAATTCACATGATACTACTCCACTATAGTGTCATCATCTTTTTCACAGCCATCTAGAACAAAAGGATATACAAGAGAGGGCTACCGACACAACTCACCTTGATGTATGTTTTTTGTAACAATCACGAATATTTATTTGAAACATAGATAATATACTCCACAGATATTATCTGCTCAAATTTTTTTTGAGTTCCCAAATCCCCAACAATTTGAACATATATAGAGGAGAATTCTATTAGTAATGACTTGGGTATTTCTTATTTATACTCATTCAATTGAAATGTTCTTCATATAATAATTAAAATTGAGAATAATTTGAACCATTTAAAATGAGGATGAGTTTTTATATATTCTAATCCAACTTGAAAATTGACAAAATCTTGATTGCTCACCAAATTCTCTCAAATTTTCAATTTAGTTCAATGCCTTGAAGCTTAATTTCTTTTGGTAACTATTTTTTCAAAGATTTTTCTTTTTGACTTTTGTCACCTTTTCGGTAATATTTTTCTAAATTATATTTTTGTGCTCTAGGATGTTTCTTTTTGACTTTTGTCTCCTTTTCGATAATATATTTCAAAAATATATATGTTTTGTGTTCTAAAATGAGTTTTGTAATTTTTTACTAAAATTTCTTTAGTTTTATGTTATTTCTTATCATTTTATTGTGTGACAGATCACAAATATTCAACATGTATTAGTGTAAGAAACAATATACCATCTATCTATAAGGTGCTCCTCGAGGTAGTTTTTCCTATATATCATCACTTGGTTCCTATCCACAAGATATTTTTCTTATGAGACTGTTAATCATGCCCATGAGACATGCCATCAAAGGTTCTCTCTTTTATCCTTATTTATCAAGAGAAATGCCACTTTTCCTAATATAGAATCCTAATTATGTGAGATTATTAGTGATTCTTTAAAATAAAGATGGTGAAGTCCTTCTCCACATCATCTATATGCATGATTACTCATATATGGTTAGAGTTTTACTCTTATCTCTTCATTAAAGATAATGTTGATAAGCAAGAGTTGCTCATGATTAAAGTTGTACTAGCATTATGCGATGATCATAATTCTTCATTATCTCATTATCTCATTTTGATTTTGTTTTAGTCAGTTAGAGTTTGTCTCATGTTGAGACTATTCCTATAACTTTGTTGTTGAAAAAGTTCTTGAAATAAAGAAAATCCACATCATGTCAGATTTCATAGGTAGCTGAGCACTTATAGGTGCATGAGAAGACACAAAGATCAAAAGAGAAGAAGTTTTCTTAAAAAAATAGGATAGCTCATTTTTTTGATTGGAGATAATGATTTCCTTTCTATCTTGCTTACCATTTGAATTACATTTGGTTTTTGTTTGTCACAATTGTGCATGTGCAGAGATTAAAGAAGCTAAAGATGATTGAAGTTAAATGTGTGCATTATTTTGAGTAAGTCATAATTTAAGTCTTATTTATTTTGTGTGTGTATGATACACTTATGTTATGATACATTATGTCCATTAAGGCTTGTGTGTGCTTTTCCATAAACATAACTAATGGTGGGGGTTTTTTGTCTTATTTTTATGTGTTGCTGATGTTGTATTAATAAACACATATATTTTGTGAGTTTCATGAGTTGTTGAAACTAATTTTTTATTAAAACATATGTAGTAATTCATCACATTACAAAATATGTATTGATAATATATAGCTAAAAATTAATATCTTTTGTTTATAAACCTTATTTAAAAGATTTTTTGAAGCCTAGTTATGATTCTATTATCTTCACTTGAGTATTCTTTAGTGAGGACTTAGACTTTCATTTTGCATATATTCATATCGACTATGCAAAATTAAAATCTAGAAATGGGTTGATAATAGTGTGCATAGGTATTCTTTTAGAAAGAATATGTATTTAAGATATCAAGTTAGAACATTTGTCTCTTTGCATATAAATATTTTACAAGATACAAGAAACAAAATGTCATTGATAGTAATGAAACTAGTAATAAAATTTATGGTTTATACAAGATTGAATTTTTGCTTGATATTTGAAAGACTTGTCTTTCTTGTCAACTCTACACATGATGCTAACTCATTTTTAAAATGAACAGAATAGTATGTTGAATAGTAAAAACAAAAAAAAAAGATAAAGGGTTATTCATACAAAGTCAAATTACCTATTACTAAAAGAAGAGGAAGAAGTAAAAGCATAGTTTAAATGAATCATGAAGGTCATGATAAGTCACTAGGAAAGTCCATGTTAAGAATAAAAATTAAAATTTTATTTGAATGACAAGTTTAGACACATAAAGTTTTGATGTAGAACACCTACAATGAAGCAAAATAATGAACATAAAAAGAAAGAATCAAACATTATACTGGCTACAACTAATGATGATGTTTTCATTGTTCATGATATTAGATGCCTTAATCTTTTAAGTCAAGATCCAAAAGTTGATAATTTAATAGCTTTATATAACGTTAAACACTTAGTATTATACTACGGAATATTCATAGCTGAATGTGGAAAGTTACTATTTGATTTCATGACTTTGGAGTTTTAGTGAGTTTTGAAGAATAATCATGAAATGAATAGTTTTTGGAGAAATTTAGTAGAGGGGATAGAATAATGAGTCTTGCAAAATTTTGGTGTTCATTCTTAGCTGAAACTCATTAGCATATATAATAATTGGTCTTGGCAATCCTTAATACCATGATCCTACCAACTCATCAGCATAATAATTCTATTGTGCAATATATTCTTCTTGGTTACCATATTATCACTGAATCACAATCATACCTATCACATAAAATTTAAATGTCTAATATATTAATTTTACATCCCAACAACTAAGTATCTCATTGATGCTCAGGATCATGACCAAGTCCAAGTAATAGTACTTTATCTTTAATATAGCTTAGTAGTTTCAAGTTAGAGTCACACTTTTTTTATAAAGCCATGAATTTTGAGCTATAAAAAGTTACAAAGCCAAAACTACTAATACTATAGCTAAAAAATTATTCAGAGCATCAATTTTGGGATACTAAAAATTATAAATGATATTACTCGAGTGCAATTATTTTCCAAGGCTACAACTCTTGTCCTCTAAGGAAGGTAAAGTCATGAATTTTATGCTCAAGATAATTGCTAGTATTATGACATTCTTATAACGTTGTGATAATATGATATATAAGAGAAGAGAAAGTAGTGCCATGACTACCCACAGTACCCCATACACTTGAATACATATGAATGGTAAATTTTATATGGTAACTATTTCTTAGTTCCATGACCACATGTAAAAAAGGACCTTCTTAGTATCATGACTATGTCACAACACTATGCTCATATAATAATCAAGAAAGACCAATGCCAATGTCATGGTTTTATCATAGCATAATGACCATATTTTTTAATAAGAAAAGTCTTTCACCATGCAACAACCATTTCCTATTAATATGACCATTTATTAAAAACAAAAAGGCAGGTGAACAAATCCTCAGCTACTTCATAGTTTCACAACTTCATGTTACCAGGATATTAATCTCAAATCATGAACATTTACAATGCCATAACTTTATGTTTTAGAAAGATCATGATATTATCTTGAGTCTATTTTCTTTCTAGAGTAATGACCTCGCAAGCTTAAGAGATGACAGATAAAGTGATAACTTTTTTCAAAAAGTTAGAAATTCCAACTTTGAATAATATAAAATCACTTGAGTATAAAAATTAAAGATAGAGAAATTCAATGAATTCTTTTATTCTTCTTCCTCCCTCTCTATGCAACAAGCACAATCATGATAACTATAAAACCTTTAGGGTAAATTTCACTCTTTCTTGAGGTTCCGCAAGCAAGAAAGGGACACAAGACTTAATGTAATCCCAAGATTTGGGGGCATGATTTTAAAACCCCCCATCTCTATGGTAGATTCAAAATTTTTTATTAAAATTGCATGGATATAGGGTTTATGTAATTTGAATATATGTGATGTGACATTGATTTTTATTTATGAATGAATGTATTTGATTTATTTTGTATTATAGATATTGATGGAAGGTAATTTAATAAAATTTAAACTATGGTTTCAACTATTGGTAGGTTTGTGTAAGATTATCATAATGAATGATGATAAGTAAGTCATGAGGCTTACTAATGCATAAGGTATAAAATAAGTGATAACCCTACAAACTATGATGTGTGAGATAAACCTATATATTGAAATCTAAAATTTGGATATGTTAATCATTATGAGCAACACACTTACGAAGCCAAATATAAGACTTTTACATAGTAATTCATTATACACATCTTAAAAAGAACTATTTCTCGATTGGGATGAATTTTATATAGAACATTATTTTAAGATATTCATCTTTAGTGAATGAGTCATATCATCACTAAGGAGAGTCATGATAAGAAATTCTTAGGATATGCATGAGTGTATGGTAAATAACAAGGTGGTGACAACCCTTGTGAGTTGTTTTTAATCATGATTCCTAATATTGAAACTTGAGGGAAGTGTATATTAATTATATAAGTATAATATTTATGGAGTGAAAAGAGTAAATACTTATAAACCATGTCAATCTTTAATCGTTAAGATATATAAAGCCAAATAATAAAAGTATACATTAGAAGTAACTAGCAAAAGCTATTGATTAAGTTTTTTAAAAGGTATGAGATTGTGAATGACTATCAAGTTTAGATGAATTGTTATCTACTGATGGTGATATAACAAAGAGACAATTATGAAGGGATCACTATTAGGATGAGCTAAATAGTGATAATCACCTTATATGCTATTAAGGTAAGAAGTCATTGCTCAACACCCCAACATTCATTTTAGGTTCAACATAATATAAGTCAAGCAACTTAAATACCACCATATAAATGAATGAATAAAACCATCGACCTAAGATTATTTAACAATCCAAATATCCATATTGTTAGTAATAGTGCTCTAGGCCTATCGTATGGACATGGTATTTTGACTATTTATGAGAATTAGTTATTATTATGATTTGCATGTTTATTATATATAATATTTTTGAATAATATTTTAATTATTCTAAATATCCCTAATTGGTTATTATTATGGAAATAACAATAAATTAATATTAGTATAAAATTTGAATGATATTCATGGAATGAATATGTGTATGAGATACAAATCAAATTTATATCTATTTGTTGAGAACAAATATTGGATAGACCTATATTGAGATTAATATATGGATCAAAGTCATTAGTTAATCTCTAATAGTTATGTTATTAAATCTTTTGCCTTGAGATCGTTATAGTTCTCAACATAAATAATATTATGTTTTAATATAATCAAACATTATCTTTAATTAGATGACTATAAAGGTCATACTTGAATATAATAAAAATTATGTAATGAGATATGAGTGATTAAGATAGAATTTATCCCTCATATCATAAAAGGGATATCTCTAAGTCCCCTCAATAATTGAGACTGAGAAATGCATGGTCGTGCTCAAATGAATTGATGGAGATCAATATCATTTGTTTAGTTAGTCTAATTAGGTTTGAGTAATCAAAGATACAATGATATAAGGTTGACTTTGTCAATGCCTTATATTCTATAAAGATATTATGAGACAAAAAGATTATGTCATTAACTATATTAAGGTTGTCTCAGATCATGAGCTTTTCATTTAACTTGGGTATTCATAATATCTTGCTAGAGGCTACTTATGACTTGTAGGATCAAGATGTGATTTAGGCATGTTGCTAATATTAATTGAATCTATAGGGTTGCACATTAAGAATGAATAATAACAGTTATGAGTTTTCACTCTCTGTAGTAATTTAAAATGATGAGATTATTTTAAATTACAAATAATAATTAGTTATTATTTAAATTCAAATTTAATTTTGAGAAAGTTTTAATTCGTGATTTAAATAAATAAAAAATTTGTTACATTGAACATGAGTTTTAATGAATAAATTCATTTAAAAGGGGATTTTAAAGATTTGAATTTAAGTTATTATTATTTAAAAGTGTTTTAAATATATAATCAAATTCATTTTTAACTAAAACCCTAGCAGACTTAATATATATGTGTGAGATATATTATATGCAAGTAGTCGTCTTTTATAAAATAGAGAAAAATCCTTTCATTTTGAAAAGAAGAATCTGAACTAGCATTCAACAAGATCATTTATTATTTATTTGTGTGGATACTTGTAGAGGGTGGTCATTTTTTTAGAAAGGAAGTACTTTTGAAGATCTAAATAAACCAAGACTCACACTTTGAAGGCTTAACGAATTGATCTACAAGATGTAAGTTTCATTTACCCTTCCTTTGTATTTTTATGAAACACATGTGATCCTTGGTGGGTTAAGGGATAAAAATTATAAATTTTGTTGAGTTTATGTTCCAATTAGATTAGATATTCTGCCCAAAACCCAAACAGTGGTATCAGAAGAACTTGTGTTTTCATAAAAACTGATAATGCCATATTAGATCATATGTATGTGATGTATATGATTCTGACATAATGTGCATTTTTGAATATATGTGATATTATGGTTTGTGCGAACGACATAGTTAATAGGTTTTGTTAAGGTATTAATTGATTGAATCTAAAACCTAAAAGGATTTGTTAGTATGATTGAGAATATGAATTAGATATTGCCATTAAAGTATTTATAGCATGATATATGATTCTAGCTTTGTCTTAATCAGATTAATACACGGAGTAAATTCATATATCAATTTTGATTTATCAGTGATTGCTTATGGTGATTCCAAAATAATCCCTGTGTAATGAGATTACATAATATGTTGTTTTAATGTAATTTTGATAGTTTTCAGCTTATTTTAAATTTATTGATAATATCAATAAAAATTTATTGATAATATCAATACAAATTTATTGATAATATTAATAAAAAATTTTATTGATAAGATCAATGAAAATTTATTGATGAGATTAATAAAAATATATTGATAAGATCAATGAAAATTCATTGATGAGATTAATAAAAATTTATTAATAAGATCAATGAAAATTTATTAATGAGATTTAAGAAAATTTATTGATGATATTAATGAAAATTTATTGATGAGATCAATGGAAATTAACTTTTTTTTCCTGGGGTGCTGGCCTCGACCCCATGAGAGCTGCCCCCCCTGACCCCGTTCGCTAACCTGCTAGTGGAACCACCATAACATCTCTGCCTAATACCTTATAAATTTAATTGTTTTTAAATACATGGCCATTACAATTTATTTCTTTTAATGCAAATTATTTATGCTATATAATACCATTATATATTTTGCATGTTATGTTGCTTCACATGGTGCACAATATATCATTTTTAACCAATGTGTTTGGTAGATTATTATATTTTTCAAAGGTTGTAATTATTAAATACAGCTTGCATGCCATTTTTGTTTTATTGTAATTTTTTAAATTATTGTAATAAAACAAGAGAGACAATGCGAATCATTTGAAGTCATGCAATCTAATCATGATAATGGAGGAGCAAGGTGTCTATGCGCAAGTTAGTGGTCAAATCAACTTCATGGAGCTGCTTATTACAACCTAAGAATGACTATTGATCTTCATATTGGCTTATGGAGATCAATCTAGATTAAGGCCATACTTTGACACATTTATTATATGCATGCATAAGATGTTATGTATGATGTTACATGAGTATGTGATACTAGATATATGATGAGATCTATTAATTGAAAATTAAAATTAATCAAGATCCCTCACATAAATTTTAAAGTTAACATGCCATCCATATTCAAACACTTGTCAAACCTTTTATCACCTTAACGATTGTTCTACCAAAGTAGAAGTAGATTAGGTGACATCAGTGAGATAAGATGAGTAATGTTGCTACCCATATATTTAAAAATGGTTTAACTTTATTAGGTTATCAAAATAGTTTTGGGCTTAATGACATTTGATGAATTTAAACATATCGGGACATATGATATCAAAATTGCATAAATATCTAAGAATTGCATGAGATGTAATTGGTAAGAATTACCAACCTAAATAACTTAATTTTAAGTGTCATGCCAAAGCTGACTTAAAGTTGAGTAAAATATGCATCTTAGCTTACTAGATTAATATGATTATTATTGAGGGTTATTAATTTAGTAAGAATTTTTCATAATCAAAATATTTATCGAACTTTGCATTCATTGTAGATGGCCAACAATAATAACAATAATTCTACTATGTCACTACGATCAATCCTTGAAAAGGGTAAACTTACTGGGACTAACTTTCTTGACTAGTTTCAAAATTTGAGAATTATTCTCAAATAAGAAAGGAAGCTTTATGTCCCGGATGAATCTCTCCAAAAATAACTAGCTGATAATGCTTATAAAGATGATAAGAATACTTATGAGAAGCATCATAATGACTCTATTGATGTTGCATGCTTGATGCTAGCTACAATGAGTTTTGAACTTCAAAAGGATATGGAAAATATGGAAGCTTATAATATGATCTTCAATCTTATGGAAATGTTCTAGCAACAAGCAAGACAAGAAAGGTATGAGCCTACCAAGGTACTACATTCTTGCAAGATGGCTAAGGGTACTTCAGTTAGTACTCATGTTTTAAAATAAAAGGCTATATTGAGCACCTTGATAGGCTTGAATTTTTTATGAGCCAAGAGTTGGTAACTAATTTGATCCTGAATTCACTTTCTGATAGTTATGACCAATTTTTCATTAACTATAACATGAATGAAACAGACAAATCTATCTCTAAGCTGCATTTGATACTTAAAACTACTGAGCATAATATTAAATCCAAGCCTGGTCATGTTCTAATGGTTCAAAATAGAAAGGGCATCAAGATCAAGAAAAAGGGCAATGGCAAGGGCAATGGAAAGGGCAAGGGCAATGGAAAGTCTAGTACTCAACCCAAATCCAAACTTGAACCCAAGGATAAAGCTTCAAAGAAGGGTGTTTGTTTCTTTTGTAATGAACCTAGCCATTGGAAAAGAAATCTAAGTTGTATTTAGAGGATTCGAAGAAGAAAAAGACTGATGAGATTAGTTCTTCATGTATTTATGTTATACAAATTAATTTTTCTTTTTTAGTTCCTAGGTATTAGATACTGGATGTGGATCACATATTTGTACAAATGTGCAGGAACTCAAAAGGAGTTGATAAATGAAGAAGGGTGAAGTTGATCTATGAGTGGGAAATGGTGCAAAAGTTGCTGCTTTGGCTATATAAAGTTATGAACTTGCTTTGCCCAGTGATCTTTTGTTAGTTTTGGACAATTGTTATCATGTTCCTACAATGTGTAGGAATATTATTTAAGTTTCTTGTTTATATAATGATTGTTTTTCTTTTATTATTAATAATAATACTTGCTCCATTTTCCATAAAGACATGTTCTATACAAATGCCTATTTTCAAGATGATCTTTATGTTATGAACCTTCAAAATCCAATGATTTTCTTGTCTATAACATAACTAATAAGAATTTAAATCAAGTTATTTAAATTCAACCTATCTTTGGCATTGTCACCTTGGTCATATAAATAAGAAATGTATCTCAAAATTCCATCAAGTTGAACTTTAGAATTCATTTTATTTTGAATCATATGATGGATGTGAATCTTGTCTATTGGGTAAGATGACAAATGATCCCTTTACTGGACACACTGAAAGGCCAATAAATTATTGGATCTCATATATACAAATGCATGTGGACCATTAAGTTCAAATTCTAGATGAGGTTATAAGTAATTCATTACACTCATTGATGACTTTAGCAGATATGGTTATGTCTACTTGATGAGACATAAATCTGAATTATTTAAAAAAATCATATCTTTTCAAAATCAAGTACAAAATCAACTTGGTAAGATAATCAAGGTACTTCGATCTGATCGAAGTTGTGAATATTGAGCTAAGAATTTGATGACTATCTTAGAATTTGTGGAATCATTTCACAATTAACTCCCCATGGAACACCACAATAGAATGGTGTGTTTGAGAGGAAGAATCGAACTATATTAGATATGGTTTGATCTATGATGAGTCTAATAGATCTTCCATTTACCTTTTGGGTTATGCACTTGAAACAGCTATGTTCACACTAAATCAAGTTCGATCCAAAGCAGTTGAAAAGACACCATTAGAGATTTGGATTGCTAAAAGACATTGTTTGTCTTTTCTAAAGATTTATGGTTGCGAGGCTTATGTAAAACATCACGTTTCAAATAATCTAGAGCCCAAATCTGATAAATATCTTTTTGTGGGATATTTTAAAGAGACTAAGGGATATTACTTTTACAATCACATAGAGAACAAAGTGTTTATTGCTCGGAATAGTATCTTTCTAAAAAATGAATTTATATCTAAAGGAACGAGTAAGAGTAAGGTACAACTTGAAGAAGTTCGAGAACTACAAGATAATATTGAATTACCTGTAGATACTCATAGTCAATAAACTATTATTGACACACCTATAGCACAAAATTTATGTAGATCTGATAGGATATGTCATGAGCCTAAGAGATATGGATTTCTTGTGACTGATAATAATGATATATTATTAGTGGATCAAAATGAACTCACTACTAATCAAGAGGCTATGTTAGATCTAGAATCAAAGAAATTATTCGAGTCCATGAAGTCTGAAATTCATTCCATGTATGATAATCAGATATAGTCCTTGATTGACCCACCCGAAGGTACAAAGACCATTGGGTGCAAATAAGTTTTCTAAAAAGAAAACTAATAATGGATGAAAAAGTGCATATTTACAAAGCAAGGCTAGTTGCAAAAGGATCAAACAAACTTATGGTATAAACTATGATAAAAATTTTTCACCTATAGTTATGCATAAGTTTATCAGAATTGTTATTTTCATTGCTACATATTATAATTATGAGATTTAGAAAATGAATGTTAAAACTGTGTTTCTTAATGGAAACTTACTTGAGGATGTGTACATGACACAACTTGAGGGTTGTATACAACCTAAGAATTATGGTAAAGTATGCAAGCTTCAGAAATCTATTTATGGTTTGAAGTAGGTCACTTGAAGTTGTAATCTTCATTTTGATGAATCAGTCAAAGGTGTTGGATTTGTCAAAAATGAAGATAAGCCTTAAGTTTATAAGAAAATTATTAGGAGCATAATTGTATTTTTGGTCTTATATGTTGATGACATTTTATTCATTGGGAATGATATTCCTACCTTACAAAATATCAAGTCTTGGTTAGGAAAGTATTTCTCAATGAAAGACTTAGGTGAAGCTACCTATATCCTAAGGATAAAGATCTATAAAGATAGATCCAAGAGGCTGATTGGTCTATGTCAAAGTACTTATATAGAGAAATTTAAAATGGTTCAGTATGCAAGATTCCAAGAGAGGATACTTGCCCATATCTCATGGTATTCATCTTAGCAAATTCCAGTGTCCTAACACTAATGATGAGCGAGAGCGCATGAGTAAGATTTCTTATGCCTCGGTAATAGGATTTATCATGTATGCTATAATATGCACTAGACTAGATGTGTCTTAAGCTTTAAGCATAAAAAGTAGATACCAGTCAAATACCGGTGAGAGTCAGTGGACAACTATCAAAATATTCTTAAGTATCTAAGAATGTCTAAAGATATGTTCTTGGTGTATGGTGGATTAGAAGATGATCAGGTTGTAAATAGTTACACAGATGCAAGCTTCCAATTTGACAAAAATGATTTCCGATTGTAGTCGAGATATGTGTTTTGTTTAAATAGTGGTGTAGTTTGCTGGAAAAGTTCAAAGTAAAGCACTATTATCTGTTGTTGATTCTACAACTGAAGTTGAATACATTGCAGTATTTGATGCAGCAAAGGAAGTAGTTTGGATTAAAAAGTTCATTACTGACCTTGAAGTGGTTCCTAGCATTATAAATTATGTTGATATTTATTATGACAATAATGGTGCTATTACAAAAGAAAATGAACCTAGATCACATCAGAGATCTAAATACATTCTTAGGCATTATCATCTCATTCAAAAAATCATTATGAGAGATGACATTAAGATATGTAGAGTTTCAATAGATGATAATGTTGATGATCCATTGACTAAGCCTTCATCACAAAGAAAGCATGATCATCATGCTAGGTTCATAGATAATAGATACATTGATGAATCAGCCTAGCAAAAGTGGGAGATTATTAGTAATAGTGCTCTAGGCCTATCGTATGGACATGATTTTTTGACTATTTGTGAGAATTAATTATTATTATGATTTGCATGTTTATTATATATAATATCCTTGAATAATATTTTAATTATTCTAAGTATCCATAATTGGTTATTATTATGGGAATAATAATGAATTAAGAATAGTATAAAGTATGATTGATATTCATGGGATGAATATGTATATGAGATACAAATTAAAGTTATATCTATTTGTTGAGAACAAATATTGGACAGACCTATTTTGAGATTAATACATGGATCAAAGTCATAAGTTAATATCTAATAGTTAAGTTATTAAATCCTTTGACATGAGATCACTATAGTTCTCAACATAAGGAATATTATGTTTTAATATAATCAAACATTATCTTTAATCAGATGACTATAAAAGTAATGCTTGAACATAATAAGAATTATGTAGTGAGATATGAGTGATTATGATAGAATTTGTCTCTCTTATTATAAAAGTGATCTCTGGGTCCCCTCGATAATTGAGACTGAGATATATATGGCCGTGCTCATATGAATTGATGAAGATTAATATCATTTATTTAGTATGTCTAATGGGTTTCAAGTAATCAAAGATAGAATGATATAAGGCTGACTTTGTCTATGTCATATATTCTATCAAGATATCATGAGACAAAAGAATTATGTCATTAGTAATATTAAAGTTATTTTGGATCATGAGCTTTTCATTTAGCTTGGGTATTCATAATGTCTTGCTAGAGGCCACTTATGAATTTTAGGATCAAAATGTGATTTAGGCCTACTGCCAATGTTAATTGAACCTATAGGATTGCATATTAAGAATGAATAATAATAGTTATTGTTTTGCACTCTCTATACTAATTTAAAATGATGATAATTTTAAACCACAAATAACAATTAGTTATTATTTAAATTCAAATTTAATTTTGAGAAAGTTTAAATTTGTGATTTAAATAAATAATTAATTTGTCACATTGAACATGAGTTTTAATGAATACATTCATTTAAAAGGGGGGTTTAAGGATTTGAATTTAAGTTGTTATTATTTAAAAGAGTTTTAAATATATAATCAAATTCATTTATAACTAAAATCTTAGTAGACTTGTATATGTGTGTGTGTGTGTGTGTGTGTGTGTGTGACATATTTGATGCATGTAGTCATCTTTTATAAAATAGAGAGACCCTTTCATTTTGAGAAGACAAATCTAAACTAGTATTCAACACGATCGTTCATCATTTTTTCATGTGTGGATACTTGTAAAGGGTAGTCATTTTTTCAGGAAGGCAACCCCTTTGAAGATCTGAATAAAGCAAGACACACACTTTGAAGGCTTGACGAATCGATCTACAAGATATAAGTTTCATTTACAATTCCTTCATGTTTTTATGGAATGCATGTGATCCTTGGTGGGTTAAAAAATACAAATTATAAATTTCACCATGTTTATGTTCCAATTAGATTGAATATTCTACCCGAAACTCCAACTAATATTACTAAAAATATTTTGTCTCACTATTGAATAATTGAACTACCAATAAAATTCTTGTAGGATTGATATTCAGACAAAATTCTACTTTACTACTTGTATTAATTATATACTTATAAATCTTTATCAATGAGATAATCTTATTAATATGCTTTTGGAATATTGTCTAACTAATAAAATTGAGTACCATACATGGTCGTAATAAGTTTCTAGCATAATTACTAGAGATTATTTAGTTTGGTTAGTCAATATAAGTTGATATAATTATTCTAGCAAAAAGATAATTTTTTGAAATGTTTTGATAGTTTAGAGTTTGATAAATATTCCTAAGTCTAATTGATAAGTCTTGTTAACTTTTTTGAAAGTGGATGATTAAATTTTAGATTTTTGCATGTATATTTTTTTAATCACCAATCTACAAAGTAAAAATATATAGCCAATATTTCTCTAAATATCTAATAAACTAACTTAAGGAACTATAGGAGCAGAATGAAATAGTTAAACTCATTTTGAGAATTATGCAATAGAAGTGAGCGATAATATCTCAAACTACCATTACAATGAAACTTTCCATGCTCAAGGAAGTAACTTTTATTATAAATCTTTTGATAACTAGTATCAACCTTATAATCAACTAAAAAAGAGTTACTGAAATTGAAGATATGAAAGCCATGAGGAGAGGATATTTTATGAATCTCAACCATCTTCAAAATTATATTTTTCATCTAAACATAAAGAAATAATGAGAAAATTGAGAAGAAATAATATTGCCGAAGAAGAAACGTTAAGATAACTAAAGGAGAGATATAAAGTCATATATTAGGTTATGTATGAATAAAGTGCAACATCAAAAATCTTTATGCCTATTGCATAAATAGTTATGATTAAAAATCTAGAAGAGAAAATTGAAGATACGATCTTAATTATTCATGGAGAAGAGGATGAAAAGAATGGTAAAACTTCCATGGTTAAAATGGAGACACTTGTGCTAGTATAGTTTAAAGGGAAAATCAAAGATATAGCCTCATTTTTTCAAGAAAAAGTAGTTGGAGTAAGTAATGAAATTTATGTGACGTATACAAAAAGACTTGTGGTAGATAAGAAGAATAAATAAAAAATATGGCCTCAATTATTCAAGGAGTAGAGGATGAAGTGAGTTGCAACATCTCCATGGCTAATATGGAGACACTTGTGGCAGAATAGTTTAAAGAGTAAATTGAAAATATGGCCTTAATTATTCAAAAAGATAAAGCTGAAGTGAACACTAAAATTTTAGAGGCTGAAATGGTGGAAGTTGTGAAGCAGTGTGAGCAAAAGGCTGAAAAATTTAAGATACTTGGCAATATCAAAGCAAGAGAGAAGACAAACAAAGGAACCTCATCCAAACTATTTTTATAGATGAGGGTATCAACATAATCATTTATCTAGCATCTACTACCGATACTAACAATATAAGAAATAAAGAAGTAAAACAGTATACTGAGAAGCTAGCATGGATAATAGGGATCTCTGATGGAGAGAAAGAAGTTTTAAAAGTCTAGCTATAGATGTTAAATGCAGTGATGCTTGTGAGGTAACTCAAAAGTGCGAATGCCCCTACATGTCAATTTATTATACACATCTAAAGTAAAAATTGGTTATCGATTAGGATGTATATTATATAGAACATTCTCTTAGGGAGTTCACCTTTTGTGTTGTAGTCATATCACCACCTAAAAGGATGGTGAAAGATAATTCTCAGGACATACATGAGTGTGTGGTGATCCATAAGGTGGTAACAATCCTTATAAGTTACTTTTACTCTTATGTTTCCTATCAGTGAAAATTGAGAAAAGCATATATTAATTGTGCAAGTATAATACTTATGAAGCCAAAAGTATAATAGCGTGCATATGAAATAATCGATAATGGTAGTTAACAAAGTTCCCTAGAAGGTATGTGATTATAAATGACTTTTAATCATATATACATTATATTCTTGGTGGTGATGTAAAAATGGGACAACTATAATGAGACTACTATTGGGATGAGCTCAATGATGACAACCACCTTGTATACTATAAAGACAAAAAGTATTTTCACAATACCTCAACTTTCATTTTATATCAAAGGTAATATACATTGAGCAACTTAAACATCATCACATAGATTAAAAGAATAAACCCATGGATCTAAAATTATTTAAAAATCTAAATATTCATATTACTAAAAAATAGTTATCTCACTATTGAATAACTAAACTACTAATATAATTTTGATGAAATTGATATCTGCATGAAAGTTCACTTTACCACTTGTATAAATAATGAACATATGATCTCTATTAATAAAATATTCACATTAATGAGCTTCTGCGCCATCACCTAACTAATAAAATTAGATGGACTAATAAAGTTACAACATTAACCCCCTTACTATTATGTTTAATCTTCTTACATTAGTGATCATTTTGGTTGTGCTGAATGGGGAATGATAGTGTATGATTTTTAGCAAGGAAGATGTTTTCTTGAATACCAATGTAACTTGTAAATTAATTTTAAAAAGCATAAGACATCTTTACATCATCCACCTAAACTTCATTTCAAAAGTTTTTCTCCAAGATGAGGGATGTAACAAAAAATATGGTGAAGAAAAATGAAATCTCACTAATAAGTTTTTGTTTATGATTACTAAAAAGAAAAATGAATTTTTTTTGTGACAATGATGAAACTTGGGAAATAGATATGAAATAAAAATATTATGCTGAATCTTTATAAGAAGATTTAGCATAAAGCAAAATGAAGAGTTTTGGATGTAAATAGTTTTTTTGAAAAAAAAAATACAGAAATTAATGTAGGTTTTAAAAAAATGATAAAAATAGTGCGTTTGGCCGTCGTTGGTGATGATTGCCTTTTGCAAAGTTCAATGACCGACATTCACAATGACGATAATTGAACTTTTCCATAGGCCCCACAACGACGACCAATTAAATTATTGAATTTTTGTTAAAGGCTGTTGTTCACAACGTCAGCCTTTGAAAATTTTAAATTTCAAAAGCCGTCGTTGTGGACGACGACCATTAAACTGAAAAATTATTGTATTTTTTTCCTTTCAGTCAAGTTTTGTAGGATCGTGGCTATTTTCCCTCTATGCTACAAAAATTTTCAGAAACAAAACAAGTTCTTTCTCTTCTCCACCTTCCGAACTGATTTGAACTCGTTGTTCATTGTATATATAAATCTGTCATTGTATTGTAACTTGTAGAGACAAAAGGCGTGCGGAGTGGGCTGTGTTTTTTCAAAACAAGGAGTTTTAGAAATACTTTTTCTTTTGTGCTATTATTGCTCTGCACTGCCCTCAAGTATTTTCTTATTTAATAGACGGTGTTGTGAACGTTGGCCATTGAACTTTGCAAAAGTCCGTCATCACCAACAATGACCAAACTCATACTTTTGTCATTTTTTTAAAACTATTCACATCCAACAATGACCAACAATGACCTACATTAATTTATGTATTTTTTATTTCAAAAAAAAAACTATTCACATCCAAGACTCCAAAATGAAGGTATGCACTCATTTAAATGAAATTATGCACTCATTGCTTGGAAAGTAAAAAATATAAAGAAGCTTTTAAATTTTTTTTCTTCACCCATAAAGCATAATGATCATGATATTATTGACATTAATATATTTGAAAAGTACACTTTGACTCTTGCTAATGGCAATTAATTCATCACCTTTTTTGATGATCATTGTAGAAACGTTTGGACATATTATTTAAAAATCAAAAATCACACTTTAGATTATTTCAAACGCTTTCATTCTACATTTCTAATAAAATATAATAAATTTGAAATTTCATTGTGAAGATGATGTGGGGAATATGAAAATTTAGCTTAGGAAAATTGTAATAGCCATGGAATCATAAATAATAAATCACAACCAAAATGCATCAACAAAATGAAATGGTATCATGAAGAATCAAATAATTAATGAAACGACTACATAAATACCTTTTCATGCAAAATTTTCAAATTTATTGAGTTTTGTACAAAAATAATATATTTAAAATAAAAAATTTAATATTTAATTCGGGTTTCAAAAATATGCCCCACTAGTGCGTTTAAAAATACCGTGTCAATGCTCATCATTATGAATGACATCCATTATCACGCTGTTGATTTTTTAAAATTCAGAGGCCAACGTTCACAAGGCCGGCTATTGAATTTTAATAATTTTTAAAATATCAGCATTAGGAACGACAACTATTTAATTAAACCAATGACCGTCATTCACAATGTCGGCCTCTAATATTTAAAAATTTTAAAAATTGGCATTAGGATGATGACTATTAAATTAAATCAATGATCGTCGTTCACAATGTCGGGTATTGAATTTTAAAAATTTTCAAATGCCGGCAGTTGCGAACGACGGCTATTAAATTAAACCAATGGACATCATTCACAACGCTGGTTATTGAATGATATCTTCCCCAGTTTTTCTGTTCTCCATTTTCTCCTAACCCCACGTTTCTTCAACATTTTGTTCCACCAGAACCTCGTCTCTACTAGGCCCTACAGCTGCAAAAAATTCAATATTTGCATAATATATATAAATCTTCATCATTATTCTAAGCATCCATATCTCAAGTGCAGGGCCTGATGGAGAGGAAGAGGCCACTGGTGGAATAAATGGCTGAAGAAAATCGAGGATTAGGTGAAAATGGAGAAGAGAAAAATGGGGCACTTGCAACTCTTTTTTTGGGACTTGGAGAAGATTGTTATTTCTGCATCGTAGATATGATTTTAAGATTTAGCAAATTTATGTATTTGTTGGATGATTAGAACTCAGGGTGTGTGTTACCTTTAGATGTTGTTTTAATTTATTTTGTCATTTTTTTAGTTGTACACTATAGAATCTTTGTATTTTGTAATTTAATTATCTACACTTGAGATGTGGATACTTAGAATAATGATGATGATTTATATATATTATATAAATGCTGAATTTTTTGCAGCTGCAGGATCTAGTGGAGAGGATGTTCTGGTGGAATAAATTGCTGAAGAAACATGAGGTTAGGAGAAAATTGAGAACAGAAAAACTGGGGAAGGGATCATTCAATAGCTGGTGTTGTGAACGACGACCATTAGTTTAATTTAATAGCCGTTGTTCCTAATGATTGTTTTTAAAATTTTTAAATATCAGAGGCTAGTATTGGGAATGATGGTCATTGGTTTAATTAAATAGTCATCGTTCCCAATGCTGATATTTTGAAAATTTTTAAAATTCAATAGCCTACGTTGTGAACACCAGACTCTGAATTTTAAAAAATCAACAGCATGCCGATGACCGCCGTTCACAACGACATGCATTACCACGGTATTTTCAGACGCACTAGTTTGGGCATATTTTTGAAACCCGAATTAAATATTGGATTTTTTATTTTAAATGTATTATTTCTGTACAAAACTTAAATTTATTCTTTATTAATGAATAGATTACATAAATACCTTACTAGTTTTAAAAATTTATTTTTCATGAAAAAAAAATACAATTGAGTTGATGAGTCATTCTCCTTTAGTCTGGAAAAAAAAGTAAGTGTAGCATTGTGATTTGAGTTTTCATGTAAAGAATGATCCCCCTTGGAATAAAAATTTGGAGAATCTCTTTATCAATGAATAATAACTTGAAATTGATTATACTAAATAACTAGTTGAGCATATGCGTGTTTAAATATTTGGTATAGAAAGACAAACCTTTCTATTCTCATATTGAGTCTATGATGCTTAATAATAGTGTTGCACCAAATATCATCAATGCATGAAATTGACAATGTCATATCGTACTTTCATTAAATACAAACATATTTTAGGTTCAAATAGCACAATGAATGCTTAAATCACCTTTTCTTTATATGTTTTTTAAAATTTTTAGAAAACCAATTTTGATTTTGAATTACTCCATCTCGATCAAACCTAAAATATCCATTTAGAATTGTGACTTTATTTCATTTTTGATTTGTTTAATAACTTAAAAATACTCTCATCTTGCTTGGTTATAAAGTGATTTTTATACTCTTGACTCTTCTTTGTTTTCCAATTTATTTTCTCTTTCACATATCATTCTTCTACAATATTAACAAAAAATATTTTTCTCAAATGATATTGAATCAATTAAATAAATGACTTGCATGCTAAATTGTAATGCCTTTTATTAAAATTTTAATAGAATTTTGTGACATCATGGCTATAAAAAAATGATTTTTGTTTAATTTCTAGCAATCTAAAAATTATTTTATGAAATAGTAGAGATTGTCAAATTTCATGGAGCATTTGATACTACATAACAATGTTTTCATGAAAATTCGACTCACGTTTCACGATATTAAATGTGTATCATAATAAAGATTCAAAGATAACCATTATATTTTTTCATGATAAATATTAATTTGTTGATCATAAATTTTTATAACAATTTTATCAAATGATGATTGTTCATAATCTACTGACTTGCAAGTAGGTTTGATGAATATAGTGATATAATTTGATGTTTTTTTGCTGATTGTTTAATTTTGCTAAATAATTTTCATTATGTTTTCGATAAAAATATTCTGATGGAGTTCAATGAGTTTTTTTTTTCTAAATAAAATGCAATTTTTGGCATCCAACATTATAACAATTTATTTTCACTCGATCATTTTCATTAAAAATTAATGATTTTCAAATATGTTTGATGTTTTGGATATCCTTGTGTATTTTAAACCAATTTGATTATATTTGAAAAGTATTTATTGGTATGAATTCAATGATGCAATTTTTTTTTGAATAATCTTCAATTATATATCATAAAATTCAACCATAATATGAAGAATTGGAGATATTCACAATTTTCAATATAGTTCAATAATATTTAATTTTTTCTATGGTTGTCTAATTTTCTATGGGTGTCTAATCTTGTTTTTCAATTTCATGACACATGAACATTTTAATTTTGTATGATAGATGTTTGAAACAATTTGAAGAGGATTGACGTTTTAATTATAATCATCATAAAGTACTATATATCTCTAATGATATCACATATATGTTATTAGTGTATTAATTATATAAAAATAACTTGAGTTGATAAAAAATATTTTTGAGTTAAAATTGAAATTTACTTAGCAATGTGAGAGAGCACAATTTCCTCATTATGTTCTGCTAATGATGATGTGTGTTCTAGTGATAATTATAAGAAATGTTTAGCATAGGAAAATTAAATAAATAGTAATTATGAGCCATCAAAAAAAATTAGAAATGAAATGTTTAGCACATGAAAATTAATTAAGCACAAAAAATAAAAAAAATGAAGATAATGATAAATTTAATGTTTAGGATTGAGATTCTTCAGAAAAGAAATTCTGTGAAATATAATTGGTACATATATCCCCTGTATAGATTAGAAATATTTTTGGATTTTATAAGAAAAAAAATAGACTAATCAAATATGATTGAGAAATATATTGTGGTGGATGATCATGCTTGTTCATTGTGTCATGTGGAACATGCAACTAGCAACAATATCATGAATTATCCAGTGCCCTTAGAAGAAAAAGCACAATTTGTCATCCACAATTTAAAATGTCTAAGAATAAGCATGACATTTGAGCAAAATTTAATCTTACGCAATAAAAAAATTGAAATTAAAGTTACTCCAATATCAACTTGTGGCATGTCATCTATATATATTTAGAAATATTTTTAGTAATTATGAGAAAACAATTAGATTGGTCAAATATCATTGAAAAATATATAGTTGCATATGATCATGCTTGTTCATTGTATTTTTGGAACAAAAAAAAACAATATCCTAGATTATTAAATACCACATAGGAAAAAATGTGCAACTGGTTCTCCAAATTTTATGATGTTCATGTACTAATATTATGACATTCATATGATTTGTGGGATAAATCTTGGAAGAGTAGGTAGAAAGCTTTTTTTATTTCAAAGGCACATAAAAAATATTATTAAAAAAAATTTTAAATGTTACTAAAGAAAAATCTATAAATAATTATTAAGTTATATATATATCAATTATGAATGTTCAACATTTTGTTCATGGTTGTTAGTATGTATGTATGGCAATTAAGAGTAAAATATTAAGCAATATATTTCACATATATTGAAGATTACATCTTATGCACTATTGTTTTGGACATAGACAATTAGTTGTACCAAATTAGTTTTGCAAGTATTGAACTAAAGATCAATATAAAATGATGTATCTCCTGCATAATTTAAAGCAAATAATAGAAATTCTGGAAAAATTATAGTGATTGATTTTAACAACAATGAAAATATTACAGATATGCCCTAATTATTATATTTTCTAAAAAACATATAGGAACTTGTGTGCATATAATGATTTAGGCTATCTCAATCTAATTATCATTTCAAAATGGTCAAGATAAGGATTCAAAATAGAAAAAGTAATGGGAGAGAATTGTTATTTCAAGATGAGCTCGAACATATTTTTCAGCTTGTCACTAAAAAATAATGAAAAATAACTTTGCTTAAAATTGTAATAGAAAATTAGATATTCATTATATTTTTATATTATATTTTTTATATAATGTTTTATTTTATGTTAGAATTGTGGTTGAATGAAAGATGAAAAGAATCAAAAAATATAATGACTTTTTATCCAATGAAATGAAAGAATTACATAGGTTACTTGAAAAAAAAGAGTTTTGGACGTGAATAGTGATTTTAAAATAAAAAATTCAAAATTTAAGGTTGGTTTCAAAAATATGCCCAAACTAGTGCGTCCATGGATAGATGACAATGGCCATCGTTTACAACGACGGCCTTTAGCAAATTACTGACGTTCACAATGGTGGCTTTGCCAAATCTTTAGAGTTCCTAGAAATTGAGAAGATGATGCATAAGAAACTCGAGCTCATGGACGAATTCATACTAGACAGGTCTGCACTGGGCCAGCCGAAAAGAGTAATAACCTGGGAAACAAAGAACGAAACTTACAAATCCGTTAGGGAACCAGAAACACAGGAACATAACGTAACAAGAGGGAAGGAAGCAGAATCAAAGCAAGATGAAGAAAATGAAAATTATGAAACTAACAAAGAAGAAGAAGAGAAAGTTAATTTCTTGAACATGGAAGATGATTTTGTTTCCGCAGAAGAACAAGCAAATCAAATAGCTTTGGCTTTGTTTGACAAAAGCGAGCCAATGAGCCATGCATCAGCTCCAAATTTTGTAAATTGATTAGCCGTCATTGTGAACGTTGACAATTTGCTAAAGGCCATCATTCACAACGATGACCATTTCCACCTATCCATGTTTGCACTAGTTTGGGCATATTTTTGAAACTAACCTTAAATTTTGGATTTTTTAAAAGCACTATTCACATCCAAAACTCTGAAAAAAGAATAATATACAATTTCAAACACTATGAAATTGAAGAATTACCTAAGTTATAATGACTTTTTTATTCATTAGTTCCATTTAAGTCTCATGTCTTGGATGATGGGGAGGATGATGAGATTAATTTTAAAATGAAGGAATATAGTTGTTATAAATTTCAAATACTTGGAATTCTATATAAACATTTAGCTTTTACACAATTGAGCCATGATGAAAAATCATTATATAGATACAACGAAACCAAAATAAGTGTGAAAATGATAAAAATATGTAACTAACACTTCAACATGATAAAGTTGGACTAGATTAGACATTGAAGATAGGCAAGTGGAAGAAACTTTGAATACTACCATAAGAAGAGAATAAAACTATACAATGTAAATGTAATCAATGCATAGACAACTAATTAATTATGCATCTAGTAAGGTGAGGATGTTAAACCCCCGTACATTAAATAAATATGATCATAGAATATAGAATATGATAATGATTTACTAGTCAAACTTTAAATTTTAAGCATATTGTTTATTTTTTAAGACATTATTTTCTATAAAATATTTATGAATATTTGATTAACTTAATTTAAATTGAATTTGTAATTTTAAATTATTATATTGTTTTATAGTGATGTTTTTTTTACAATATTAATTCAATGGAATAGTTACCCTAGTGTGTATTTGAAATACTTATCAAATTGACATCAGTCTTAATTAAAAAGTGTCAATTGATAACAAACTTTCATTAACTTGTTTGGAAAAATATTGATGCTTAATAAGAAATAAACTAGCAAAAAATAGTGATATATATACGCTACAGCACTATGATTATTGTGACTAATATAATTAATTTTTGTAACACAAAGTTGTAGTATTGGAATTGACCATAACTTTGCCATTAACTTTATGAGCAAAGTGTCATAGTGTTGTAATTTTCATGACTAAGATAAGTGATTTTTGTACTATAAAATTATGACTCTAAAATTAACTATATAGAGGTGTCAACTAGGCCAGATAATTTGAGCATGACATGAGACATGACATGACATACTTCAAAAATTGCATGGATTGTGGCCGTGCCAGCCCACAACATGACTTGGGTTGTGCTGAGCTAGTGTTTCAAGTCTACATGCTATGAGAGATGCAGAACATCATGGGTCGGCACGATCAGCCCATGCAAGCCGATTTCAGCATGGATGGCCAAATCAAGCTAGCCTTGACCTAACCTAGACTAGCCTAGAATGAACCCATTCTAGCTTAGACATATGTTGGGCTTACTTTGACTTGACCTAGGCTAGCCTAGTCTTGCCTAACATAGTTTGGCATGACCTAGCATGATCAAACATGACTTGGCATGACCTAGAAAATGGAATGCCCATGGGTCATGCTATGTGCTGTCCATTTTTAGAGTCATGTGAGCATGACACAACCCATGCTAGAAACATAAAGCATAAGAAGTTGAGCATGACACTAGGGCCTAGCTTGACCTAAAAAAAATTGGTCATGCCCGCATACATGTGTGTCAATGATATTTTTTTAGTATAATTTTTCCCCCCTTTTACCTTGTACTCTTTGTGTCAATTAATGTTGATGAGTAGAAGATGTACAAACTTTTTTTCATTATTGGGAAGCCATATCAAAAAAACATCATGTCACCTTCAGTTTTTTTCATGGCTTTGTTTCTCATAGGTCTAGCAATGAAGGTAATGACTTTTTAAGTGTCATAATCTTTACTGCACTCCCACCTCAACCTTGTCATTATTTTGTTTATCCTTCTTTTTAATATCATTTTCTTTCATGCCTTCCTCATATGTTGTTTTAGCTTTGAATGAAATAATTTCCAAAATCATGCCTATATATTTGAGTTTAGCTTCCATCCATCTTATTTTGATTTTTTTTGCATCATTACCCTCTTTATCTCCATCAATTATGCCAAAATATTATCTTTCAATGATGGTTTGTCTATCTAGTATGAGTATTCATGTTGTAGTTGTTGTTCCATACTCTCATATAATAGACTTTTATGACCTTGAATGTAAGGATGATAGTATGGATGGAAATTATTGTCCAGTCTAAAATACCACCCACTACTTTGAAATGAATTCATTTGTTTGGTATCAAAATATAAACACTAAGCAAAATGTAATACAAATGTAATATAAACACTAAGAAATAATCACACCCACCCAACTAGAAATAGAACTATTTTTTCTCAAGAATAGTTACCTAAACTCAAGTTGACTAATTACATTATAATAAAGTAATTCATGGAAATAGTGCTAAAAACTTATTGTGACTTTGTGGTAGTACCAAAAATATCATAGTTTTGGTACTATAGATTCATAAATATATGAGCAATAAAAGTAATAAAGTGAATGTACATCTAGATATTGATGTCATAGAGATTATGTAGACAGTTTAATCAATCAACAGTGAACTAATAGATTCTTGAGTAGAAAAAATATACATGGTCATCAGAAAGAAACTCAATCTCTAGGGTTAACTCACATTCTTGTGCATGATGATGTCTCTTTAGTATTTGATCAATATCATATCAGGTTGTTGAACGAATGGTATATTAGTATAAAAATACCTCTTAGCATACAATGTGACCATCATCTTTGGATGATCACCACCAAGGATGATGCTCTTGTAGTTGTCAACATGGTATTTCAATAGCGAAGTAATATGTCATTTCGTTCAAGGGTTGTTTCCATATCTATATCTTTTAGGTAATATGCTAATTATCCTTGATAATTATTTCAAATATATAATTCTATTATCAAACCTTTAATTATTTTAAAAATGTGAAATAATATAATACTAAATTTATTTGTGCTTTTAGCTACTTAAGTATCATACTTACTATAAAAGTCATATAAAAGGGAAAGACTTGCATGACTATCATCAATATATTAGTTTCTCCCATTTGCATGTATCCCATTACATACATGTCACTTTCCACCATATCTGATACATGATTCCCATACAATGACAAAACTCTTAGGTTAATCTTTCTACTTAACCCCACATTACTTGAAGAGCAGTTCTTTTAGAAAGTACATAATTGATTGGTCTTTAATATATTTGTGCTTTCTATTTCATATGCACCATGCTTTAAATGATTAAACTTACATAAACTTTTAGTCTTCATATATTGATTTATTTCACATGTTAAGATTCGAAGTGTTGTCATTTATTTCTTACCAATATGCATAAAGCTACTTATATCCATATCCATCAACATGCAAATATAAACATAAACACTAAAATAAAATATTAAATTAATTAATTCATCACAACACAAGCATGTTTACCAACTATAAATCTCAATTTATCTGGACATTAGGAAGGAAATCATGTGAGATGCGTTGAAAGATATCCTATAAATTTGAAGGTTCCCAATAAATGTCCAAGTAAAAATCTAAGTAAAAAATTATGATTCTAATCATAAATTGTTTGTTTTCCCATATATTTACCTTGCATGGAGGTCATAATTGCTTCGCCTAGAGTTCTCAACATGTGTGGTTCATATTTTTTTTTTTATTTTTTCTTTCTATTTTTAATTCTTCTAAGAGTCACTTTTATTCTTTAAAAATTTCATGTAATAATTTAAGTTGGGATTAATGACCAAGAAATATTTTAGAGATAATATGACCTTAACTCCAAAAAAATATCACATCCATGATGTTTGTGTTGTATAGTGAAATTGTGTAGTTCATAAAAATGCCATGACGATTTTAGAGATAATATTTTTTCTTTATTCTTTCTATTTAGTGGTTGAGCATGCATTTCATAAAAATGCCATGACTATTTTTTACTAAGAAAGTATGCCACAACTACTCAAGAAATATTGTGACAGATGGACCCAAGTTATGACAAGGAAATCATCATGATTCCCTATCGATTCTCTTCCCTCTAATCTTTTGCTTCACTGAATCTACTAATTCCACTAAAAATTACTATGATTTTTTTAATATTTATCAAATTCTTTATAAATGAGGATTTAGTGAAATATTTCCAATAAAAACTAGAATAAATACACATAACAAGATAAACTCATCAAATAACCCTAAAAGTTGGTACATATACTGACAAACAATATACGCCATCAATTCATTAAACCATATCAAAATTCATGATAAAGTATAGGTGTCAAATGAGCTGGGCCAGCACATTTTTTTAGAGCACGACCATGCTTTCGTGCCGAGCCAGGCACGGCCCACCGTGTCGGGCCGGGCTGGGAATTTTTTTTTAAAATTTCATTGTTTTAATTTTTTTTTTAATTATATAAATTATTAAATTATATATAAAATTATAGATAATATATAATATTATAAATTTATAATATGAATATTGTTTAATATTTATTAAATTTACAAAGTTTAATTTTTTTTTATAATGTAAAATTAAATTAGTTAAAAATTTATTAGAATTATATAATAGAGGTATAAATTTTTAAATGAAAAATTAAAACAAAAATATAAATAAATCAATAAATTATGTTACAAAAAATTAAAAAGTAAAAAAAAACATAAGCAAACCAAATGAAAAATGACCAATCAGCCATTAGATACCGAATGTCCGAACCAAACAAATTAAAGTTTCAACGTAACGTATAAATAAAGCACGCAATCAATAAGAAACAAAACATCAAAATCAAAAAATTATAGATCATCATCAATCGTCAATGGCATATCATGAGCATCATCAGCCGCAATATCAAGATCAGTATCATATGAATCATCATCATCAGCAATCAACTCCTCCGCTATCGCAGTGGATGCAGCTACAGTTTCTATCCCAGTCCCAGCTCCAGCATGATCATGGATGCTAAACCTCAAATCCTCCCAATCCTTCAAACAAGTCAATGCCTCAACAATATCTGGACGTAATCTCGATCTCCTATCCAAAATCACGTTCACTGCAACAGAAAAAGCAGACTTCGATGATACGCTGGACACCGGAGGAGTCAGTAGATCCCATGTCATCCTAGATAATACGGGAAAGGTGGACTCATATGATTTCCACCATTGTAATATATTTAGATTCTTAGTATCAGAATATGATAGGATTGAGCAGGAATCGATATCTAAGTACTAAAAAAGCTCGCTCCTATGTGATGGTCCACTCCTACGTTTTCCCCTCCCTAGCTGAATGGAAAAATTGTCATCTCCGAATAAGGTATCCATGTCCATAATCTCAGTCTCACTACCACCACCACCAAACCTAGTATCGTAGTATGTGAACATGTCAGTCAACTTCTCGTGAATGAACCCTTCAGGTGGCTCTTCCAGGTTCATGCATGAGGAAATATAAGTCAGGGTGTTTTCTACCCCTTCCACCTTAACCCTAGGGTCCATGCATGCAGCGAGGCAATAAAGAGATGGAACGGTGGACCAGTACTTCAAGTACTTGGTTTCCATCTCTACAACCATATGGCTAAGTGTCTACAGCTCGATACTTCCTAAACATGCTACTAATGTTACATATCACCGGAGTGCAATGTAAGGTGTGAGCATATAAACTGACGAACACATGTTCGTCGCTTCATAAAAAATTTTCAGGAATTTTATAAATGAAATTGCTGAAGGCAAGTCAGTGTCATCAATAATAAGTTCGTCACTCTTACTATTGATGTAGTCGGATATCACGTGTTCGTATCCAACACATGATTCCAACATCAGGTACGGTAATTCCAAATATGTCTCACATCTGATTGGAATTTCTTCTTCTTAAGAATAGCAGACAAACAGAGACTACTAAACTCTTGTTGCCTGCGAGGAGTGTGAATATATTTTAGTGCATTACTTATATTATCCAACGCGGGGGAACACACATTTATAACTGCTTGAACAATCAGTTTAATCACGTGACACATGCATCTGACATGAAAAATCTCTCCTAATGGTGCGTCTCTAATATTTCTAACAAACATGTTAATCGCTACTCCATTATTAGATGCGTTATCGAATGTGATACTAAAAATTTTATTTTGAATTTTATATTCCCTAAAGATTTTCATCATACACTCAAAAATGGTCGGACCATCATGAGGATGAAGAATCTCCGAGAATCCTAAAATTTTTTTATTCATTGTCCAGTTAGAATCTACATAGTGGCTGGTGAGACATGCATAAGATGATTTATCGTGACTTGTCCAAATATCGGACGTCACAGACACCACTACACTATATGCCATAGATTCATTAATTATTTTTTGTTTTTCTAACTTATACAATTTTAGTATGTCATTCCTAGATGTGGACCTAGGAATCATTGATAAGTAGGCTGAAAATATGTCTGCATGATACGCACTACCCTTAGATCTTCCGAAAATCTGATCGGAAGACCCATCAATGTGATAAGTCTGGCCATGCCGTCCCTACCCAACTCGCTGGAGTATATGAAGGAAGTAAACTTTGAGACAACTCGATCCAGTCTCAAAAAATGTAGTGCCAAGTTGGGTTTACCTAAGATTTAATGGACTATGTTTTTTGGTGCATAATTCGTCATGCCTATTAAGGTGCCCAGTCCCAAACGAACTCTTACATGTTAAAAGTCTCATACAATATTTACACTGTGCCATTTCTTCTTCCTCACCCCTAACATTTTTTTGTTTTATTATATTAAAATGAGTCCAGACTATAGAAGTCCTCCTAGTTTTTTGTTTTTTAGAAGTTTGGGTTGAGACGACTGGAGAAACCAAAGTTTCAGCAGTCTCAGACCTCTGTGTAATATTTTTATTTACTAAATTGAATTATGTTTCATTAGTATTTATCATTTTTTAGGATTTTTGTTAATCAGGACACTTATTTAGAGACTAGAGGATAGATTTAAAATTTATCTATTTTATGTCTAGAGAGAGAGATACTAGAGAGAGAGAGAGAGAGAAAGTAAAAAAAAACTTAAAAATAAATTACCCGGTAAAGCAGTGAGGTCAATCACGTGCACGGTGCACCAAAGTCTAGCTCAAAATTCAAAACCAAAGTTGAGATTCCCGAAAAGCCAAGCCAAATGACGAAATTCCGACTTCCCAAATCCTGAGAGAGAGGCACAAGATTTTTGAGTAAGAAAATGTGAGATTTGAGAAAAAAATGTTTATAAAAAACATAAATATTATAGAGAGGGGAGGTGGAATATATAGATTATAGAAAATATTTTTTATAAAAAAAGTCATTTTTTTGATTTTTTTTAATTTTTTTTATTTTGTTAGGGGGCAGAATCATGAGGGCAGTTGGATTCTGCCCCCTAGTCGTTGGAGGCGAGATCCAACGGCTACAATAATATTTTTTTTATTATTATTCTTTTGCCCGTGGGGAGGGGGGGGGGGGGAATCATGTCGGCTCGGGGCACAGCGGGTCGGGTCTGATTGGACCCGACCCGTGATCTTTTTTGTGGGAAGGGGAAAATAAAAAATGCCGTGCCGGTGTGCCATGCCACGGGCCACTGAACCGTGCCGGGTCAGGCACGGCACGAGACCCGGTTGGCCTCGGCACGACACGACACGGGACGTGCCTTACCCGGGCACGAGATTTTTTTATGCCGGGCCAACGGTTGACACCTCTATGATAAAGTATGAATTTCAACTCAAACAAATGTATTTAAATAAAATACAAATGTATGATTAGTGAATAACACTCAAACACATTGAATGATCATTGAACATATTTAAATAAAATATTAATAATTATCAAGAAAAAATTTAGTGAGAATCATTATTTATTTATCATCTAACGCAAGTTAAAAATATCAAACAATCAAGGAAATACATGAGGTTGCATCAATGACTAAGACTACAAACATGACTATAATTCGAATAATTATTTTTTAGAGGCTATTGAAAAGTTAAAGCACATTTAAAAGCTCAATGTTCTTATGAAAAATTAGAAACACATAACTCATGTTATGCAGTGAAAAATAAGATTAACTAGTAAATAGATTATAACTAACCGTAAAATGTTTATGAAAGAGAAAAAAATGTTCATTAGGTAAATTGATATGATAAAATATATCAACACATTATTTATCTTTAATTTATTATACATTATAATACAATTTCACCTAGGAGAAACCAAATAATCAAGTGTTCAATATGATTTATCACATAAATAGTATAGTCTCAATCAAAATTGACATAATATATTATAGTGAACTATTTTAAAACACAAATACGAAATTAAAATGAAAATGTTTCAGTATTACTTTATCTTTTTGTTTCATGTGTGATATTATATCTAATTGTAACATTTTATATTAAAAAACCTACACCTTGTCCCTACAACACTTCTCCCTACCACATATAAAGAATCATCTTTATTGTAAGTAGCATGAGCTTGTTATCAATTTTTTTATACAATATTAAATCAGAGTATATATATTGAAGTGTCACTCCCTGAAAGAAATGTTAACAAGACTTCAATGATTTATGCCAATATTTCGAGAACAAATTCTTTTATCAAAAAGATTTTAGTTATTTCTATAGTTAATCTTGCTAACATCAACATGTTCTAAAAGTCTTTTAATGTTGTTAATGATAATAAATTTCAATAGGTGTCTTAGCAATGGTATATAAAAATTCTCTTTTGTAAAAGATGAAAAGAATTTTTAATATGATATAAAAAATTGTGTATGAAATATAAAATTAATCTAAAAATAATACAGCCCCATGATCTAGTTCTAGTGGCATTGGAAGACTCAAGATAATAATGTGCTAAGTTTGATTCTAAATATCACCAGGCTAGAGGGATTAATCCCACCCATACTTACTTGTAGGCCAAACCAAGTGATCAATAAATTGGCCGGCATCTCTTTTTTATAGACACACAATATATATCTGAATATTCGAAGGATACCTTAAACTATCAGATGATTATCACACACACACACACACACCTACACACACACACATATACATATTAAAAGCATATTGTAATATAAAATTCATTTACCATAAGTCTTCAAAGGTAAGGACATGTCAGTTGAATTGATATTGAATTCTATTAGGTCATAATTTTTTAATGTTATCAACTAATCATTTTTCCTGCAATCTCATTTTTTAGTTCTCAACTTTTTGATGTAAGTTTGAAACACAAAAAATCAGTAACATATTCATTAGCAACTTTCATTATCTTATAATCTACATGAACCTCATCAATTGGGCACGTGATATGACATCCATGGAGGTGTTATATTTATTGTATTTTGATACGTACTTTAACTTATGAAATATTAAATCAAAATTTTTTTCTAACTCCATATGAATAACTTTGCATCAATTTAGCTCTCTATAGATTACTTTCATATTTTTTTTCTTCAATTCTATAATGTTGGACTTCATGTTGTCATTGTTAGTATTGAATATAATGTATTTTTCCTCATTGAAAATATTGAATGGGATAGTCTTCAATTCTACATGTATGTTTTTCTTGCCTTACATTGCATTGTCATCTCAATTACCTATAAAAAAAATATAGGTGATTGTGATGCAAACTAATATAAAATAATACCTCTATTTTCTATATAATACAATAAATACATAAATACTATTTTTCAAACAAAATTGACTTGCAACTATCAAACCTTTGGTATGATCTCATATATTAGTCTGGACTAGCTTTCATTTTTTTGAAAAACATTATGCCAATTTGCTATTTGGTGTTTCATTACTCAAAATAGCTCATCCAAAGCATTAATGCTATTTTGGCCGTTGGCCAAAGGCAAACTAATACTTAAATTATACAGATTCATCTTTCAAAACTTTTTTTTTACAATTACATGAAAGCTTGCTTTAAATTTACAATTTTGTTTTTGATAATCACTTAAGAAAATTATAAATTACATTCACATCCTTCATTGCCTTAGTTCTTTGCCACTTGAGAAGACAAATTAATGTAAGAGAACATCTCAATATTTTATGAGATTCTAATCCCAAACGTTTTCATAGTAGTTATGACTCTTAGCCTGAATGCAAGGGTGATTCGAAAGTCCAATTTACCTAAGTTTCACATACTATTTTGTGTTTGAAAGTCAAATCAATCATCAATGTAAACCCACTCAGCATGAATTTAAAATGTCATCCCTAATAAAAATTATATATTATTATTCTCTTTGAATGAATTTTTGTTAGTAATATTTGATATACATGAACATCTAACCATCATGGAATGGATTTTTTACATTATCATCCCATTTAGACAAGAACAACTTTTTGGACAGAGAGTCAAGGGCCTTTAACACTAGGAAATACTTTTAGTGAAAGTATTACTGGACCTTTTTACTTTTTCTAATGTAATTTTGCCTAATAGGTATCACAATCTTAACTAGATTTTGACTCAGTGAAACTCTTGGATTTGCTTCATCATCTCCTTTTTGAAAAGGATTGTCTCAATTCATCATCTACATCAAAAAAAGATAAATCAGAAATATTAAAGGTATAACTAATACCACACTTACTTGATAGATCTAGTTTGTAGTCATTTTCATTAATTTGTTCAATAACTTAAAATGACCCATCTCTATTTGGAAGTAGCTTAGAACACATTTGATCAAGAGACCTCTTATTTCTCATGTATAACCAAACTCAATCTCCTATTTTTAATAGAAATCTTTTATAACTTTTATTAGCTTGATTGACATAATGTTCTATATTTCCCTCTGGATTCGACCTAGCCTTCTCACGAATTTGCTTAAATAATTTTTCTCTTTTCATCTAAATTAACATGTTCACTCAAAGGTAAATAAATCAAATTGAAAGGTATTAAAAGATTAAAACCATAAACAACTTCAAAATATACAAAATGAATAGTATAATGGATACTCCTATCACATGGTAATCCTACTTGTGGTAATCATTCCTCCCTTATTTTAAGTTCATAGGATTGATGGCACACCACTTGATAGACATAATCTTATTGACTACCTCAGTTTGACCATAAGTTTGTGGATAACACATTGTACAAAATAAATTCGGCTTTGACTGTGTATATAATTATATGATCTTTGATTTATACTTTCTCTGAGAAAAAATAAGCTTTGAATTTCACAAAAGTATAATAAAATTCAATTTAGCCAAAATTCATCAAATATATTTAAAAGTATACAATAACACTAACAATAATGAAATGACATATTTTTATTTCATACTATCAAAGTCCATCGAATACATTTAAAATCATCATCAAATCTTTTAAAGTGGATTTGATATTTATTGAAAAAATAATAAATAAATATCATTGAATATAAATCATGAAACATTAATTGAATATCATCAAAAAGCATCAATGATGTTAAGAGTCATCAACATGTTCCATAAAAATTTAACTCAATTGAAATAAGTGAGCATTCATGTTATTTGGTGTCTCCTTAGAAAAAATAGCTTCTATTTGGTATCGATTTTTTCAAAATATTTATGTCAATTTGCTATATAATGTTTAGTATCTTCTTGCTCAAAATAGTTCAAACTAAATCATTCATGTTATTTTGACATCTTAGTCATCTGTAAAATATTGTTTTTTGATTACTTGGCATAAATGCTTGGTCTATTTTGGTATTTTTTATTCAAAATAACTATAACTAAAGCATTCAATTATAATTATTTCGACTTTTGGTCAAATGTAAATTATTATTAAAAACATGGAGGCATGTCCTTCCAAATTTTTTTTTCCAATTACATAGCATTAATGCTTGGTCTAATTTTATAATCATATTTTGAAATATCAATTTAGAAACTTATCATTTGGGTTTCCATCTTTCAATGACTTAGGTGGTGTTTATTTTTTTTACTTAATACTGAATAGAATTTTTTTTGAGCTTAATGTTGGATGATACTTAATAACATTAAGTATTAAGTTATTTATTTTTTAAATATTGAGTAATAAGTAAGAATGATGACAAGGTGAAATTAAAAAAAATAAATGAGCTGGGTCGAGATGAGGTAGTCTCGTCCTAAACCCCCCGTTATCATCCATAATAGTAAGTATTATTAACTCTACTCCTTATTAGGGAATAATAATTTTATTATTATTTTGGTAGAAATAACTTTTTATGAATAGAAAAAGCTAAATATTTTAATTTTTTCTATTTAAATTTTTTTTAAAAAAATTTAGTATTAAGTCATACATTTTTTGAAAAATAAACAGCAAAACACTTAAATCAAATTGCTTTCGGTATTAAATCCAAAAAACAAACAAGGCCTTAGTACTTTATAGATTTACTAGTCAAATTTGTACCAGTGCACTCACTACTTTCCAAAAAAGATTGTTGTCCAAAATCTTTAAAAAATACTAAAAAAGTGAAATTTGTGTTTTGATATACCAAATATAAAATAATTATAAAAATATGCATTCTTTTCAAAAATATTCAAAAGTACAATAAAACCTAGATTAATTATGTTTTGGTAAACTAAAAATTAGAAATCCAATTTTGCTACCAACAACAAATTTAATCATTTTAAAAAACATAATTATCATAAATGTCATCTACCAGGAAGGGTAAGATTCAAACCCATGATATTCACGTGTCAAATCATGCAATAACCATTCCAGCTACATGCATCATATAAAAAAATCAGAAAATAATATATATATATATATATATATATATATATATATATTATTTATATGTAAACTTAAACATATATATAAATATATAAATAAGCATAATAAATAAACATATAAAAATATAAACATATACATAAATATAAATAAACAAATAAATAAATATACATACATACATACATACATATATATATATAAACATACACTACAAAAAAAATGAAATTAGAATTCAAGATTCATTTCTAAATTAGAAACATGCTTCCAAATGCAAATATTTGTTTTTTATTTTCTGCAACAAGAACATGTCCCATTTGTTGTAGTTTTTTTATGTTATATACAAGATACATATACATATAGAAATCATATACCCTACAATCCAGTAAGTATATGCACATATTATTCATTCAATGACATTTATATAATATTCACTATAGAGTAACACATCAAATAACAAACATCAAAGTTCATCAATTCTTGTACACATTAATAACTTCAAAAAATTATAACACAAAGACCCAAAGTTCACCACAAAATTTTTATTGCAAAAGATTTTAACACAACATTAAAAACAACTATGAGTCCTTATCGAGATGAGTATTGTCCTCCAGAGATCTGGATGAATCTTCTTCAGAATGATGAAAAAGAGATAAAGTCTTTGCTAACTTGCATATTATTTTCTATATTTTCAAAATCTTCTATTACATTTCTCTTCTTTTTTTTATTTTTTTTTCCTCTCTTCTTTTTATTTCTTCAATTTGCTTTTGTATCTCTTAATTTTTTTTTTTGCATCTCCTCATTTTTCTTTGCAAAGTATCTATAATTTCCTATATTTTCTCGTGCAACCTCTCATCAAACAAATTATTGTAATTGTAAGATGATGATGAAGAACTCCAAATAGAACTTTGATAAAATATAGATATATGGGTACTAAGACCATACCCTCACCAATTTTTTGGTTTCACTCCATTAGTCTGAAAGTAAATAAGCACAACATCAATCTATGATACCTCTATAAAAAGATATGTCAATTATGAAGCAATGGAAATCACATTCTATATAGTTTCTTACTATTTTTATAATACGACATAACTATACATTACTATATTCAGATAAAATTTATATCATCACATAAAACTGGCAAAGCCTTACTAAAAATTAATCTAAAAATAATGTTAATCATTACATTTAAGGAGTCAATATATAATAACTCTTCAGTTATAGTAAAAAAAATACTTCACTTTTCATATTAATTTTATGAAGCCAAAAATTAAAATTTTTTATAATGTTTTCTTTCATTAATTGCAACCCACATTAGATAATACAAGTACATACTGAGAAACCCACATTAATATTATTTAATCACTTAAATACAAGTGATCTATCATTTTTCTTATGTATTTGCTTGAATACCTTAAATAGTTTTGGTGGATTTCCCAACTCAGCTTCTTTAAAATAGATAATAGTTATTAATGAGAAACATTATCATACATTTAATATCATTTATATTTACAAAGTTCAAATCATCGAAAATTTGGAAAGATAATTTTACCAAATCTATTAAATATTGGTAGATCATCTTTGAACCTCCAATATGTTTCAAAGGTTTTGATTCTTCACCAACTTTCTCTAATCAATGATTATATGATGTCATCTAAGACAAGACTTTGAACTCCTTACTATTATAGTATTCTCATCATTTTATCCAAACATTAAGAGGAATATTATTTGGCTTTGCATCTTTACCATTTTTTTTTCTATTTGCTAAGCTTGTCAAGTTGTCATTGTATTTGACATTAGCCACATGTTTCCATGTATCATTCACCATGATCAATAAACCATTATTCCAATTATATTTTTTCTGCAAAAAACAAAGAAAACAACAATACATTGTGATGCAGTTATTTTCATAGTATTTCATAAAAAACCAAATTGAAAAACTAGTAAATATTTCAAAAGTATACTTCAAATTCTTCCCAATAGAATTCTTTCATATTTGGAGGCACTTTGCTCCACTTGTTTATAGCCTCCACAACTAATTTTTCCTTAAATATATTTTCAATTGTATGAGAAGCATAAGGAATAAACCTATAGGTTATTTAACATCAACATGTACATATACATATAAACAAAATACACTCATATTTCTATTAAAGTTAATATTTTATTTATTTTTATTTCCTATTCAAAACTTCGTAACACAAATATTAATTTAATTCTCAATGATAATGTTTGATAAGTAGTAACATCATAGTTTGTTATTAAATATAATTATCATATTTTAACCTTAATTATTTATTTATATTTTCATTCACAGTTGTTATTTATATTTTTTACAAATGAAAATAATAAAAAAATGATAATGCATGTATGTAATACAATTTTGAAAGGTATGTAATATTTATTGTTAATAATGGGCTAAATGAAAGTTTTTCATAATTTGGTATGCTAACAATGAATTGTGAATATCCAATCATTATCAATAATATAGTACCAATACATGGGCCTCCTAAGATAGGTGAGATGGAGCTAACAATATCTTTTGATGCAAAATAAGATGAAGATGAAATATCAGTGGTAGTCAATCTATGTGCCTCATGATGAAGTGATGCCATCATATCCTTTGTACATGTGGCAGAATGCAGAGAAATATTTGTAGTGTTGTCATCACTAAATAAATGTTGTATTAATCATCTATGAACTATTAGTTGACTTTCTCCATCCCTATCCATAGATTGAGATCCTTGACCACTTGAATTATCACCTTTCATAGCAAATTTAAGTTATATAAACATCAAAAAATATAAAGAAAATAAAAATATGTAATGAATATGTTATTATAACAAAACATAATGATAAACAAAATGACATTCACAAATGAAATTTTTTTTTCATTTAACACCCAAATTATAGCAGTTATTAAATAAGCAAAAAAACATAATATGGGAGTTAATAAATATCTACTCATCATCAAAAATTTGTAACAAATCATTTCTATCTACATATTCATCATCATCTCATTGTGTAATTAATTTCTCCTCATTATCTTCTTCAACATGGCCATTATCAATGTCCAATTAGTTACCATCTTCCCTAAGCAAAATTTGAAACCCATCATCTATGATAGGATTGATTAGATGAAGTTTCATATTATTCTTTTGAAACACTGGTACACATGATAGTGTAATAATATCATCCTTTTAAATAACTTTCATAACTGATCTATATTTTATTTTATTTATAGCCCACTAGTCACAAGCATTTCTTCTTGTGGTTGGTAAAGGGGTATAAAATACTTATTCTACTTGCACAACAAGAATTAATGGCTCATACTTATGATAATATTTTTTATGATGCACATCCAAAAGGTTGTATTAATGATGAATTCTAGTACTCAATTTTGGAATAGGATGAAGCCATTCACACTAAAACAAAATTGTCCTCTTAATTGATAAAGTATGATACTTCATGTTAAGAATTTCAATAAGCTATCCATGAAAATTAAAATTAGATGCAGAGGAGTTATAGTCCTTGATACATACACCACTATTCATTATAATCCTATTTGAATCATATTTCAATTTATGAAATTCGTATCCATTTACATAATGTATGATATACATCTATAAACTTTGTAATAATTTTTTTTAAAGATCCTTTTATTTGTCTATTACATACATTTGATTATGGATAGTATACCTACAAAATAAAATAAAATCATATTTATTAATGTTGCACATTAATTTTTAGAAGCAAGATTGACATTTTGAATAAAAAAATCATACTTATTACTGACAAATTTTTCAAACCAAAATACAAAATCATTCCCAAGCTTTGCATCAAAAGAAGTATCATTAATATGTAGTTCTTTTTTCCATAATTCCTTAGCATAAATACTATAAAAACAACATTGAAGTTATTTTGAATAATAAAAAAGGTATATCATATACTATGACAAAGAAATGATAATCTAAAATAATTATAAATCTTATTAAATATAAGGTGTAACTTTCTCATAATTCAACAAGATATATGTGGGCTTAACATGATAATCTCGGTCATCCAAAAAATATCTTGATTTTGCTCTGCCACACAATTGACCCGCATGGATGAAAATGGAAACTATATCATCTTATTCTGGTTCATCTCTCATAACATAATCATTATTTGGCAAAATTTTATTATATAAATCATATGCTTGTGGCTGAAAGTAGTGCGTATAAAATACTGAAGCTTCTTCAACTGATTAGACATTACATATCAATCCTTCAACTTTGGCTTTATTTCAAAAATCATTTTTCAATTTTTTAAAATATCTGAAAAATATTTTCATTATAATAAAATTTATTTGTCGAATATATTTAAATTTTTAGACTAACAAATAAAAATTATATATCCTCTCAAATAGATATATCTATCTGTATTGCATAAGACATACTATCATAGATTCATAAGACAAGTGAATCGGAAGATGTTCAATGGAGTTGAAGGGGCTAAGTTGAAAAAAAAGCTCAAGTCTGCATATAGTTATAGGTATATCATTTTGTAATTGCTCCAAATCTTACTTTGTTATGACGTTACAATGAAGATGTTCAATGGAGTTGAAGGGACTAACATATCAATCCTTCTACATTCATTATAGCATAAAAAATATTATCAAAAAAGCTATTCTCGATGTGTATCGCATCTAAGTTATCCCTAGCTATGTTGGTTTTCCAATAAGGTGAATCCCAAAAAGATGTTTCATTTTTTCAAACCACAGTGATAATTCTTCAAAATTTGCTTATTAATGTAATATGTATCAATAACTGTAATATTTTTGAACCCATATCTTTCAATTACATATAATATTTTGGCAACTAACCTCAAAGTTTGTGCATCTTTTACAACTATATGGCCTTTCCTAAATGCATCAATATTCATCCAAAATAGATGTTCAATATATAAGAACTTACGGTGATTATCAAACCAAAAAGTCTTTCCTCTTTTGCTTAGAAAAAATACATCAAAGTCCTCCATATAGTAAGGACATGCTAATTTCTTTGTAGTACTCCATCTTGACAACATTAAATACGCAGGAAAATCACTTATAGTCTACACAAGTGCTTTTGACATTTAAAAGTTATACTTTTTAGACATATCATATGTTTCCATACCATGCTCTCACCAATTTTTTAGTTATATAATTAGGAACTATAGTAAAATATCCAACTTTTCTTTTGAGTTTCTCGGGCCGGGCATGATAAAACACAAATATATATATTCATCTTTCATACACATTCATGGTGATAAATTATAAGGTATAATAATCACCGGTCATGAAGAGTATTATTGTCTTGTTTATCCAAATAGCTAAAATCTATCTATGCACAACCCTAATCTAATATATTGACTATTATATGCAAATATTGGATGAATATCATCAAAATGTTTCCAAGATGATGAATTTGAGCAATGCCACATCATGACATCTTCAATGGTATACTCTTTGTGCCAACTCATGTCATTAGTAGTGGCTTAAGAAATAAATAATCTTTGTAAACGAGAAGTCAATAGAAAATAATACATATTCTTATGAAGAATATTTATTTTCTACATTTTACATGCAGTATGTCTCTTATACTAAGGATAATTATAAAAATTAAAAGAAATTATTTCATTGTCTATACTCCAATATAGCATGCATCCATTAATGCAGTAATATATTTTTTCTATAGGCAAACCCAAATTTCAGATAAATTTCTATGTGCTATAAAAGTTAACTATCATGATGTTATTCATTAAATCCAATAGCCTAACCACTGTAAATAACTTTGAGTCATCATATAGATTACCTAGCAAAACCTCTTCATGTGATGTTTTGAACATTTCATAAAATTAGTTTGCTAATGATTTTGAGATATCATTAGCAATATTTGAATTGAAAGAAGGACCGGTAACATTCTTCAACATTACTTCACATGCATTATTGGGATTGACATATTCCAATGAAACAAAAAATTAAACACTTCTATGTACATAATACTTTGTTTTTTATGTCACAACTATTTCCTCATGTTTATATCTAACACAATAGTATCTAACAAATCCATTTATTGCAAGATTAAATTGCACTTTATTCAGATCTTGGAAATTCCAATTCTGACATTTACGGTCATTACATGAGCATCTGATTTTTGTTTCATCCATAAATTCAGGGTACTTTTTAGCAAATCCAATAAAATTTTCAATCCCGTCTACAAACTAATTAGTCAAAACCCTATCTTTCAGTCAAATATTCTTCCATTGATGATCAAGTCGTATAATATTTTTCATTCTTATAATACATAACACAAATATATTTTAAATTATAATAATATAGATAGTGCCTTATTGTAATAAATTTGTAGTAACATATATAGGACATTACATAAATCTCATAAAAATATTATAGTCGCATCACTAATAGGTAAGTTTGCATTAAAATGTGATGATGGGGTTACTTTAATCTCTTAGATATTTACCGATAGTTGTTAGTTATATTTTTCTCACATACATAAAGCTTTATATTTGGTATCTATATAGGCTAAAATCATATAAATTAGGCAAAAATGAAAAAGTTGTGTATGTGCTAGAAATATTTTTTCCATTTTGTTTATATATGAAAAATCACATCAAAATAATTTTTAGGGTTATAGATTTACTCTTCAGATGTGTGAAAATAGTAATCATTTATGAAATTAATTATTCTTTTTATTTGGGGTTAATAAAATGAATATTTTGAGATTCTATTAATTTTGGGGTTAATTATACCATTAAAAAATGATAACGTGAATCCTAATATGTGATATTCCAATGAGATTAAGTGCTCTTGTATTTCTTTGATCTCAACATATTAATATTCTATCATAATTGATGCCTTTAAAATTAAATATATGTAGTAACTATTTTGATAAAAGTATTTTATGTGATAGAAATTTTCCAAAAATTCACAATGTCAATGCATATCAATATGCCAATGAAAATACAACAAACATCAACTAGCCATGGAGCACATGGATAAATTAATAAAAATCTTAGCTAATTTATATGAAGCATGTAGTATAAATAGTCATCTACCAGCTATGAGATATAATATATATATTTTTTAAAATATCAAATAATGAGAGATATTTTTTATTGGATCCCATCTTCAGTGAAGTATAGATAAAGCAACTCTCAATTTTGAATTGAGGTTCTAATTTATTTTATTTTATTGTTACCTTATAACCTTCAAAATTGCATACCTTCAAAAATTTGTAAAGTTATTCATTGTTATTATATTTAACCCTTCAAAATTGTTAATATATATAAATTTTTCATTGTTAAAGTTAGCATACCTTCAAAATTTTTGATCTATACATATTTTCTTCTTTGTTAGAGATCCATGCTTTCAATTTTAACATACAAATTATATACATTCAACTTTTAAAACCAACTCTTTTAATTTTTAAAGTTGTTCATTGTTTATATGTTTCAATCTTCATAATTTTAATATATATAAATTCAATTTAATAGCCAATTAGGTAACCTAAATAACGAACAAATTCTATTAGGCAAATTAAGTCCACATTGTTAAGTATGTGCAAAAAATGAGAAATCTAAATTTTATTAATTAGCATGATAAAATTTCAAGAAAACAAGAAGATAGAACTCTTAAGAATGTTAAACATGAAAAAAAATAATATGTAACAATAAAATGCACAAAACTTGGATACCGCAATGATAATATATATGGGAAAATGAAAATATTAAATTGCATACCTCACTGATAGATGAGTAGGGAGATGAACACAAAATCGAGGAAAGCAATCTCGAATTTAGGGATGAGTGATGACAAAATTGATAAAATTAAGGTCAAACCCTAAGTTTTTTTCGAAGTGAAAAAATATTCTTTGAAAATATAATTAACATAAATAAGCAATGGAATCAGTTTTGATTTCTAATTTAGTGATAGATATAAATTCAATCACAAAAATTTTTAAAGTCCAAAAGCGATGGACTCTCAAGATATTTCAAATTTAGCGACAAAATTCTTTGTGTCGCTAAATTTAGAAACATATTGGAATTCCATTTCTAAATGAATTGAAATGGAATTAATTTCAATCATAATTTTCACATAACTTATAATTTTCAAAACCTAATGAATCTAGAAATGGAAATTTATGTTACTAAATGGCACACAAGCTAATCTGGCCACGACCACACATCACATAAATGATGGAAGGGTAAACTATTTTAATTTTCATCTCTATTTCTATTTCTAATTCCATTTTCATATAATATCAATTAATCTGCACATCTTAATAGTGACTAATTTTTTTTCCAGTTCCTAATTTTTTCAAAAAAGTTTCATTTCTATTTCTAATCAATTTCAATTCCATTCCAAATTTTTGAAACAAAATTGAGCATCTCTATTTTCCATTTCTAATTGGCTTCATTTATGTAGCGATATAAATATATATACATGTATGTATATAAACATACAAACATGTACATACATAAACACATACCCACACATACACATACACATACACATACACACACCCACACACACATATGTGGTGTGTGTGAGTGTGTTTATGTATATATTTTTGTATACACACACACACACACACACACACACACATGTATGTATATATATATATACAAATATATATATAGATAAATACAGACACACACACACACACACACACATTTGTTTATATGTGTGTGTGTGTGTGTGTGTGTGTGTGCGTGTGTTAATATATATACGTGTACATATATTTATGTGTTTATATATTTATTTGTTTATATCTTTATATGTTCATCTATTTATATATTTATATGCTTATATCTTTATATGTTAAATGTTTGTTTCTATACCTTTATATGTTTACTTCTTTATATTCTTATATATTTATATGTTTATATTTTTATATATTTATTTGCATATATATGTTTATGTTGACACACACACACACACACACACATGCTAGGAATTCGATATAATGCATTTTGCTAGATTGATTTTGGTGTGATCTTGTATGTTGAGGTTGTATGTTGGAACCTCTTTGAGTTTGGTTGATGACTATTGTGATTTTTAAAATTTTTGATGGGGACAAAATTAAATTTTTAATTTTTAGTACACCAAAACATAATTTTTTGTAAGTTGTAGTTCACCTTAATTTTTTTTAAGTTTGAAAACAAGATATATTTTTTAAAATATTTTGTATTTGTTGCACCAAAGCATAATCTCTCCTAAAAAAATAATCATGATTTAGTACACTTCCATTTTTTATGTCTTTCATACCCAAATAAACCTTCTAATTAGTCTCCAATACATAGACATATATGTATACATATTTGTGTGTGTGTGTGTGTGTGTATTGTTGGGTTTGCTTGGGTTGATTTACTTTTGATTTAATTTTAAATTAATTTTTCTTGGCTTTATTTTAATATTTTTTTAATTTAAATGAGAGTATGAATGATTTCATTTATATTGAGTGTTATTAATAATCAAAATAAATTGGTATTACTTTTTTAAATAAAAATTGATTTTTAAAACAAAATAGAGGAGAGGGAGGAGAAACACATATCACACAAAAAGTCATGCATGTTTTTTTCAAAAAAAAAAAAACATAAACATACATGCCTTTGATTCTGTGTGGTGCATATTTGGATTTGCAAAGAAAATTGGAATAGTTCCCATTTGTTCTGTGTGTTATTTTTTCCTTTAGTTTTTTAAAGAAAATGAGAAGCCTACATTAAGATTATGTATCATTTTTTTTAGGTGTTTTTGTTATGTAACTTTTTCCATTTTGTAATAATTGTTATAGAAATTAAAACTAACCTTTTATAAGAATTTACAAAGGAAATATGCCATTTCATTAACAATAATGAAGTGACATATTTTTATTTTATATTATCTAAGTTCTTCAAATACATGTAAATCATCACCAAATCTTTTTAAGTGGAACTAATATTTTTTGAAAAAATAATAAATAAATATCAATGAATCTAAATCAAGGAGCATCAATTGAATATCATCATAAAGCATCAATGATGTCAGAGTCATCTACTCATTCCAAAAAAATTGAACTGATTAATATAAGTGAGCATTCATGTTATTAGGTGTTTCCTTAAAATATATAGCTCCTACTATTTTGGTATTTGACCAAAATATTTAAGTAGAATTATAATTTGGTGCACTAATTTAAAAAAAAATTAAAAAGAGAACCTAAATTTTAATATTTAAAAATAGGAGCACCAAACTCTTACGTAATTAAGTTTTGGTGCACTAAATACTATTAATATGAAAATACTTATTTTTAAGATTACAATCTCATCAAGCACACTGAATCCCTTCATTTCTTCCACACTTAATTTTATCTCTCTTCAAGCCTATAAACCATCATCAAAAAAGAAATTGTAATGAGAAATCTCTATCAGCACATGGAGAAGAAGACTAAGTGCTCCTAGAAACTCCATTTAGCTCGATGAGATCCATGAGCAAGTGAAACTCCATGAGCAAGTGAAACTCCATGAGCAAGTGAAACTCCATGAGCTCCAGGAGCTCGATCGAATCAAAGATCTCCATCAAATCCATGAGCTCAAAAAGTTTGTGGAGTGGAGCTAATCGAATTCCTGTAGCTCCAAGAACTCCATGGTGCTCCATTAGGTCCAGGAACTCCATGCTTTAGGAGCTTCATGACTTCTATAAGGTCAAGGAACTCAATGGAGCTTTAGGAGCTTCACAACCTCTCCGAGGTCTAGGAACTCCATGGAGCTTTAGGAGCTTTGTAAAACCCCAACCTCATTGAAAGTTATAATGTTTTTTTTTTAAATTGATTAAAGGTACAATGATAGAAGTTATAATTTTGGAAGCTTCATATGTCATTTGAAAAAAAAAAGTGATAATTTTTGAAAATATTCATGGGATGCCCTAATGAATCATAATTATATATATATATATATATATATATATATATATAGCAAGATGAGAGGAGGAAAGGAGGAGGAAGAGAGAGAAAAGAAAGGAAATAAAAGAGAAAAAAAAATGTGTGAGGGAAGGTTGAACAAAGGTGAGGTGATTTTTTTTCTTCTTCAAGCTTTCCAAGTGCTCAACAAGTGGTATCAAGGGCGAGATGACAAAGGAAACCAAGAACAAGTAAGTTTTGAAGGGTGAGAAAGTGGTATTTTGATATTTTTCATGTTTAATGCTTGAATTTTTTTGGTATGGATGTTAAATTAGGGGCATTTAATGTTGAATGATGCTAATTTTGATATCAATGGAGAAAGAAACGGATTTGGTTAGGATTTGAAAAAAAAAAATGAGGGATTTGTTAAGGTTTATGTTGAATTTGGTTAGGAATTAGAGAAATTGAGGTCTAAGGCATTATAGATTGGAGTGATTAGAGTGAAGAAAAGTGAAGAAAAATACATATTCTTGGCATATCCAGGGGAGTAGTCGTGGTACTAGTAGTGATCTCTTTTTATATTTTGTCTAGTGTTCGTATTTTGAACATAACTTAACTTATATCAAATCCAATTTGAGTAATTTAAGTTTCTGATTAAAATAAACTTCAAGATGAACCAAACATTTTGAGATAGGTACCCTCGAATTCTGATTCTATGTGGCCCAAAAATCTATTAAAAGTAGGGCCATGTGCAAGCAAATTTCTAGTTCAATTTTTGAACATAGATTAGCCGGTTGTTTTGGGATGTTTTAGTGCTCCAATTTGGGTGATTCCAATTGGAAAAGAACCCTTAGCCTTAGTTTCAAAAGTGTATAAAGAACCAGTGTCACATATGGGGTTAAGACATTGAAAAATGGGTATTCGACGGGAAGCAAGCGAGATTGAGTGGTGAATAGTGAGTGTAAAAATAATATTTTACCAATTAAGTTTTAAAAGTGCATGGTTTTAATGTAATATTGAAAAGTTTAAAGGCAATAATTTCATAAAAGTGAAGATAAGTGGAAGGTTATTTTTAGTGCATGTGAAAATGTTTTATCTTGATCAATAAATATGATTATGTTAAATTATATATGTATGCATGTGTAAAGGTATTATGGAAGTTTAAAAATATGTAAAGAATATGTGTGTGTGTATGTGTGTGTGTGTGTTTTAATGATAAGAGAGGTTTTAAATGAATTTATAAATGTATATGGAAGAAAGGTTTTACTGATGGTTATCCTAACCTCATATGATTGTTATGACTGATATTGGTCGAGGTACCTTAAGCGTGTAAGGATTTAGAGGGTATAGTTAAAGATTGCTAACTGAGGGAGGGAAATAAGTGTTTAGAGTAATATCCTTACACATGATAAGGTGCTATGACTAGAACCCTATGCAAAGCATGAGTTTCTCCGTAGCATTGTTGTTATGACTGGAATGAGACTGTTCCTCATCGTCAGTATCCGAAAATTGTTCGGTGTGTTTATTCCCTAGGTTCCATCAGAAAAAATAAATAAATAAATAAAGTAACTAAGTAAGAAATAAGGAAAGAAAGAAATAAATAAATAAATAAATAATAAATAAATAAAGTTTAAGACATAAATTGATTTTTAAGTGTATAAGTATGTATTAATATATACCAAAAATGTAATCTTACTAAAAATGTAACCTTACCGAGCTCCTTTACCTCATTCTTTTTCATATGTTTTAAAACCTTATTTAGGAACAGAGGCAGGTGCGTCGATAGGGCATCCCCCTCCGTAGTTAGTTGGGCCATCGAGTAGACGACGCTGTGAACTGTATTGTATAAATATGTTGCATATTGTATATGTTAAATATTTTGTCATTTATTATATATGTGTGTGTGTGTGTGTGTGTACATATATATATATATATATATATATGTATGTATGTATGTATGTATTATGAAAATGAATTACATGGGCTTTGATCTTCTGTGGATGAGGTACGTAGGCAGTCAGCTCAAGTCCGGTTCAAGCCCAATCTTTAAAAAATAATAATGTGCATGAGATGAAAGAAAGTTTGAATGTTTTGATAATTTGAAGTAAATAAATGTATATGTATCTATATTGTGTTGATTGAGTTGTGGATGAGGAATCCTAATGTGAAAATTGAAAATGTGAAGTTTAGAAGTATATATAAATACTTTCATCAGGTTTTGTAATTTGGGAAAGTCCTAAAAAAAATTAACCACATCACTTACGCATTATTTTTTAAATGCTTTCATCAGGTTTTGTAATTTGAAAAAGTCCTAAAAAAAAATAACCACATCACTTCCGCATTATTTTTTAAAAATATGTTAAAGAATGCAAAGGGGTTCGCATCATGGATTTTATTTGATTATTTAGAGAAAATATTTTTATATCTATTGGAGTGTCGGGAAATCCCCTCAGGTCCATGAGGCTAATCTGGGTCAGGATCTTTCAAACTTCATGACCTCCATGAGGTCAAGGAACTCCATGGAGCTCCACAAGCTCAATAGAGTTCAATGGTGCTCCTGTAGCTCAATGGAGCTCCAGGAACTCCAACAATTCAATGAGCCCCATTGAGCTCTTTGAGCTCCAGGAGGTTGATAGAACTCTTAAAGCCGGATGGAGCTTGATGAGCTTTTGGAGCTCCAAGGGCTAGATGGAGCTGGAGCTCCAAGACCTTCATAGAGCTTTAGGAGATATTGGAGCTCGATGAGCTACATGGGACTTGTGGAGCCCAATCAAGCTACTGGAGCTCCGCGAGCTCCACTTGCTCCTGAGCTCATCAAGCTAGATAAAGATTCTAGAAGCACTTAGTCTTTTTCTCCGTGAATTAATATAGATTTTTCATTACAATTTCTTTCTTGATGATGGTTTATAAGCACAAACATAGAGAGAGAATTAAGTGTGGAAGAATATGATGAAATTAATGTGATAAGTTAATATAAAAAATGGATATTTTCATATTAACATTATTAAGTACATCAAAACTTAATTACTTAAGAGTTTGGTGCATATATTTATATATATTAAAATTAAAGTTATAAATTTTCAATTCTTTTTACATTAGTGCACCATTTCATAATTCTCCCAAATATTTATGTCAATTTGCTATTTGATGTTTAGAATCTTATTGCTCAAATTAGCCCAAAATAAATCATTCATGCTATTTTGTCATCTTAGTCATATGTAAACTATTACTAAAATAATAAATGTTTACCCTTTAAAATATTTTTTTGATCACGTGGCATCAATGCTTGGTCTACCTTGATATTTTTTTATTCAAAATAACTATATCTAAAGCATTCGATTATAATTTTATTTGACTTCTTGGTCATCTGTAAATTATTATAAAAAACATGAAGGCATGTCCTTCCAACATTTTTTTTTGAATTACATAGCATGAATGCCTGGTCTAATTTTATAATATCTATTTTTGATATATCAATTAAGAAACTTATCATTTTGGTTTACATCTTTCTATGACTTAGCACTTTATGGATTTACTAGTCCAATTTGTATTGGAGCACTCCTCATTCATTTTCAAAAAGATTGTGGTCCAAAATATTTTTATGGTATAAAAAAATGAGATTTATGTTTTGGTGTAGAAAACATAAAATAATTTTAAAAGGATAATTTATTTTCAATATTTTTAAAAAATATAATAAAATCAAAAATAATTATGTTTTAGTACCCAAAAAATTAGAAACCCAATTTTACACCCAACAATAATTATATAATATTTTAAAAAACATACTTATCATGAATTACGAATGTCATCTACAAGACAGTGTAAAATTCAAACTCATGACATCCACTGGTAAAATCATGCCAAAACCAATCCAACTACATGCTTCATATATGGGGGTAGTAAAATAATATATATATGTAAACAAAAACACAAATATAAATATATAAATAAACATAATAAATAAACATATAAATATATAAATATATAAACATATAAATAAATAAATAAATAAATAACACACACACACACATACGTGTGTGTGTGTGTGTTTATATATATATGTTTATATATTTATATGTTTATGTATTTATATGCTTATATCTTTATTTGTATATATATATATATATATGTTTATTTTATTATATGTTTATATATTTATATATTTATATCTATATTTGTGTGTGTGTGTGTGTGTGTGTTTATTTTAATACACACACAAACAAACACACACACACCCACACACACACACACACACACTCACTCACACACCCACAATTTGATATGATTTATGAAGCATGTTGCTATATTGGTCTTGGTGCAATTTTACACATTGAGGTCAAGAGTTTGAATCTCTCTGTGTTTGGCTGATGACAATCATGATTTTTGTTTTTTTGTTTAAATTTATATTTATTGTTAGGGAGAAATTTAGATTTCTGATTTTTGATGCACAAAAACATTATTATTTTAACGTGTATTGTTTTTTTTTTAAATTTTGAAAATAGGAGATCAAACTTTTTAAATTATTTTGTGTTTGGTATACGAAAACACAAATATCTCCTAAAAAAAATAATTGTGATTTAGTGAACTTCTATTTTTTATATTCTTTAATACCCCAAAAATACTTTCTAATCAGTCTCCCACGCACACACACTCACTCACTCACATATATATGTATGTATGTATACATATTTTTGTGTGTGTGTCTATATATATATATATATATATCATTGGGTGTGTTTAGGTTGTTTACTTTTGATTTAAGTTTATTATTAATTTAGTTTAAATGAGAGTATGAATGATCTCATTTAAATTGAGTTCTATTAACTATTAAAATAAAATAGTAAAGTTTTTTATATAATAAAATGATTTTTAAAAATATATAAGAGAAGCGGAGAAAAACTTATCACGTGATAAGTTATATATGAAGTGACTTTTTGGAAAAAAAATTTAAGCATGCAAACCTTATGAGTTGTGTGGTGTTTTTTTTTTTTTGGGTTTAAAAAAAAAGGGAACAATTCCCATTTTTCTTTGTGTGTGGTTTTCTCCTCTAGTTTTCTAAAGAAAACAAGACTACATCAAACTTCTGTATCATTTTTTTTAGGAGTTATTGTTTTGTAACTTTTTGCATTTTGTTACACTTGTTACAGAAACTTAAACTAATCTTCTATAACAATTTGAAGAGAAAAAGAGCAATTTACTTTTCATTTTCTTCTATTCGAGGGCTTGTGGATGAAGAACCATAGTTCATGTAGTGTTCTTATGAGGTTTGTGGGGTGTTCGTCCATTGTTTGTGAGGCTATTGTTCATTCAATATTCGTGCTATGCTCATGGATGCTTGAAATTCAAAAATCTTCAAAAAATACATGATCCAAAAATTAAACATCACAATTAAGGTATTTTCTATTACATTTAATTTGTTCAATTATATGGCTTTTAATTATGAATATTTTGTTAGTTTTGGGGGTAAAAATTTGTTTGTGATTGTATATGTTTGTGATAAAATTTGTTAGTTTAATATATGTGTGTATGTGTGTGTGTGTGTGTGTGTGTGTGCGCTAGACAAAAAATCTATAAACCCATAATGTTGTTTGGAATCACATGTTTTGGGTAGATAAAAACTAAAAGATTTTAAAATATAACATCAAATTGATTAACTTTGTTGGACCAAAAATTCATTTCGAGACCATTCTTAGTTTTTGGGCTCCATCTTAGTTTGTCCCCAACATATACATATAAGTTAGATCCTTCATTAGTTTGATTACACATTTAAATTGGTTGCCTATTAGTTATTCAACGTGTTTCATTTGTTATCTCATAAAAAACTTTAGGTTCTAAAAGTATGTAGCTACATTTTATGACACATAGAAGTTGAATCTACCATTTGAAAATGATGATTCTTATCATCTCTCTCTATTGATATTCTATTTAGCTGAAATTATTCACAATTATCTCCGTAGTGTTGTATATGGCTTGTAGATGTATTCCATCAATATTTTTTTTTCCATTAATAAACAAAGAGACTACACACCTTGATGCAAATTATTATGGTGTTCCATCATGGTGACATACATTGGAAAAAATGAGTGTCATATTGTTCTTTAGTTTTTTGTTTATGGATTTTTCACCAAGGCATAAATAGTAAACAAAATTCTTAATTTTTTTGATCATTTATGTAACTGACTAAATGTGAAGCAGACAATCATATGTATTTGTTGGGCAAAGAAATTCATTTTGTCCAATGAAATGTTACTAAATGTAAAGCCACTTTGACAAGTTATACATGTATATATTAATTGTAATGATCCACTTCATTGTCTTCCTTATGTTACAAAATGTTGTCGATTTTCAAATATCAAGAAATATGGTCTTTTCAATATCAAAATCTTCATGCTTATCATCTGATGACTTGAATGATAATCCATGGCAACTTGAATTATGTTTTGCTTGTAAAATTACTATAATCAACCACAAACAGCTCATATGTGTTTATTTCTTCAAAAGAAGTATATACATATTGTTTAATTGGATAATTTATCCAAAAACTTACTAAGGTTTTGTGTCTCTTATTATCATGTCGTACATACTGAAATATTTTTGTTTCTTCGCAATTATATAACCTTGCATTCGATTTTTATTCATTGTTACTTCTTTCTTTAAGTTTGTCATCCTAATCCCATGATGCCTATATATTATCATTTATCTTATTTTCATGCTATCCAGTAGCCTTAATTAGAGGTAAAAAACAAGGATACATGCATGTGGTAAAATATATCACAACATTTTTCACCCACCTACTCTACAAGTTAATGCAAGAACTTAATCTCTTGTTTTTCTTTAACAAGTATTATTTATGATCTTTTTTATTTATGTTGTACAATCACATCTAAATTAAATATGAAAAAAATAATTCATGTAATCTTTTTTGTTTAGTCCTTATGATAGATGAAATCGCACTATGAATTTCTTCTATATTGCTAATTTGACTACTTTTTTAGTTCCCCTTATTTACTAATAGTTTTTTCTCCAAAATATTTATTGTGATATCTTAACACAATTCCATACAAAACATTTCTTTTTAGGTATACTTTTATTTTCTTAAATCCATATATGCAATTTTTTTTTTCAGACATGAGACAAACATTTCAAATATTTTTAAATATAATAAATTCTTTAACTAAATAGTATTTGTGCATAACATTATTTATTGATTTTTTTTTACATATAAGCATAATATTGAATACAAATATTTTAGTTGGGAAGTTATTTTGGTACTCACTTTTTATTTTACTTTCATTTTACTTAATTTGTCCAATCCAATATATATATATATATATATATATATATATATATATATATATATATTTATATTAGCAATCAACCTAAATTTTATTTATGCAAAAAAAAAAATCAATAGCTTTTTCTTTGAATGAATAATTTCTCTCGGTACATTTTAAAATTATAATAAGATAGAGGGAAAGAGAGGAATAAAAATAGATGAATAGTTTTAGAAACTCAGTATTTATTATTTATGTTGATAATAAAAAATATTTGATTTATTAAAATATTAGGAACATAACAAGGGGCATGAAACACCTTTGACACAAGTTCATGTTGCCCAAAGATCTTAAGCATAGGGGTAGGGTTAGTTAGTGTCAGAGCACACACCACATGAGGTGCTTGGCTATGAGGCAAAGCAAAGTGCCATGGTGAACCATCCATAACTATGATCCTTGTGACAATTGATTGGGTTGGATACCTCAATAATATTCATCTCATATACTCATATGCATATTAATTAAAAACGTAAGATACATTGTTTGGCACTTAAAATATTGAGTTTTTGTGGTACTTTTTGGTTATTTCATGATATGTTTCTACTGAAAATATTCTTTAAAAGCAAATATTTCAATGAATTATATTTTTAATGAATTTCAATGAATAATAGCAGAATCAATCATAATCTAAATATAAATGATGGGCCTAGAGAAGGCTGAAATGAAGAGCACAAGAGCAAGGAAGAAATCATGATATTTTTACACTATTATATGCCTATTGAAAAATCATTGAAACCTTTATTGGTCAGACATGACTAACAAGTCATGATATTCATTACACATCATGACTCTATAACCTAATTCATAATCTTTTATTATGCAATATGTTATTTTTGTCCATGACATTATCTTGGAGTTCTGGCCACACTAGTTTAAAAAAAATTTTTGGTAATGACATTATTTCTATGTCATGCAAAGTAAGTGCCAAATTAGTATGTGAAGTCATAATTTTTTTCAACACCATGATATATTCTTTATAGAACCAAAGTCACATACATCAAGTGATTTTTAGTCTTAACATTATTTTCCACGACAACTTACTATTTTAGAAAGGATTTTCCTTAGTTATGGCATCACTTGCCACCATGACTTTGTGTTCAGATAAGATCTTCCTTAGTCACAACATTTTTTACTATTATAATATTGTGCTACAAAAATAATTTTTTTTAGTTAACATCTCTTGCCATCATGACTTTGTGTTCCACAAAGGATCTTCTTCTATCACGACTACTCATGCCACCATGCACAACCACATTATGTTATAGATAGGAATTTTCTCATCCATGACATCTCTTGCAACTATGAATATGTGTCCCATAAAGGATATTTCTTAGTTGCACCATCTTGTATTTCCATGACTTTGTTCTTTAAAAATGAGTCAATGATCATTTGATGTTGTGACCTCAACCTAAGGTAGCATCTTTACACTTATTGAATCATTGTAGTACACAACGGGACCATGAGAATATAAAACATATACTTAAAAAAATTCTAAGATTGGGGGGGGGGGGGGGGGTGGCTGGTAGATTTGAAATACGAAGGCTAATAACAAACCACCAGAAAAAGGCATAATAGTCATTCCCAATTAGAGATAAATTCAAGTTGAACATGAGCAAGAAAAAATTAGGAATTTGATTTGAGATCTAGATCCTCACACTAACTATCATTAGAAACTCTTAATTCAATGAGATGATGCTCCAATCCTTTTGTACATAATTTTTCCAAATTTTAGGCTAATTAGGGATTTAGAATTGGTTTATATATATGTGTATGATATTTCATAATTAATGATTTTGTAATGAATAATTGTAGAATTCTATGCTTTGAATATTAATGGATCTGATGATAAGTAAAATAGGGATTAAGGCATCCACCACCAAATAGGTATATGCATGTTGGCCATTATTGATGGTGATAAATAAGCCATACGACATATCCACAAGATTAGAGCAAAAAGAAGTGATAACCCTTCTATTTCAACCTCATATTATGAATTTGTGAAAATCACAAGTTTATGTAAGTTAAATTGATGTGAGTATGTCGCTTATAAAGTTGAAAGTATAAATGAAATTATGATCATTATATTGTATGTCTTCTAAAAGAATTAGCTCTCAAATGATGTGTGGGTTACATAAAACATTAAACTTAGAGTTTTACTATTTTGGGAGTCATGTGTTGGTAGTGATGGATGGTGACAAATAAGTCATGAGACATATGTTGATATGCAAGGGAAATGTTTCATAAGGTGGTGATGGAAATATGGTCATTTCATCTTATATGACTTCCATATTTGGAATCACTATTGAGATGGATGATCATTGATGCGAGTATGAAACTTATAAAGATAAAAATCCAAATGAAATTCTTACCACATTATTTTACTCCTTTCATGACTATTGAGGTCATATAATAGAAATGCATACCAAAGTAATCATCAAGGAAATGTGATGTATTTCCTAATAGGAGTAAAAATATGGATGACCTTGGGATATACTAAGTATGGTTGTAGTAGTAGAATACCAAATGTAGAACTACAAAAGAACTATTATTGGTAGTGATAATCCATAGTTGATAACCACCTTGTATGCTAAGGAGCAATGGGTAATCCATATTATGCTACCCTTCATCCAACAATCAAGCATGACATTACCATAATATTAAATGAAACTCATTATACATTAGAAATTCAACCAACCCTAGAGTCTAAGTATTTATTTAAGACCATTTTTTTTCAACTTGAACAATATTTAATTTACTATTTGTTGGCTAAACTACTCATAAGATCTCTGTAAGATTGATATATGGACTTACATCTAATATATTACTTATTTGACCCATATACTTATAGAATTATACTGAATATATAATCATCTAGCAAATATTTTTGATGTGCTATAAGCAACAAGTTTTGGAACTATAAAAAAGTCATATAAAACACCTCGGCATTGTACCATGGTCTTGAGGTTATTTGAGATATTGTAAACTTTATTTTCATTCATTTAGGGTAATTTGTATTTTTGATATTATGATACAAGAAAATTTATTTGATTATATTTCACACTTTGTTTCATTTTCTCAATTAGTAATTAAGTTAACAATGACATTTTTAGTTGACATAATCATAATTAGCAATGAAAAAATAGAATCTATTAAAATACTTTATTTTTATTCACTTGGAAATAACATTTTTAGAAAATAAATTGAATGAGTTAGTTGTCCTTTCTTTATCAATCAATTATATCATCGAATGTCAAACATATTCATTCAAATGCAAATAGAGGCTCAAAGTGGATTTAATGATAGAGAGAGAGAGGGAGAGAGAGAGAGAGAGGGAGGGAGAGAGAGGGAGGGAGGGAGGGAGGGAGGGAGAGACATGGTAGGTGTAGATACGTATGTAGTGAGAGGAAGAATTCTCCATGGAAATTTGTTAGGCACTCAAAGTATCAAAATTTTGTGGCTATTTTGCATTGGTTTATGATGAGATTGTACTAAATCTTAGCATTAAATAAAATAATTTTATTGAAATATTATTTTTATAGAAATGGATGAATATAAGTGAAATTTGATCAAAATTGGATATAATTGGTAGAATTGGTGGAAAGCTATAATAGAGAGAAGAAAAGCAAGAAAAAATATTTTAATGTCACAACTTGTTTGACTAAAACATGACAGTTGATAAGTCATGACAACCATTTTTGGCCACAACTCTACAAACTAGTCATAATAATCTTTGCATGTCATGACTTTACTACTTGGGTATCATAATATTTTACCATGCAACATATACTTCATGACCACACATTATCTTAGAGTCATGGCACATTAATTCTAAAATACAAATTTGTGTGCAATATTATTTTTACATCACAACAAACACGTGCCAAATTGGTGCTAGAAGTCACAATATTTTCTAGCATTGGGACATATCATCACGGAGCCAAAATCACCTAACACTAATTAATTTTTTGTTGTGAAACTTTTTTTAGAGAAAAATTACTTGTTCTAGAGCCAAAATCAAACTATTTGTTCTATAAAATAGGCATGATATCTTTTGCTGCCATGAGTTTGTATTTCAAATAAAAATTACTTGAATCATAATATTCTTTCCAATTTGAACATATGCTCTAGAAAAGAATTTTTTTAGTCTTGGTATCCTTTGCTACTATGACTTTGGGTTCTAGAGAGATATTACATTGGTCATATATTATTTCCACCATGACTATGTTCTTTAGAGAGGAAAATCATTAGTCATGACATCCCATCGTCACTATGATTTTATACTCTAGAGAGGATTTAAATAGAATCTATAGCCATGATTTCAACCTAAAGTCATGACTCTCAAATTGAAATCCTTACAACATCTCAATGAACCTCAATGATATCAAAAAGGACATGAGCATTTTCGAAGTGAACTAGAGGGGATTCAAATTTTGAGGCCAAAGCAATGCTAAACCAAAAATAACATGATTTCTGACCCAACCAGAGGTAAATTCATGCCAAATGAAAGCAAGTATAGATTGAGAATTAAATTTGAGATATAGATCCTCAAGTTGGTTATCATTGGGAACCTTCAATTTGATGATATGAAGCTCAAGTCCTCTCATGCGAAATCTTCTCTAATGTCAAGATAAGTAGGGATCAAGGGTGGTTTATGTATATGTGAATAATGATTATGGATATATAATATTTTAATTATAAAATTATTATATTTTGAATGTTGATGGATATAGATACTAATTAGAACATAAATGTAGGGATTCATACCAAATAGATTTATTCTTGTTGGCCATTGTTCAACACTTGACATTTTGAATTTTTTGGGCTATTTGGCATGTGTTCATCAATTTGTTTGTATGTATTTGAGCTTTAATTGGAGAAACTTTACTAAATACTTATTTTGAGATATTTTTATTAATATTAGTGAAATTGATAGTTATTTTGGATAAAATTGATAGACTCGGCAGAGAGAAAAAGAGTTGTGATATTTCTTATATCATAACTTGGTTACACCTTTCATGATTCTATCGAGTTGTTGTGATATATCTTCTTGGTCATAATTCTATAAAATCAATCATGTATATCTTTTTATTCCATGACTCTATTATCAAGTTTTGAAAATCATTTCACTATACAACATAGTCTTCGAGGCTATGACATTTTATTGGAGTCATAACCACACTATCTCTAAAATACCATTATGGTCACAATCTTATTTTTATGGCATGGATGCCAAATATCACACTAGTATAAGAAGTTGTGATATTTTATAGGACCATGAATTAATCAATATAAAGCTAAAATACTATATAAAATTAGTTACAATAATATTTTTTGTCATAACTTTGTGCTCGTGAGAGTATTACTCCAATCATAACATTTTCATTGAGAATGATTTTTTGTTCCAAAGTGCATTTATTCTAGTCATAATATATTTAGGCACCATGACTTTATGATCGTGTAAAAAAAATTCAAAGCCATGCCAATTTTCAATGTCTTAACTTTGTATACCAAATAAAAATACATAAGCTATGACCATTCCCAACATAACAACTTTGTATTCTAGAGAAAATTTATTTTAGTTGTATTATTCCCAACTACACGATATTGTGCTCATGAGAAGAGTTACTTGAGTTATGACATTCATTACCACCATGACATTCATACTTCTTAGACGATCTAATGAAAGAATAAAATCATGACCTTTAGAAAATACCATGACTTCTATTCAGTGTTCAAACTATCATATATTCTTATGTATTCAAGTAATTTGTGATGGTATGTAGGCATGAAAATAAGGTAATTATGGATTGCTTTTAGGACTTAAGAGTTTTGATAAATTTTTATGAATAGTCATAAACTGATAAGTCTTGGAGGTGTTTTGCTAAAAAGTAGAGTATTGAGTCTCACATAGTTTCGACATTCATTCTTAGTCAAAACAATACCTAATTAATCATGACAATCTTTATATAATAAAAACCTACGAACTCGTAAGCACAATCCTTCTATTATACAATATTCTTTGTGGTTGCAATATTTTTTATCATTGCAATATTATCATGAAATCATGGCTATATTTATCTCATAAATTTTAAATAGTTATGATATTAATTTTATGTCATATGAATTTAGTTTCCCATAAGTGATAAAAGTCATAGACATGCATGAGTACCAAAACAATATCTTTAATATCAAGGTAAGGCCATGACCTTTTTACAAAGCTATCACCTTTGAGTATAGAAAATTATATAGCCAAAACTACTTAGGCTCAAGTCAAAGTAATTATTTACGTGAGTATGATCATTTTCTAAGGTCATGATTATTATCTTCAAAAGAAAGCAAAACTATGCTTTTTATATTCAGGCCTATTTCCAATATTGTGGTATCTTTGTAGCACCATGGTGATATGATATATGAGAGAAGCGATGACTAGTGTTGTGGCTACTCATAGGGCCACAAACACTTAAGACACATGAAAGCCCATTCACAATTTTTATGTCGAGAGACCAATTTTTATGTCGATATCATTTTCCAATTCCATGGCCATAGGATATACACTAGAGGCCTTCTTAGTGCTATGGCTATTTCCTAGCACCATGGCCATATAATGATCGAGAGAGAGAGAAAGAGACTAATGGTAATGTCGAGATCATTACATAGTATCACATCTATACTACAATATGAAAGCCCATTCACAATTTCATGGACTATTCTTAGCACATTGACCCTATATGATAAACAAAAAAGATGTGTACACAAAGTCGTGGCAAATTCATAATGTTGAGGCTTTGTGTTATTGAGATATTAGGCCTAATTCATAGTCATTGCCCACTACCACAACTTTATGTTACAAAAAATTAATATTCCATAGTCACAACAATTTTTTAGAGGTATTAACTCAAGTTTAAAAGATAAAGGCCAAAGTGGTGGTTTATTCTGAAAGTTATGACTTCCAACTTAAAGTAATACATAATTTCCCAATATAAAAGAGGAAGAGATAAATTATAGGCAGCTCTTTATTTCTTCTCTCTCCATGCAACTACCAAATCATAGGATCAAAATCCCTAGACTAAATTTAACACTTCTCAACTAGTAAGAGAGATAAGCTATTTTTGACAAGAAGAGTATGAGACTTTATATGATGCTTGTGATCGATTCAATGAATTCTTGAGGAGATGTTCACAACATCAATTTGAAATGCAGTTTCAAGTTCAAACATTTTAAAATGGGCTGAATTTCATGACAATATACACTATTGGTATGACTTCGGGTAGTACCATCATAAATAATTCACTAAAAAAAGTATATTTTCTATTTGAAGAAATTGCAAATAATAAATATCAACTCTAAATGACCAAGCATTTGGAAGGAAATAAGTCAGAGAATTGAAGTTAGATAGATTGATGACAATAGAAGCTATGGTGAATGTATTTTTCAATAGATTTGAACCCAAAATAATAAGAAATTAATTGTGGAAGAAATTTCTATTTTACAACAATCAAAAATAGTAGATTTAGACTTTATGTATCAAGTGGAGGAAGCCAAAATTTTGTAGGAAAATAGGTATGGATTTTGACCGAACAAGAATGCCCCCATACACCACCATTCGAACGTGATAAATCTTGAAACTTTCACATATATAAGTCATGGGAATGTGCCCTAGAACTTTGGATAATTCAAAAATAGTTTGGGGAAAACTCAATGGGATACCAACAATGAGTCTTGAGCTCCAATTACAATCCCTTGGATAGAGTAGAAATATTGTCACTTAAAAATAATATTCTTATCTTGCTCATGGAGACAAAAAAAAAAGGAAAGATCCATAGGAGATTGAGCTGGAACGGAATAAAAAGAGGCTATAACATATGAATTATGAATACAATAATAACAATTATGAGAATTAATTTGGAACTCTAGCACTATCAAAGATAGAAAAAAGCATAAATAGATTATAGAGCATTATTAAAGCAAATCTAAATAGGTGCTTATCTATCATACTTAGAAGGGGACAAAATTAAAGGGAAAAAAAGCAAAAGTGGAGGCTAGAAAGGATATCACATATTTTTTTAAAGTCATGACATCCATAAAACTCACTTGCCAACTCATGCCCATATAAAGTTTTTATTTTTCCATTTCTTTTTCTTCCACTACTTTTTTTTGTTTCTTCTTCTTTTACTACATTTTGATATTCTTCATCTAGTTATTTTTTTTATTATCTTTTCCCTTATTTTTCTCCTTTATCTTCCATGGGGAGATTTTGTTTTGGGGTGCTTCCACGGAAATTTTTAAAAATTAATAACTAAATTTTTAATATTTAAAAAAAGTCACAAAAGTATAAATAAATTAAAAATAAGGGCACTCAAATTCGTAAGTCTTAAATTACCCTCCTTCTAACCCCCTTGCCCTCGCCCCTCGTCCTTCTCCCACAACCCCTTTCCCCTCGCCCCTCTCCCCTCTCTCTCCACCCCTCTCCCCTAGCCCCCCACCCCTCTCCCCTAGCCCTTCACCCCTTGCCCATTTGCCCTCACCCCTCTTCCCCCATCCCTCTTTCTTCACTCCTCTCCTTCCACCCCTCTCCCTCCGCCCCTCTCCTTCCACCACTCTTTCCCCACCCCCCTCCACAAGCTCTATCGTGGAGCTTGCTCCATGATGGAGCTCACTGGAGCTCCTCAAGCTACATCGTGGAGCTCGATGGAGCTCCACGAGGTCCACTAAAGAGCTCCGTCGAGCTCCAACGAGCTCGACGTGGAGCTCACTGGAGCTCGATAATGGAGCTCCATGAGCTCGTTGGAGCTCGATGGGCTCCATGAATGAGCTGGTCGAGCTCTAGTGAGCTCCATCATGGTGTGAGATCCATGATTAAGTTCGTGGAGAGGGGCGATGGAAGAGGGGTGTAAAGAGAGGGGCGATGGAAGAGGGGTGTAAAGAGAGGGGCGATGGAAGAGGGGTGTAAAGAGAGGGGCGATGGAAGAGGGGTGGAAAGAGAGGGGCAAGAGATGAGGGCAAATGGGTGAGGGGAGGCGGGCGAGGGGCGAGGGGCGAGGGCAAGGGGCGAGGGCGAGGTGCATGGGGCGAGGAGATGGGGAGAACGGTGAGGTTAGTTTAGGACTTATGAATTCGAGTGCCCTTATTTTTAATTTAATTATAGTTTTGTGACTTTTTTTCAAATATTAAATTTTAGTTTCTAATTTTTAAAAATTTATGGGGAAGCACCCCGAAACATAATTTCCTCTCTTATTTTTCTCATTCTCTCATTTTATTCTTATTCTTATACTATTTTTTAATTCATATAATTTTTCTTTGTTTTTCTTTTCTTTAAGTTTCTTCTTATTTTTCCATTTTTTTTCTTCCACATTTTATTCTTCTTTTTTTTTTTGATCTCTTCTTTATTTTTCTTCATCTCCCACATGCATCATTCTTCATCTTCCACTTATTCCTCATCTAATTATTTTGCTTCCACTTTTTATTTTTTAACTAAATCTTCTTTTTTCACTTCATATTCTTCCTTTTCTTTATCAATTTTTTCTTTGTTTTCTTCCACTTATTCTTCATTTTCTTCCACCACTAATAATTGTTTTTGTTTTTATTTTTCTTATTTTTCTCCCCACCGGAAAAATAATTTTTAAAGCCATATCCTCCAAAGTCATTACATACGTAGAACTCACTTCCTAACTAATGCCCCATACATGACACATGAGTTTTTCTTTCTCTTTTCTTTCTCTTCTACTTTTTAATTATAGCTTCATCTTCTTCAACTACTTCTTTTTGATCTTCTTCTTCCACTTCTTTTTTTTTCTCCTCATTTTTTTGATTCTTTTTCTTCATTAAATTCTATTTTTTCTTTATCTTTTTTTTCTTATTCTTCCACTTTTTTTCTTTTTCCTATCCGCCCATTTTTTTCTTTTTTATTTTCTCTTCTTTTAATTCATTCTTCTCTTTCTTCTACTTTTTTTCATCTTCCACTTCTTTTTTTTTATATTTCTTCTTTTTCTTCTTCATCTTCTTTTGCACCATTCTTCTTCTTCTTCCACTTCTTCCTCATCTACTTCCTTTACTTTTATTTTTTTATTCTTCATATTCATCATTTTCACTTCTATTTCTTTCTATACTTCATATTCCTATTTTTTTTATTACCTTTTTCTTTGTTTTTTTCTACTTGTTCTTCTTCTTATTCTACCACTAATAATTTTTCTTTTTCTTATTTTTTTCTTTTTATTTTTATTTTTCTTCTTTTTCCATTTTTTCTTCTTGCACTTCTTCCAAATATTTTTTTGCTTCTTCTTCTACCATTACTTCTTATTTTTGTTATACTTTTTTTTTATTTTTCTTCAACTTTTTTTTTCTTCTTTAAATTTATATTATTATTATTATTTTTTTTTTCTTCTTCTTTGTCTTATTCTCATTCTCCTTCTTCTTCTTCTTCTTCTTCTTCTTCTTCTTCTTCTTCTTGGTCTTTCATTGTTTTTTTTCTTCTATTTGTTTGGCTTCTTTTCCTAGGTCTTTTTTAATTATTCTTATTCTTTTTTTTTCTTCTAATTCTTCTTCCACTTATTTCTTTACTTAGTTTTCTTCTTCATTTCTTGTTCTTTTTTTGATCTATTTTTTTTTCTTCTTTTTTATCTTTTTCATATTATTATTATTATTATTATTGTTATTCTTCTACTATCACTTATTCTTTAGGCTTCAACTTCTTCTTCTTTAACTTTTTCTTCTTCTTTCCCTTTTCTTTTTCTTGTACATTCATTTTTTCTTCACGACAAGAAAATATAAATTTAGCTAGGAAATTTTAGCTATGGATCAATCCATAGCTAAATTGCGATGGATTGGCTAGGGAATAGCAAGGGAATTATCATTTTTCATTGAAATAAAAATTAGCAATGAATTAGTGAGAAAATTTTTTGTAAATTCGGCTCTTGAAAAGCAGGGAATTTATCTACAGATTTAACGACGAATTAGCGACGGAAAATTTTCATAAATTCTACTCAAGAAATGTTGGGAATTTAGCGACAGATTTAGCGATGGATTAGCGTCGGAAAATTTTTATAAATTCTACTTAAGAAAAGTAAGGAATTTAGCAACAATTTTAGCGACATAATTTCTCTAGCTAATAAAATCCGTAATTTAGCTACGAAATTAGTGATGGAATTTACCTAGCTAATAAAATCAATAATTTAGCTATGAATTTAGTGACAGAATTTCTCTAGCTAATAAAATCCGTAATTTACGATGGAATTTCCCTAGCTAATAAAATTTGTAATTTAGCGATGGATTTAATGATATATTTTCTCTAGCTAATTAAATCTGGAATATAGCGATGGATTTTCCCTAGCTAATAAAATCAGTAATTTAGTGATGGATTTAGCTATGGAATTTCTCTATCTAATTAAATCAGGAATTTAGCGACAAAATTTCCCTAGCAAAAAAATTCTATAATATAGCGACAAATTTGGTGAAAGATATTCCCTAGCTAATAAAATCTAGAAAATAGTCATGGATTTTGAGACAGAATTTCCCTATCTAATAAAATCTAAAATTTAGCTACAGATTTAGTGACAAAATTTTTCTAGCTATTTACATTTGGAATATAGCGACAGATTTTAATGATAGATTTTAGCGATAGAATTTCCTAGCTAATTACATCTGAAACATTGCTACGGATTTTAGCGACAGAATTTTCCTAGCTAATTACACCTTGAAATATTGTGACAGATTTAGCGACAGAATTTCTTTAGCTAATTACATACTAAAAATAGCAACTGATTATAGCAATAGAACTTCCCTAGCCAATTACTTCCTGAATATAGCGATAAATTTTTGTAATGGATCTTTCCTAGCTAATTATATCCGGAATATATCGACGGATTTAGCGACGGAACTTTCCTAGTTAATTAAATCTGGAATATAGCGACGAATTTAGTGACCCAACTTCTCTAGCTAATTAAATCTCAAACATAGTGACAGAATTTCCCTAGCCAATATTTAATTATTTAATTTTTTTTAATTTATTATTAGTTTTAATATTTTATTTAATTTGGTTTATTAAATGTACGTTAATGGTCTATAGATTAGCAATCATTGAAAGATATATTCTCCTTGTAAAATCATAAAAAAGTTATATTATAAATAAATAATTTAAAAAATATAAAAATACACAAAAATTATATTAATAAGGACTAAAATAACTATTTTTATGATGTATTTATTTATTAAAAAATTATAGAAAAATTTTTCCTAAAATTTTAAATTAAGAAACTTAAAATTTTGTATTAAAGGAACATTAAATAATAAATTCAATAAGTATAATAATTTTTTTCGATATTTTAAAAATTAAATTAACATACATTAAAATTTCTACTAATATAAATGTAAATTAATTCATTGTATGATAAAATAGAAAATATTTTCAAAAATATCTGAATTGACGAATAAACTAGTAAATATTAATATTATTATAAGTATAAAAAAATTTTATGATTATAAAAAACTTTTAAAAAAATAAATAATACAAATTTTGAAAATCTTGAAATATAATAAAAATATAATTTTTTTAATAAAGTTAAAAGAATATAAATTAATATTTATAAATAAATACATATATATTTGCTCCTACTAAAATTTATACGAATTAAATAATTGAGTAATATTTTTACTATTAATTTTTAACATAAGTTTTTATTAAAATAATAAATGTACATTTTTAATTATCTTTTCACATTGAGTAATTTTTTAAATTTTAAAAATTATTAATGATATCAAATAATATGAAATTTTATGCCTTTAAAATTATTTCATATTATCTTCGCAAAAATTAATATGAATTCTTAAAAATTTATAACCATAAAATATAAATTTTTTATATTTATATTAACATCAATAGTATTTTACAACTCTTAGGCGAGTTGCTAGAAGACAAATCATCTTTTCATTTATGTCTTATTATATGAAATTTGTTAATTTTGTACCTATTTGATATTTTTTTATAAGGCTAAACATATATTTTTTTAATTATTTATATATTTATTGTTTAATTAATATTATAATAAAAAATTGTAGAGTGTTTATTTTTCATGTGTACCTTGCTACACGCTAACTCACCCATTAATTTTGTTGAAAAAATTTTGATAATATATAAAATATATGAGTCTTTTTGATTATATATATATATATATATTGTTTATTTATTGTTTTAATAATTAAAAATATAAATAATTTGCTAATATATACATTCACTTGTTGAGACGTGATAATCTCTAACAAGTGAAGTGAACCTCCGCATTCAGCCATCTATCACTCGACACCGACACATCAACATATAATCGAGGTTTAAGTTTTAATTTTTTATTTGATTTGAGGTACGTTTTATACATTTATTTTTCATCGATTATCTTGGATTGCTTAATCAAAGATGAAGCTTATGCGTATTGATTCTGTTATTTATTGTTTTCGAAATTCTTCTCCTTTATTCACCGTGGTTTGCTTGGATTGCGTATATATACTTAATCGTATACATACTTCATGCATTTGTGATATAATGCGTTGTCATTGTGTGGATTTTGATGGTGCACAGTAGGTATGCCGAATTAATAATTACAATATACACAACTATATACAGTATACAAAAATAGCTTACATAAATATAAGTGTATTTTATATAAATTATTCAAACATAACTATATCTATATAACTATAAATACAGTATACATAAACTATTTAAACATAACTATATCTATATAATTCGAATTTCTTATATAAGTGTATTTTACTATCTCTATATAACAATAAAAATAGTATATATAAACATAACTATATATAAATATAACAACGTATATTTAATACACACACACACACACACACATGCATATAGATATATAACTATATATAAATGTATTTAACAATATGTATATAAACATATTACTATATATAAATGTATTTATCTACATTAATATACATAATTATATATAAATAGTATACATAAATAGTATAAGGTATACTGACTTGATATTTACATCAATATACATAACTATATATAAATAGTATACATAAACAGTATACAATAAACATACGTATATTGTATATAAGTGTATAACTATATATCAATATGCATGTGTGATATAATTCGAATTTCTTATATAAGTGTATTTTACTATATCTATATAACTATAAAAATTGTATACATAAACATTACTATATATAAATATAACAATGTATATTTAACACACACACACACACACACACACACATATATATATATACTATATATAAATGTATTTAACAATATGTATATCAACATATTACTATATATAAATGTATTTATTTATATTAATATACATAACTATACATAAATAATATACATAAATAGTATAAGGTATGTTGACTTGATATCTACATCAATATACATAACTATATACATAAACAATATACATAAACATAAGTGTATTTTATATAAGTGTATCCAAACATAACTATACATCAATATGCATGTGTGATATAATTCAAATTTCTTATTTAAGTGTATTTTACTATATCTATAACTATAAAAATAGTATACATAAACATAATTATATATAAATATAACAACATATATTTAATATGCATATAATATATTGATATATAACTATATATAAATATATTTAACAACATGTATATCAACATATTACAATATATAAATGTATTTATCTACATCAATACCTATGCATAGTCATATGTCTAAATATACATAATTACATGAAAAATATATATATATATAACTACATCTACAACATGTATAACTACATGCTTGCGAAACTTAATATCCATTCATATCATTCATCTCATTCATACATGTTTTTTTGGATATTGTATAAATCTTTATCATTTTCTCATATATTTTAGGAAGTTAAATTTAATTCTTCAATTTTAAATAATTTTTTATTATATTTTTATATGTTTGTATAAATCATTATGATTTAATATGTTTAGGATTTGTATTTTTGTTTCACTTAATACCATTTAACTAAAATTGATTTTTAATAAAATGTTCATTTGTTAAAATTCATTTTGTAATTCTCAAAACAAATAACAATATGTTTGTGTAATAAATATTATAAAAAATTTCTAATATATATATGTGATGTAGTCTCACATTAATTTTGAGAAGAAAAATACTTGAGCACATAAATATTAATATGTTCCACAAATTCATGAGAGCGGGAGCAAAAAGTGACATTATTACAAGATATAACTAATCTCCCATCTATAACACTTTTCCTCAAAATTTGATCAGAGTAATACTTGCAATGATAAAGGTTCATTCAATACTAAATACCATGATGTTACATTTTTATTCAATACTTTAATTTTTTCAAATAAAAAAATATATCTAATATATTCTTCAACATCTCTTCTATCTTCTTTTTCTAGTCTTGATAAGCTATTTTCAATTTTGATTATATGTACATTTCTTATCTAATATCTCTAGTTTAAAATATTGTAATAGTTAAATCCATCAAATCAATCTAGGGCTGACATCTTACTTTTATATGAGATATTTGATTATAGAATATTTTGTATATACTATGACTTTGGTCCCCACTAATTATGATATTAATTTGCCAGAAGAAAATATTATTGATACAAGTTATATCTCTATAGTGGTGTAATTCAATTGGGCATTTTAGAGTGTGTTGTTATCATAGTATATGATAACTATTTATAAATATTTGTATAACTATATAAAACTTTTCATAATTATATTTAACTATATTTATAACTATGTAAACAAATTTTTTAACTATATTAATAACTATATATAACTATTTTTTAAACTATATAATATTTTATAACTATATGAGTAATACTATATAACTATATATTTAACAAAATATATCATATGTATAATAATATATAACTATATATAATTGTATTTTACTATATGTATAACTATAAAAATATTATATATAACTATATCTTTAACTACATACATATTTATAACTATATGTGTATAATTATATATAAATATTTGTATATATATGTAATACTCTATATAATTAAATATAACTATATTTGTATCTATGTATACATATATGTATTCATATAATTAAATCTATATATTTATTTATAACTTTGTATATATTTAAGTATAACTACATATAACTACTTGTATAAATATATTTATATATAATTATAACTTTGTATGTACTTTTTGCTTGATCCTTTCTCTTTTTCTTTGGGGGGTTTTTTTAGGGTTAGGGCCTTGGGACCCAGGGTCAGAGTAGGCAAGGTCCCTCTGCCTCAATAATATGATAGAGCGAACTGACACCCTGGGGAGCATATCTGGCATCCCTGAGGATCAAACTCTTGGGTCAACTGGACTATCATGTTCTTGGGTCTCTTGTTCTTTGTGGATCAACTGGACTCTATTGGTAGTGCTTGTAGTGTTACTACATGAAGCTGCATGTTCTAGGTGCACAGTCTGAAGGTTTGTGGTGCGTCCAATGATGATGGTAGATTGTTTGAGTGTAGTTGAATAGGGGAAGTGCGAATTCTGGGCATCTTGAAGCACTCTTGCATTGTTGAATTTTATGGGCACCAGATATCATCTAAATGCATTCTTTCTGCTGATGGAAACCCCATTGGGTGCTCATTTTAGTCTGCAATCTATATGGAATATGTTAGAGGATATCTTAAAGCATTTTTTGCTCTCTCTCTATCATCCCCCCTTCTTTTCTCTCTCCCCCATCTCTCTCTCTCTCTCCATTTCTCTATCTCCTACCACATCTCTCTCTCTCTCTCTCTCTTCCTATCTCTCTCTCATCCCCATATCTCTCTGTCTCTCCCATCTATATATATATATATATATATCTTGATGTGGGTGTCTTCAGAAGGCCATATAATATGTGTGTGCTTGTCTTTTTGTTGCAGAGTTATATGGCAAAAATATCAAATGATGGAGAAAAGCACATAATACACATGGACATAAAGAGTGAAAATGTGTTGATCGATTTAGATAGTGAGAAAGAGGATGGGAAGCCAATTGTGAAGTTGTGTGATTTTGATTGAGCAGTTCCCCCCCCCCCGTTCACCATTCCACACATGTTGCATTGCTCATAGCGAAATACAGCCTCCCGATTTATGTGTTGGAATGCCTCGGTGGATGGCTTCTGAGGTTCCTTTGGCCATGCACCAACATAATCTCTATCGCTTGGTATGATTTCTTTTTTTTTTCCATTTTGATCTATAAATTTGTGTGTGTGTGTGTGTGTGTGTGTGTGTGCATGCATATATTATATCTCATTTTGGGTTTTCTCGAAAAACTAAAATTGATGTAAGTGAATTTTTAATTTTATCATTTTAGTTTAATTTTTTAAGTATAATGTTTTTTTTTTTTGATAAATTTGACACTTTTGTTTAACACATGTTTATCTTTTGTCTTCATTTAAATTTTTACCAATCTATACTTTATGAGCTCATAATTTAAACTCTCAATCATAATTATGTGGCTATATTTATAAATTACTTATCTAGGAATTTAGACTTAAAATTTAAAATTTATCATAATTATTATCAAACTATATTACCTAACTATAATTTTTAATCCCTCATAATTATTACTCATTAATGCCCCATTAGTTTTACTAATCTATACTTTACAAAGATTCCATTCATATGAATTTTAGTTTTTAATAAAATATGGTTCCTTGATGAAATTGTATTTAGGGTATTATTCAAATCAAAATTAAAATCAAACAAGTATTTTTCTAATCCCTCTGGGATTATATAAATAAAGCCCTTAAAGTGTAATCTATTAAAATTTACGTAACACTTAATTTTTGAATTGTTAAATTATTATTTATAATTTTAATCCAATTACTTTTTGGTCTATTTCTATTTTTTTTCCATTGTCTGAATATTTTATTTTTCAATAGTTCTCATTATTTATATGAGCTATTCTTATGTTATTTTTACTAAGTATATTTTTAATTTTTTTTTCTTAGTCTTCTTATTTATTCATCTCGTTATTTTTTTGTCACATTCATTTCTTGTACATATTGTTTTTTGGTTGTATGCCACTTAGTTTCATAATATATGAATGATCTTGTAATTATTTGATATGATTTTTTTTATTTTTTTGATATTTATCTGTCACAAATAATATTTGATCTTAGTTTCATTGATATTTCTTACTCTCAGTGGATTATTCCCTAAAATGGATAATTTAAAAGCCTTGGCATTAATTAATAATTTATGATTTATATTAAATTGGTGATTCATATATCATGATTGTTTTTCAATCTCACATCACACTTTTCTTTTATTTTGGTTTGAAATCGATGTGTATACAGTACACACACACATATTAAATGTGTGTGTGTGTACATATACATATAAATACACACATACACATACACACATTTAACACACACACACACACATAGAGATACATACATTATATATATATATATATATATATATATATATATATATATATATATATATATATATATATATATATATATATATATATTATTTTTTATTCAAATTCTTTAAAGTAATTTAGGTTTTCATTAAAATATTAGAATTTATAATTATTATCAAATTATATTGTTGGTATCATTAATCATCTAAGTTGTGACTTGTAAGTTTTGTAATTATATGCATTTAACACACACACACACACACATGTGTGTGTGTGTGTGTGTGTGTGTGTGTGTGTAATCCTTTTTATTCATATTCTTTAATGTAATTTGGGTTTTTATTGAAATGCTAAAATTTATAATTATTATCATCTAATTATTTTCTTGGTATCATTATCATCTAAGTCCTGACTTGTATGTTTTGCATGTATACACATTTAACACACACACGCATGTTAAATGTGTTTGTGTGTTTATATAAAAATATGTATACAAACACACATTTAATATGTGTGTGTGTGTGTGTGTGTGTGTGTGTAATCCCATATATTCATATTCTTAATTCAATTTTATGAGATGATCTTTTCCTAGCAATATAACTTGGGTGTGTATCAGTGATTGTAGGAAGTAAATGTGTCGTCATATGGATGCCTTCTCGTGGAATTGTTGATTTTACAAGTGCCATATTATGATGTATTAGAGCTTTAAATTGGCAAGCTTCTTGAGGTAACTCTTGTGTATACTTTTAGATGTATGAATTACTATGATTGTTTTGATAGAGTCATTTTCTTTTTATCTCTTTTTTGAACATGAAAATAAGCAGAGTGGCAAATGGCCCAGACTGACAGAAGAACTGGAAATGTTGGCATCAACCAATGGATCCAACAGGACCAGCACCAGCACCACAACAGATGGTCTTGAAGGTGATGCTTGAGAGTTTTGGTGGACCTATTTTACCGATGCACAGAAGATAATCCTGCTGACCGCCCCACGATAATTGATATCTATCATTCGTTTCTTGCACAATCCATCAACAAGTGATCAAGAACACGCTAGAGATGTAGTTTTTTTTTTTTGATTATTCTAGGCTTTTGATCTTGTTGGGTTAGAATTTATTTATTCTAAAGGTTTCTAGTATGTGTCTATTTGTGGCATAACCATGATCTTCTCAGCCTAATCGAAACCAGAACCATTTGCCATTGAAACCAAAGGCTCTAGGCAAGTTCCTGTCGTGCCTATGCATATACCCAGACATTGTATATGCATATGCACATATTATATCTGTATGTATGTATGTGTGTATGTATGTAATGAAACAGTTCATTTAGTATGCTTCCTTGGTATTTTTCTTATGCCCACATCAATTCATGTGTGTGTTCAAATATCTTGGTATCTGTATATGTATGTATGTATTGGTCCCATTGATTATATTTATGATCATTATTACTAATCTAGTCATTTTAATTATTTGGGCTGGGTGTAAAGATACTATTTTGCTAGATTTATGTTTTGGTATGCTAAATATTAATTAAAAATGATTTTTTATAAATTTGATTGAGTGGTTTAAATTTTTTACAGGTATGATACCGCATTGTTCCTCATACAAAGCTTGTATAAGTGATGAGATTTTTCACTAGACATTACCTGCGGTGGCTCGGACAACTTTTTTGTTGTAGAAAAATAGTGATCGGAGGAGCCGAGGGAGAGAAAGCAACGTCAATGAATGAATATATTATACTTTATGTACTGCCAGTAGATACATTAATGAATAAGATGTAATAAAATTTTGTTATTTTTTTGTTTCAATTATGTAAAATATTGAATTAGAATAAGTTATTAAATGATTTTATTTTTTGTTTATTATAAATTATTTATAGTTTTATTTTTTATTCAATTTGATATAAAAATATTTTATTATTTAATTAAAAAATTTTAAAATAAATTAAATTTAGAAAATAGTTTTTAAATAAAAATAGCTAGGAAAAAATCCCTTGCCAAATTAGTAAGGGAAAAATCCATTGCTAAATTAGCTAGGGAATTTTCCCTAGCTAATTTAGAAAGGGAAATCTTAAATTTAGCAACTGATTTTTCTGTCCCTAAATTTATTTAACAATGGACTATTTTCGTCGCTAAATTTAGCGACAAGCACTTTAGCTTGGCAATCTTCTGTCATTATTTTCATTTAGCGACGAAAAATCTCACTTAGCTTGCTAATTTAGCTAGGGAATTTATCTTTTTTTGTAAGAGATTTTTCCGTCGCTAAATTTTTAGCTAGGGACACTTTTTCTCACTAAATTTGAGCAAGGAGCATTTTAGATAGGGATCCAATCCATATGTAATCTGTCGCTATATCCCATTTAGCGAAGGAAAAAACCCATTTAGCTAGGGAATTATCCCTAGCTATATGAGATTTTTCTTTTAATGCTTCTTCTTCTTCTATGCCCCTTTCTTCTTGTTTTGCTTCTTTTTCTTCTGGCTCTTTTACTTTCTCTTCTTCTACATCAACTTCCACTACATATTTTTCTTATTTTATTTTTCTTTGTTTTTTGTTATTCTTCTTTTTATTATTATTATTATTATTATTATTCTTCTTCTTCTTCTTTTTCTTTTTCTTCTTCTTCTTCTTTTTCTTTTTCTTCTTCTTATTCTCTTCTTCTTCTTATTGTTCTTCCATTTATTCTTCTTCTTATTATTCTTCCATTTATTCTTCTTCTTAATCTCATCAACATCTTCTTCTTCCACTCCTTTTTTTCCATTTCTTCTTCTTCTTGTTCCACTTATTGTTATTTTTCTCCCACCACTTTTTCTTATTTCTTCATCTTCATCATCTTTTTCTTGAACTTCTGCATCTTGCATGTCTTATTCTTGCACTTCTTCTTCTTCTTCTTCTTCTTCTTCTTCTCCCAACTGAACTTCTTCTTCTTCTTCTTGCAATTCTTCTTCTTCTTGCAATTCTTCTTCTTATTATTCTTCTTCTTCCATTTTGTTTTCTTCTTCTTCTTATTCTTCTTCTTCATCCACTTTGCCTTCTTCTTCTTCTTCCACTTCTCTTTTTTTCTCTTATTCCTCTTATTCTTGTTTTTCCTACATCTTCTTTCAACACTTCTTTTATTATATATATTCTTCTTCTTACACTTATTCTTATTTTTCCCTTTCTTCTTATTCTTCATTTTTTTTCTTTTTCTTCTTCTTATTTAACTTCTTTATCTTCTTCTTCCACAACTTCTTCTTCTTCTTCTTTTTTGTGGCTTCTTCTTTTTTGTGGCTTCTTCTTCTTCTTCTTCTTCTTCTTCTTTTCTTTGACTTCTTTCTTTTGTCTTCTTTTTTGTTCTTATTTTTAATTATCTTCTTCTAATTCTTCTTGTTTTTCTAATTCTTCCACTTTTTCAACTTTTTATTCTTCATCAACTTCTTATTTTTTTTCCTTCCACTTCTCTGCTTTTTTACCATTTCTTTTTCTTCTTCTTGTTCCACTTCTTGTTATTTTTCTTCTTCCACTATTTCTTCTTATTTCTTCTTTTTTTTTCTTCTTTTATTATTATTATTATTATTATTATTATTATTTTCTTCTTCTTCTTCTTCTTCTTTTCTTCTTCTAATTCTTCTATTTTTTCATCACTACTTATTCTCTTTTTTATCTTTCTTCCACTTCTTCTCTTTTTTCTTCATCTTCTTCTACCACCACATCTACTTCTTCTTTTACTTTTTTTCATCTATTTCTTCTTCCTCTTCTTTATCTTCTTCTTTTTTTACTTCTTCCAAAATCCTATACTCGTTCTTCTTATACTTCTTTTTCTTCTTCCTTTTGTTATACATTTTCTTTTTCTTATTCTTCCAATTATATTACTTGTTATTCTTCCCCTTATTCTTATTATATTTCTTCTTTTTATCTTTTCCTTCTTCCAATTCTTTTTATTCTACTTTCACTTCTTCTTGTTGTTCTATTATTCTTCTTCAATATTATCTTCTTTTTCTTTATCATGCACTTCTTGTTCTTATTCTTATTCTTTTTTTTTCTTCTTACATGATTTCTTTCTCTTTTTTTCCTATTTCTTGATATTATTATTATTATTCTTCTTCTTTTTCATAGTCTTGTACTTCTTATCTTCTTTTTTTCAAAAGTCTTCTTCTTCTTTTACTTTTACTTCTTATTCATCTACATCTTCATTATTTTCTTTTACAATATCTTCTTCTATTTTTCTTCCACTTATTTTAATGCTTATTTATATGTGTTTCTTCTTCTACCTATGCTTCTTCTTATTTTTCTTCTTTATCTTCTTCTTCTTTTTTTTCTTTTTTTTTGCTTCTACTACTACTACTTCTTCTTCTTCTTTATGTTCATCTTCTACTCATTCTTCTCCTTCTTCTTGCACTTTTTTTTTCTTCTTTTATTACAACCTATTCTTTTTTCTTTTTTTTTTCTTTCACTTCTTTTTTTTCCTTTTTCACTTTTTTTTTCTTATTCTTCTTCTATTTTTTTATTAATCCTTCTTATTTTTTTTTCTACTTATTAATTTTTTGTCTTCTTACACTTCTTATTGTCTCCCTCCTATGTCTTCTTTCACTTCTTATTTTTCTTCCAATACTTCTTCTTCTTCTTCTATATCTTCTGCTTCTATGTCTTCATACTCTTCTACTTAGAGGTGTAAAATAGGTTGGACCATTCTAACATGACCCACTCTTGTTTTGCCTAGTCATGCTACCATGTTGTGCTAGGCATGACATAATTACTAAACTATTAGGTCTGGCATGATCCATTTGGCACATAGTAGTATTGTTATGGCAAGGTCGTGCTGGTTCAGGCCAGATCATGTCATTTTTTGTTTTGGGCAGAAATCCATTTAAAATATTTTGAATTTTTTTTATTTTATTTATTTATTCAAAATATTTAATATTACATTTTTGCTAAATTAAAATAAAATAAATTGACATTCACCTCAAATAAAAAATATAAGTGCATAATATAATACAAGTATATAACATATAATAAATCATAATTCATATGACCATAAGTGCATAATAACATAATTGATAGAAATAAAAAAATGATAATATGATATCATATAAAAAATAATCAAAAATTAAATGAGTCATCAATTAATGTTTATGGTATGGTAGTATGAATGTAGATACAGATTATCATCATCATTTATATGTTTGAAGGTAGCCAATGGTGACCTCACTATTATTGATCTTTATATCTTATGAATTAAAAATCTATCATCATCTCTTATACCTTATCTTGAATGCCCAACCTCAAGTCTTCCTAGTTCTTCATGCATGCAAATATCTTTATGATATCTAGTCACAAGCTTGATCTTCTATTTTAAATAATATTAGCTACCACAAAAAAACAAGACTCCAATCTTATTCTAGACACCATAAAGGTCTATAGATCACCTGTCATCTTAAATAGCACATGATAGATAGATTCATATGATTTCTACCAAAATAAAATATCCAAATTATTATCATCATCATGTGATATGATAGAGTAGTGATAGTATATCAATACTAAGAGAGCTCACTCCTATTCGATTAACTACCTCATTGCTTTTTTCTTTTTAACTGAATAGAGAAATCATCAATTCTAAATATGATATTTATGTTTGTACATGAAGTATGAATACAACTATCATATCTAATATCATAATATGTAAATAAGTTAGTTTATTTTTCATGAATAAAACCTTTAGGTTGGTGTTCATGGTTCATGAACGTGGATATCTATATCAAAATATTTTTATTCCTTCTAATATAGGTAGCCAAGTAATATTAAGTTGAAATAAAGAATCAATATTTTAAATATTTTGATTCCTCCTCAATAGTCATGACACAAAAAGTAGGGTGGTTTCTATATTTGATAAATATGCTACTAATTTTGGATATGCATCCAAGTACAATTCAAGTGGTAGGAATGTAGATAGATGAAAATATGTTTTTTATGTCATAAAAATATTAAGGGATTTCACAAAAGAAATTATTGCATCCTAGTTATATTTCAAAATCTTTAATAATAAGTTCATCACTCTTTTTATTGACGTAGTCGGATATCATATGTTGGTAGTCAATACATTACTCTAATATTAGGTATGTGTAAAATAATGATATTTTACATCCATTTTGATTTTTTAGACCTACTAACAAAAAGAAACTACTAAACTCTTGTTGTCTACTAGGAGTCCTAAGATATTTTAGTGAATTTCTTTTTTTTTTGATGTGAGAGAAATAACTTTCATTCTCACATATACTATCAGGTTAATTTTTTGACACATATACCTAATGTGAAAAATCTCATCTAATGGCCAATCTTAAGTGGTTCTAATAAACATACTAATGACTACTCAATTATCAGTAATATTATCGAAAGTAATACAGAATATTTTATTTTAGATATGTTTTTTAAAGATCTATGGCATACACTCATATATGATAGGACTATCATAAGGTTAAAAGATCTCAAAAAATCCTAACATTTTTTTTATTAATTTTTTATTTTGAATCTACATAGTGGGTGATTAGGCATATAAATAATGCATCATCATGACTAGTCCATAAATTATATCTCATGGACACAACTCCATTATATTTGCTAATGTTTTTAATTATTTTGCTAATATATAATAATTTATTATATCATTCTTAAGTATAAAGCTATGAATCTTATGATAAGTAGGTTGAAAGTAAATTTACTTAATACAGACTATCCAAGGATCCTCAAAAAATATAGTTAAAGGATGCATGATCACATTTAGTCTGAACATACATTCCCTCTCAAAATCATTATGGTATATGAAGGGGGTCAACAAAGCTAAACAAGATCCAACTTAAAAGACCACGCAACTCAATTGAGCTTGTCCATGAGCTTAATACACTATATTTAATGGTATATACTCTTATATGAATATATCTTTTGAAAATATATATATATTGTGCCGATTCTTTTTTGATACCCTTATATATTTTTTTATTTTAAAGTGATTCCATATATATTAAAAAATAGTTGATTTAGTTTTTTATTTTTTAGGTGATATTTGGGTTTGTATGAAGGCTATTGGCAAAAATATAGTTTCATCCTCGGATGTTCTAGTATGGTTGTCATTATTATATACATCTATATAAAATTCATTTTCATAATATTCACTATTTACCATATTTTATAAATTTTTTTAATTTATAAATAAAAATAATAACAAGGTTACAAATAAATAAATAAAAATACCATAACCAAAACTACTCTATTGAACACTACTTTCCTTTGTACTACATGGGACCTCTATTAAAAATTTCGGTTGTGACTTGTCTGACATATGCATAATTAGATATAAAATTATTTAAAAAATTTTAGAAATAGAAACACACGAGGAGAGAGAAAAAATAGTCATGGGAAAGGAGAGATTCAAAGATATAAGATTTAGAGAATGAAATTCATAAAATTTATAATATATATTTGTATAAAGGTTAAGAATTAAAAATTAAATATTTTCAAAAATTTTTAATTTTTTCTTATAATTTATATGGTCATAAATTTGAAAACCATTAGATTTTTAGTGTGTAGCCATTGTAAAACCATTCAATGACAACATATTTTTTTTTAAAAATGATTTGATAAAAGCAAGGAAAGTGACAAGCCATGCATGTTGTTATGAGTGTTGGCATTATTTATGTGAAAACATAATGAGCAGCCAACTTTGGTTGGGTCACAAATGCCATGAACATGAAGAGTTGGCCACATACGTTGAATTGAGCTTACGTGGCAATTTTTTTTTAAAACCCAACCCCATCAATAAGACATAACATTTGACCCATTACTCACATGTGCTGGGTAACCGAGTCATCATGCCTGGTCATAGGTAATCTTTCCTAGTCATGGGTCACCGTGCTTGGTCTCGAGTCATCATGCCGGTGAATCATGCCACTGTGCCAACTGTGTTGGTCATGTCTTGCCCGACACAAGGCATGACTAGCTCTAGTCCAGCACAACATGAGTTATGCTTGATGCCGGCATGGTTCAGGTACATGCAAGGTTCTCGACCAAGCCATGTCAGGTCTAACACGACTAATTCAGGTCATGCCTTGTGCCGTGCATGGGCCACACGACCCTCTTGACACCCCTACTTCAACTTATTATTATTATTATTATTCTACTTATTCTTTTTTCACTTTTAATTGTTCTTCGACCTTATCTTTTTTTTTCAACTTCTTTTTTATATTCTTAAACTTATTTGTCTTCTTATTGTTTCACTTATACTTCCTATCATTATTTTTCCCAACATTTCTTCTCCTTATTCTTCTTCATCATTCACTTTTTTTTAATCTTTCACTTCTTATATTTCATCTTCTTCTTCTTCTTATTCTTCTTCTTCTTCTCCTCCTCATTCTTCTCCTTCTTCTCCTCCTCATTCTTCTCCTTCATCATCATCATCATCATCATCATCATCATCATCATCATCGTCTTCTTCTTCGTCTTCTTCTTGTTCTTGTTCTTCTTGTTCTTCTTTTTCTTCTATTATTATTATTATTCATCATCATCAACTTCTTTTTCATCCTTTTCTTTCACTTTTTAAATTCTTCTTCTTTGTCCTCATCTTCTAATATTTCTTCTTCTCATTCTTTCACTTCTTTTTCTTTTATTTTTTCTCATCATTTTCTTTAACTTCTTCTTCTTCTTCTTCTTCTATTTCTATTTTTTTCTTCTTCTTACTATTCTATTGTCTTCTTCTTCTAATTTGTCTTTTTCAACCACTTTTTCCAATTGTTCTTCTTGTTATACTTCTTTTTTCTTATCATGTGTTTCCCTCATTCTTCTTATTATTATTTTTCTTCTTCTACATTTTGTTATTTTTCCAATTCTTATTCTTTTTAACCAATTATTTTTCTACTTCTTGCACTTCTTTTTCTTCTACTTTTTCATCCACTTCTAAAACTTCTTCTCATTCTTTCACTACTTTTTTTGTTCTACTTCTTTATCTTTATTTTCTACTACTACTTCTTCCACTATTCTTCTTCTTCTTTGACAAGTTTTTCATTTTTTTTTCTTCTTTTACAACATTTTTTTAATCATATTCCACAATTTTTTCCTTTTATTCTTCTACTACTTTCAATTCTTCTTTTTCTTCCTCTTCTTCTTTTTCTGCTTTTATTCCACTACTTTTTCGACATCCTTCACATCATTTTATTCTTTATTTTTCTGCTGCTTCTTCTTGTTCTTCCAGTTTATCTTCTCTTCCACTTCTTATTATTCTTCACCCACTTTATAATTTTCTTCTCCAATAATTTTTCTTTTTTTTGACTTATTATCTTATTCTCTTTCTACGTTTTCTTTTTAATCTTTTTATACTTTTCTTTTTATTCTTTTCAACCTTTTTCTATCTTTTTCTTTTACATCTCGTTCTACTCTATCTTCCTCAACTTATTATTTTTTTTTTCAACTACTTCATCTTCTTCCATGACATCTTCTTATTTATCTTTTTTTTCTTCCACTTCTTCTTCTACTATTATTATTATTATTATTCTACTTCTACTACTATTACTATTACTTATTCTTCTTTCTATCAACCTTCTTCTCCTTCCACTTCTTCAACTTCTTATTCTTTTTAATCTTTTTGTTTTTTTACTTCTTTTACTTCATCTTCTCCATATTCTTGTTCATCATCATTATTATTTTCTTCTTCATCTTTTTTTCATCCTCCTTCTTCTTAGTCTTTCATTTCTTTTATTTGTTTGATTTCTTAGTCTTTTTTCCAATTTTTATTCTTTTTTTCTTCTCCTCCCACTCCTCCTCCATGTTTTTCTTT